>CAIIXF020000005.1:39334393-39934393 GCA_903813345.2 Owenia fusiformis | reverse complement strand
ACATGAGACCTTCAAAATGAGCAATGACATTCTTCCCTTTTATGGCAATATTTCAAAAAGTATTAGATAAATGTATATGTTTTAGTATTATATTGAATAAAAATCAATTTTTAATATGATTTAAGCATAAAATATATTCAATATCATATAAAAGTAAACAAAAGAGACCAATAAGAATAAGAGTTATCAAGATGTTCTCTTTGAGTATTGCATTGTGGGTAATTATTCAAGAACACATTCCAATAAAAACATAATTTGTGGGAGAATGTTCACTTTCTGTATTGTCATAATTATGATGAATTCCAATTTTTATTAAATTATCAAGATGTATGTAGAAGATCATGTTTTTATTTTTGAGTTATTTCTTTTAATCATCAATAAAAAGTACAAAATAAGATTTTCTTGGAATGTGTACATTCTCCAATTTTGAAAACCCATGGCAATGTTTATGTATGAAACATGGGAAGTTGCCTACCCTTCTAGTTGAAAGCCCATGTTGTAATCGAGGAAAAAAATTGAGAAAATTTGGAGCCCGGTATTGGAAATAAATTCAAATTACGTTTCCATCAATAGTATTGAATATTTTCATCGCAGGTTGAGTAAATAAAAATTCAAAGGTAAAGAGGCTTTAACACGTAGTTCAATGTGGGAGCTAAGGTTGCCAAACTTATGTAGGGGAGTGTATATTAGTTCGAAGCACTTTTAACCAATCACACGGAGGCTTTCTGTATATTCATATTCCGTGTAAAATTGTGGACGACCTTCAATGACACGATATAGTGACTTGATAAAATTAATATAATATAATGTGAATCTTGGACATGATATCATCATGATCTTGTAACTGTTCAAAACGCGTTCCGAACTCGGGTTCCGAATCCGAAGTCCGCCTAGGAAATTTTATAATTCCCGCGGTTGCTTACATAGTACATCAACCTGTACTCAAGGCGGAAGCATCCCGGCGGAAGTAAACTTCATGACGTCACGAGCAATACTGGTTGGCAAAATTGACGTGGCAGAAGCAGTTTTTCCTAATTTATATTAGATATACTTAAAATTGAAACCTGGTGCTGGCTAGGATAATTTAAGGAATTCCTATACACATCTTGTGAGCGTTTGGAGGAAATCAAATCAATCAAAATTACATAAAATGGGTCTCACAATTTCTTCACTTTTCGGCAGGCTTTTTGGAAAAAAGGCAATGCGAATTTTGATGGGTGAGTATTAGATCTAGCTTAGATGTAGGCCTAGTCTAATCACTATATTTATCTATTGAATATTTAGATAAGCTGATAATAACAGAAATTAATCTTTCACAATTTGTACAAGTTCCTCACGTCGAGGCTGTAAAAATGTGGGGTATGAAAACGTCGAAATGTGGCTATTTTCTGAAATTATAACCGACTATAAATTCAACGTAAAGGCTAGAGTACCGACAATTGTCAATTGTCGGTACTCAAGACTCTGATGTGGTGGCACGCTAGAGGACCGACAAATAAATTCTCGGTACGGGAGATATGCTGTGTTTACACGCTAGAGGACCGACAAATATTGATTTTCGAATTTTCTGGCGCATGCGCAATGCGCGGGGGGATATTTCAGATATCATACGGATATTTTGGGAACAAGTGCAAAACCCGGTGAGGGCATTAGCCCGGTTACCCGGGGATTACCAAACCCAGTCAAAAAATGGTAGCCCGGGAACAGGGAATGGTAGTAAACGTTGAAAGGCCCAATAAAAAACATGAACAAGTAAGACGTTAGAGAGCTATTAATGCAGAGTAAACGGCTATATATATTCTAAACAGACAGGATATTTCTCCTGAGCCGATCAGGCGTAGAAAGGGGCGTTTGCTACCCATTAGATAGAAGAAAATAGCTAGAATGTTTTTTATTTGAAGCTTATGGTATGAGGTTCCGTATCCATCCGCCAAAAGGTATAACCCCTATATAGTCCATTTAAAAACCTGTGGTATCATTCTAAATAACCCATAGTTGGCTTCTCTTTCTAGGGTACCTAGTATGCCACTATTTGGTGTCAAAATAAAGAGGAGTTCAACTTTCATTTGAATTACGAAAATAGCGATGTAGGTCAAAATAGTTCCGAACGTGAGCATGTTTACTACGCGTTTGCCCGTCATATCAGAATTGAGGAAGTGGTAGCAAACGCGAGTTACAATAAAGTAACCTGACTCCCTATAATTTGATGTAGGTCAATCGAACCCCTATATGGACAGGTGCATTTTGATATATAACACTATGGGGGGTAAGCGTTTCATAGTGGTCACGAACGCCATATGTGCAAAGTATTGAATTTTCGAATTTGCTGTTGGATTACGGTACTCATACCTTATAGCACAATTTTTGATGGAAGTTGCATTTGGCTCCCTTAGTTATGGCCACGATTCCATCTCGCATGAGAGAGCTACCAAACGCAAAGTAAACAGTGATATATTCCAAATGAGATATTTCTCCTGTGCCATGGCGTAGTAAGGGTAGAGAGCGACGGGGGCGAAAGCATCCCCTCCCCTAACTGTATATATCGACCCATTAGATAGAACAAGAAAAGAGCTTTAAAATGTTTGTTTAATTGAAGCTTGTAGGACAATTTTGATGGAAGTTGAATCAATTTTTGTCGAAATAAATTATGGCTCACTACAAGTTAATGCCTGTACGATTCCATACTGCATAAGAAGCACTATGCCCCCCCCCCCTCAAAAGAAAAAAAGTAGGTCTTGCCGGGATTCGAACTCGAGACCGAGTGTGTTCGAGTCGTGCTCGCTATCCACTAGGCTACCAGTGATGAGGTTATTTCTAAAAGTAAAAGTAGTGCATTTATTTATGAAATTGTCGGCTCTCTAGCAAAAACACGTAGCAGCCACTTGCGTACCGACAATTGTCGGTTCTCTATCTGGCACTACTAGTTGACGATAGAGTGCCGACAATTGTCGGTACCCCGGCAAATACAATAAACAGACGCTGATATCTCAAAAAGTAACCTGACTCCCTATAATTTGATGTAGGTTTAGATTTTTTCGTTCAGAAATATGAGCAACATTCACGATTCAAATGTTGATGTGAACAAAATGGCGACATCCCCATTTATGGCTAAAATATCGATGTTGCACTCTGTGAGCCAATTCTCCTTGAAGCAGAATGTTAGAAATAACTAGTCCTAATAATTTTGCCAAGGCGCTAATCCATTTGGGTGATGGTTTGTTTTAATGTTTGAAAACCCCCATGAGACATTCGAACATGACAGTATACATGCCTATAGTATTGTAATGACCTTCGATAACAAGTCGCTACTACTGTCTCCGCTGTAGTGGCTAGCCCTTATGGCTCAGGGGAAAGCGTCTGACTCGAGAGCGGAAGGTCCTGGGTTCGATTCCCGTACGGGGCATTGATAATAGCACACTCTCTTTCGAGTCTAGTATCTGGCTCGGTATACTACAGCTCCCCCAGGAATGTGCCCAAGGGTCATTACAGTATGAACTGTGAACAAAGTCAATATTTCACCCGGTATTTATTGATTGATTATTTATATTGATATACCTGGTCTGTACCAAGTCTTTCCTTCAGTGCTAAATGGTAAACTGGAAGTAGGAAAATGAAGTGACAATTTTGCAAAATCTTGGTGAGATTTCATGTTCCAATTGTAATATAGACCTCAGATCAGGTATTATATCGAGTAATAAATACCTTAGGGCTAGGCACAAAAGCTTTGGTTATATTATTTGTGTAACAGTCACTTTTATTTGAAGTCCAATAATAATTTATAAAGATTAATCTGTGAAGCATTTATTTGAGTAAATCATGGGCTTTCTCTTGAAAACCCATGAGTAAATAAAGAAAATAAAAAAATAATATACTTATAACCCCTTGCTTCCTTACAGAATTATTAGACGGATGAGTGGGGTTGAAATTGCTGTCAATATCATAGGGGTTTCATCAGATATCTGACTACCAGCGAAACAAATGAAAACAAAATGCAAAATTATAATTTTAACAAAGAAAAATTCTTTAAAACAACAGGTGGTTTTTGAACATATAATCAGAGAATTGCCTGCTGATATTGACAGCCCCTACAGTTAGTCTACGACTACTTAATACCACCAATGTGTCATAATCAGTCATAACTAATATGTTGGATATTTTCAGTTGGTTTGGATGCAGCTGGTAAAACTACAATCTTATACAAACTGAAACTAGGAGAAATTGTTACAACTATACCTACTATAGGTAAGTTACATATAATATACATATGTAGTATTTGTTGCCAGTGTTAACTCTAAATTACATTATTACAATAGCCAGTGTTAACCCTAAGTTACATTATAGAAGCCAGTGTTAACCTTAAGTTATATTATAGTAGCCAGTGTTAACCTTAAGTTACATTATTGTAGCCAGTGTTAACCCTAAGTTACATTATAGTCGCCAGTGATAACCCTAAGTTACATTATAGTAGCCAGTGTTAACCCTAAGTTACATTATAGTAGCCAGTGTTAACCCTAAGTAACAATAGGAGCTAGTAGAAATCCTAAGCTACAATAGTAGCTAGTGTAAACCAAAGTCACTATAGTAGCTAGTGTAAACTCTTTAAGTTACAATAGTACTAGCTAGGTAGACCCTAATAAAAATACATTTTGCTTGCTTTTGTTATTTTCAGGTTTTAATGTAGAAACGGTAGAGTACAAAAACATCAGTTTTACTGTGTGGGATGTTGGTGGCCAGGACAAAATCAGACCCTTGTGGAGACACTACTTCACAAACACACAGGTAATTACATTTTCTTACTTCAGTGATCAGAACATGCAGGGATCACAAAGGGTATCATAAATGCAGGCAGGAATTTTATTTATTTATTTTTTTAATTCAGTCTTATTCATTTAGTAAGTAATCAGTTCAAGTGGTATCTGTGTGTTAAAACATCAATAGCTGCATTCAAATACATTTGAATACAAATATATGGTCACAGGATTGAAATAAATAAATGAGTGGTGGATAGGGTGACTAGACATTAATACTTTTCTCTAATAATGTGCAAGCAAATATCACATTGCAGTCTCAATTTGGGAATTATTCACTATAATTTTACATGGAAAATGTTAGATCATGATACACTAACTGTATGCTCAGCCAAATAATCTTACCAGTGACCAGATAGAGGGCCCTAGTTGTAAAACTATACAATTCTTGAAAATTGAAATCAATTTTTTAAAATGAAAAATCAATGTGCAGTGTTCAGCTATATTCATAATATCCATGTGGTTGTTGTGTGTTTCAGGGTTTAATATTTGTGGTAGATAGCAATGACAAGGAGAGAATGGCAGAGGCGAAAGATGAACTAACAAAAATGGTTAGTTAACTTTGAATTTTATATTCACTTTGAACAAGTAACAGTGTTCTCCACAGAAGTTTTTTTCAAGTGAGTGGAATATTCCCATCTTTACAATTCAGACCAAAATTGGTCAAAATATGCCAATTTCTCATGATTCTTCTCATTTTCAAGTGGGTTCAAATGGATTTTCAGGTGGGTGCAAGCCTGTTTTTACAAATTTCATGTGGATGCTGCACCCACTTGCTCTAATGCAGGGGAGATCACTGAGTCATGTACATAATTGTACGTATACAGGGTGGGCCAAAAATGTTCATATTTGAATGTAAACTCCCATTTTCAGGTATTATTTGATGTTACAGTTTTACAATAATTTTATTTTAGTCATTTGCCATATATTGGAAACAATTGTCTTAAACAGAACTGAAATTGAAATGTTGAGAAAGTGATTTGAGTCATCCTTTTAGATTATTACATAAATGAATCAATTTATTGTCCATGAATCCACCATATATTGTGCCCATAACATCCCAACTCCATCGTGTCCATTAAATTATTTCATTTCATCTCAGTGTCCATCTTCCCTATAACATTTCCAATTGCGTGAAAATATATGGTTGTGTGTATATTTTAGCTTGAAAACAATGAAATGAAAACAATCCATTTCCTAGCTTGGTGTCCAATCCATTCCATTCATCCCATCTCCGTGTTAATGAAAACAGTCCATTTCCAATGTGTACATGTACATGAATATATATGGTTGAGCATATATTTTAGCTTGGTGAAGATGAACTACGAGATGCAGTGTTGCTTGTATTTGCTAACAAAATGGATCTTCCGAATGCATTGACAGCAGCAGAGATTACAGACAAACTAGGCCTTAATACGCTCAGAGGCAGAACAGTAAGAACTTTAGAATTTTACCATTTACCATTCTTACAACTACCAATAACTTAACAAATACTGTTTTGACTGACTTCACTTTTTGTCAAAATCATCTTCAAGTTTTTAGAAGTACAAATCTGACTACATTTAAGATTTGACCTTCATTGACCCTTTCAAGGTCAAAAAAGGTCAAAAGGTTTCTTTTTTAACTTGCTTCAAATTGACCAATTTATTTTTTCAAAGTCATCTACAAGTTATCAGAAGTTCAAATCTGACTTTAATGATTTGAGATTTCACCTTCAATGACCTTCTTAGGGTCAAAAGGTCTTTTTTTCAAATTGCTTCAAATTGCCCAATTTATTTTTGCAAAATCATCTAAAATTCAAATCTGACTTAAGATTAAACTCATAATATTGTGAGAAAACTCGGTGGTGACATTTTGTCATGTTAATGCCTTGTCTTATACTATTGCATTTATGGAAATTATGTGAAAAATGTTGACAAGTGTACACTTTATGTGTAAATTTTTTACTATTTAAGGGGTGTAAAAGAACAAAACAGGATTGTGACTAATGATTGCATAATAACATTTCCCTTTTACCATTTGAAGAGCCAGTGTCTGTAATTCTGATCAAAATAAATTTGAATCATAGATTTCTAATTCATGTACAAGTACAATGTAATGGTCATTCTGAAGCTTTGACGTTGAGAGAAACAAGTTTCTGTAGATTGAGTGATTAACAGCCATGTATGTGATTTGTATTTATTATTTTTTCTTTTAATTGCAGTGGTATATCCAGGCCACATGTGCCACTCAAGGACAAGGATTATATGAAGGACTCGACTGGCTGTCTGAACAGCTTTCAAAATGATAGAAAAAATAAATGCAATTATAAACTGGGATTTCAGAAGGATCTATTGCAGAGCCTGGATTGGTGTGAAGGGACAATCCTTATGTGAGACAATAGAATGGGAATTTTGGGATTGATCCACATTGTGTACATAGCAGGAACTCTGGGCTAGATCCTTCTTTGTTTTCTCAAAGCTACAGAGTCCAAATGAACTTTTAAAAAGGAATCATTTCTATCAACAACAATTTTAACTACTTTCTGCGCTCAAACAGGCCAAGTATAAGGGAAAACACTAAATGCATATGTATGTGATATTTCCACAATATAGTAAAATTCCACAAGTTGGTAAAATTTGATTGGGATAATTTGGATATTTTTTGCATGATTAAGTCATCATTGGAACATACTTCTGAAAGAATATCTTCCTTTGCTGTCCATGTGTAAAATACAAAGTATTTCCAAATTCTGTTATTTAAAACTAGACTAGCTCACAATGTTAACAATTGTTAAATAGTACAGTACTTTCCAGCATATCATGTAAATCACAATTTTTACAATTCATTATCAAAAATTAGTTATCGAGGTAGGGTCATACGTCATATTGACTTATGAAAGGCGTAGCTTTTAGAATAGTTTGTCTTTTTCATCTCTTGCGGAATGTAAAAGTTGGCAACATGCAAACACTATGACAAATAACATTCCTTTTTATTATCATTGTTGCATCACAATGGGTTTGTTTAGTCACAATGGGTAGACCCATAATAGCATACATGGATGCCTTCTCAGACTGAAATATTCTCAGTTTAATAGTGCAATGAAACCTGTAAATTGGAACACCTCTGATAGAAGATCATTGACTTATGTTAAATGAACCTTTGTAAGTGGAACACCTCCCTTGTGGAACACTTTTAGAGGTATCAAAGGTGTTCCACTTAGACAGGTTTTACATCTCCGTCGATTCGTCACCATCATGAGATGTAGAGCAGGGAATGGGCCCTCCTCATCTGATTGGACAGGACATGTTCGGAAGAATTTGAAATGTCCATATATCAAGAGGCAAATGCCATATGAAATAAATGACATAAGTTCAGTTTCAGTCCAATATTTTATTTATACAAAGACTAACATATTATGGATTGCACTTTAAAACATTACATTACAGTAATTAAAAATGATAAAAATATACATAAAATGTAGATAACTTGGCTGTACAAACAGTAATGTATATTTGTCGTCTTTGTTAAGGTGTGGTGTATTATAAAGGAATAAATAAGGATAAAGAACAAGTATATATCTATGTATGTTATTTTACAAATATTCCATTCTACTCCATGCTTCCTCATCTTTACTTGTTAAATATAAACAATATGGTTCATTTAGATTTTGATTGTATTTAATGTTAAAAACTGATTGTCATTTTGAAAATCAGCGTTTGAGCAAAACTTATATAAACTTTGGGCTTGAATACAAAGAAAGATGCCTATAATATATAGGCCATATTGAGCTATCATAAAACAAATTGATTGACAGGGACACACTTTATATCCCATGAACTGTGTACCATTTATACATTTCTATTCTGCATAGAAGGGATAAATTACCCTTTTTATTCAAACTGACTAAGTGGACATTTTTTCTCACAGAGATCCTTGTGAGAAAAGCCCAAAATAGCTACTGCAGTATAGTCTCAATAGTTTTTGTTCATTAGTCCGTGATCCCGCCAATACATAAATATTTCAACTCTGTGAATTCATCCACACCATATTTTGAACCCTCACGTCCAAGTCCACTTTGTTTGACTCCCCCTAGAGGAGCTTCTACAGTACTAGCTGTGATGAGTCCATCATTAATACCTATCATACCAACTTCTAGTTTCTCAGCCACTCTCCACAGCTGGCTCATGTCCTCTGTGAAAAAATAACCTGAAAAATAAATGAAAGTGACAATCACAGTCTGACAGTACATATAACTTTTTTGGAGTGATTCTATTAATTCAACATAAGTTAATTTCAATGTAATTGATCAATGTTTTTCGAGAAAAAGTAATTCCAATATCTTAATATAGCTTATTAAAAAAAGTTGGAGACTATAACACTATGTCACCAAAAAAGAGATATCCATATTTTGACCTATTGAATGACTTGACCCCTAAATGGACCTAGTATCCTATCAAAGCTTATGAAACACCTACCTATACATATATGTAGGAACTTTGATTTACCATACCATATTTATCTTACCTGCTAATCCATATGATGTAGAGTTGGCCACCCTAACTGCCTCTTCTTCTGTTTGGAACCTACAGGTACACAATTTTCAAGGTTAATCACATGGTGGCATTTAATGGTAGATTAAGTGTGATGCATCTCAAATGTTTTCACAATTTAAGTCAAGAGTATAGGGGTTATTCTTTGAGCACTGGCACTCTATGATATATAATCCTCGGAATAATCTCAATCTTGAACATGATATCTACCAACACAGAAAATGTTTGATACATGTCTAAGCATCAAAATGCCAGTCTTGAATGATAACTTTATTTTCTTCTGCTTGTTTCTGACTTTCAAAAGAAACCACATTGTTATTCCATACTTGTTTTTACACTCACCTAATAATTGGAGCCACTGGACCAAATATCTCCTCGCGTGAAATCTCCATGGTTTCGTTGATATTGGTAAGGACTGTTGCTTCATAGAAATTCCCACCTTTTTTATGCCTTTTCCCCCCAGTTTTCACCATAGATCCTTTAGAGACAGCATCATTGACCAGTCTCTCCACCTATTGGGCACAACATAAATGTACATTGAGTGATTGCATAAAACATGAAGCTCATCTTGTAATAATAATCTGCAAATCTATCATCAAAATGATGAAGATATTCACAGACTATAGGTTTCACTATCCCAATAATAAATTACTCCAGACAAAGCAACAATAAAAATGTATTTTTGGCAGTTAATTCAATATAATATGTAAAATTAGATCCCTTTGGTAAAGCGCTGTTGAATGAGAGTCAACTCTAGGATAAATTAGTTATTTCACGCCAAACATAACAATTTGACAATATTTTCTGTAAAGGTTACACCTTTTCTACAGCTCTCTGGTTAATAACAGGACCCAGGTTGATCCCCTCATCCAGACCATTCCCCATTGCTAATGCCTCTACGGCATTGGTGAACTTGGCAACAAATTCCTCATAGACACCATCTTGGACCAGGATGCGATTGGTACACACACATGTCTGGAAAATATTATTTACAGATTGTTATAGTCTCTAACATTTCGTGGAAGGTTGTTGGTGTTCGGTGTGCCGCGGTCAGCATCTGTAACAAATGGCAGGTGTTGACATTTTGCATGTCAATGCCTTGTCCTATTTGAACTTCCCATCTAAAAGCGTTACATTTTACTTATTTCAGCTCCAATACAAAATTCCTTGATTATTTGATGTATTTTATTTTTTCATTATTCCTTGATTAGGCCATTTTGGCTGAATTTCAAATTGCTGTTTCCAGGTGCTGGAAAATAAATACATTTCCCTGATGTTTAAAGGTCTAGAGGACTTTACATTAAACACACTATATAGTACCTGACCACTGCAGCGAAATTTACTGGCCACAGCAGCAGCTACGGCTTTGTCCACTTTAGCTGAGTTGAAGACAATAAATGCTGCATTGCCACCAAGCTCCATTGAACATTTCTTAACTCCTTTTGCAGACTGCTCCAATAGGATCTACAACATTTAATAACGAGTATCAATATTGAAAAACAAGTCAGTGATCTCCCTTGCAATTGAGCAACTTGGTTTCGCACTATGTTGAAAATCTGAAAATTACATAGGCCTTGCCAATAAACCTGCCACCTTTTGGTCGAAAGAAGCTTTGATATATTGGCTCGTAGATTGATGTTCTCAATGTCATGGGTTGTATTTTTTCAAAATTAGCAAAAAGTGAATCTTGTTTTTGCATGGTCAGATTTTTACCTACTACCAATGACATCATCAATTTAGCCAATGTATCATAGTTTCTCTGATTTGTCAAGGGGTGGCACGTGGCAGGGTTTTTTGGAAAGGTCTTTCGATGTATGTTGACCAATACTGGTAAATAAGGATTTAGCTGAAAAAACATCCTGGATACAATGATATGAATTTCATAATTAGCTTGGCACAAAATGATATTTAACATGATAGAGTGGTAATGCTAGATGTATGAGTTTAGAGGGGGGTACATTCATATGAAACACCCTGTACTTAAGCACTCTTCAGATTCAAAATGACACACACCTTCCCTACATCAGTTGAGCCAGTAAACGAGACTGCTCCTACAAGAGGATGTTCACACATGACTTTCCCTACAGATGGAGCATTCTCCCGGGAGCATGTCACCACATTAAGAACACCAGGTGGGACACCAGCTTCCTCCGCAAGCTAGGAAAACATGAAATGGTATGGCAAATTATTAGACAGCTATATCTTTGATCTTGACTATACTCTGACTACAAATACAACATATTTCATTAAAATACCTAATAATGTGTTTTTAAGAGGTAAGTTAGCATTAAAATGAGAAAAACAAGACCCTCTTTTCAGAAAATTAGTCGACATTTTAAAATATGTGTTGGGGTAACGTTCCATTCCATGGTTTTTGGAGAGTCGGATTGATATTTTGTTATCCTACATGTACCTCAGTGAGTGCCAGGGAGCACAATGGAGTGTCTTCAGCAGGTTTTATCACAATACTACACCCAGCAGCTAGAGCTGCTCCAGCCTTCCTTGTCACCATGGCAACAGGGAAATTCCACTAGAAAATAGAAGAATCACTACATGGTAACAACAGTGAAAGAAGGAAATGCAGTTTTGCAAAATATATATTGAATCAAAATCCAATACTCATAGCTTGACTCACTCACTGGACATATCTATGTATTACTCATTTACTAGATAACTGGAGTTCATACATTACTCACTCACTGAACTTATTTAAGTATTACTCACTCATATTTATGCATAACTCACTTACTGAACTTATTTAATGAATTTTTCACTCACTGATCATGCATTACAGTAAATAAATTACTCACTTCCTGAACTTATTCATACATTACTGTAAACAAATTACTCACTTCCTGAACTTATTCATACATTACTGTAAACAAATTACTCACTTCCTGAACTTATTCATACATTACTGTAAACAAATTACTCACTACCTGAACTTATTCATACATGACTGTAAACAAATTACTCACTTACTGGGCATATCAAAGAAGCGACACCTATTGGTTGTTTGATGGCAAGTATTCGTTTGTTTGCAGCAGGAGTAGGGATGACGTCACCATACATTCTCCTTGCCTCTCCAGAGAACCATTCCAAGAAGGAAGCCCCATACAAAGTCTCTGTTGTGGCATCAGACAGTGGCTTACCCTAACAAAATAAATTTGACTGAATTAATTGAATTTTGAATATTCTACTGTTTCTCAAATATTTTCCAGATATTAGATTCTCATGGTATTAGAGATTTTTGTGATTGAAAATACTTTTAACTCTCTACCCTTTTCTGTCTTTCAGTTGATGTCAAAGAGTGATTTTAGCGTGACTATTTCTTATATAGCTGATTGTCAGTATATTTAATGAACACAATAGACATATTTTTCATGTTACTTTACATGGACTTACATTTTCAGTGGTCAATAACCTTGCAAGCTCCATATGGTGTTCCACTATAAGACTGTGCCATTTGTATAATATACTGCTTCGTTCCTTCAAAAACAATGTAAAATAACAATATTGGAATACACAGGGTGATGGAAAGAAGATTTTAATGTTCTCCCTTTTTCCAGACTTTTTTATTCAGGATGCTCAATAACAATGTTTATGAAATTTGATTTCCATGACTTTGACACATTTCTGATTTTCTTTTTTAATTCTGAATAAGGCAGTTTACACCTATCGTAGGTATATCACAGTATTTGTTTAGTGCTAGCATATTTATCATTTTTTCTCAGATTATGTTTGTCACACCATCTTAAAATAACAAATAAAGGCCCAGTGCAAAGTCTTTTTTACAAGTTTTTAATCAAAAATCCTTCAAAAAAAGTTTCACCAATAACATTTTGATAGCATTGGGTAAATTTGCAATATAAGCTTAATTGATTAAAGCTTTAAGCAGCCAGGGCCTTTAAATCATTAGAAAACACCCAGAAACCATTGCCAGGAAAGCTTATTGAACCAATCGTCATTGAATTAAGCATAGGTGAATAAAAAGTTACTTTTATCTGTTTATAGCATTATAAATCCGGGATCTCCCCAGCATTAAAGCAAGTGGGCGCAGCACCCACCTGAGATCTTAAAAACAGGCTTACACCCACCTGAAAATCCATTTGCACCCACAATGAAAATGAGAAGAATCATGAAAAATGGGCAAATTTGACCAGTTTCGATCTGCTTTGTGAAAATGAGAATTTTGCACCTACTTTGCTATCCTGTGGAGAACATTGTAAATGTTTTATTCTAATTTTGTTACCTTGCCAGTATATTTCCTCCATGTTTGGAAGGCCTCTCCTGCTCTCTCTATTGCTCTAGTGGCCTCAATTTCACCCATGTTAGGTACATGACTGATCACTTCACCAGTTGCTGGGTTGGTCACTGAAATAAAATCACATAAAGGATCTTTTCATCAGAATTTCACCAAGTGGGGAGTGATATTAACATAAAACAATACAATCTGGTTAATAGTTACTTTTTTTAGCTCTTTCTTTAATATAAGATCAAACTGCATTTGACTAATTACATTTTTGACATTCTAGAGTGGCTGAACATACATGAAGATGTATTTAAAGGACAACTGAAATAGCTTTTCTCAACTTGCAGCTACAAAAATGCGGTTTTCTCCATTGTAAGCCCAACGTAGAGTTCTTGCGATAGCCATTTTAAAATAAATGTTAGATAACTGCTTACGGTCATAGATAACGAAATAAAACTAACTGATCAATCAAATTGGCCCCCATGTGATTGGTAACGTCATATACAAAATATAGCTTTGGTTTATTGGTTCCTTAGTAATCACAACGTCACGGCAACAATAGGTTTATTGTGTAAACAAATAACAAAACATTTTGGCATTATGACATCATGATCTAATGGACCAAAACGGGGGCCACGTGGGGAGATCACGTGGGGGCCAATAACGTCACAACCAATTTGAATATTGCTTATTAAGCAGCCATAACGATCGTTAGAGTGAAATAATTTTCACACTACTGATGAGAAAACATGTCCAAATACATTTATCAAAAAATTATAATGATTCCTTTAGGTTAAAAATACCATTTCATATCTGCTTTAAGTGTATCAAAAACAAAGGTTTGCTTTTAAAGAAATTCAAAATTAAAATTTGCACAAATTAAAATTAATCCTGCAATATTAAGCAACCATTTAGACCTGAAGCTTCCTGTAAAAGTTTAACACTTACCTTTAAATCTGTCCCCATTGTCTGCAGGAATCCATTTACCATCAATATAAGCATCGTGTTTCGTAAAGCCCGTCGAGCTGAGTTGCCGTGTAAGTGCAATACTAACCAATCCGGTGATTCGTGTGCTACTAACCACACATGAGCCATTGCCAGTCTGGATTAAGTGTTCTACCCTGCCCCTGGATAGCCTGGAGTAGCTGAATAGCTTCCTCAAGTATTGAGACCTCATCTGAAAAGATCTGTACATTAAGACGTGATGGCAGGCCTATATATGAATAGTCTACAGAGTTTGACCTTGTAGTGCTATTTCTGAGACATATACATTTATTGTAAAATGTCCCCTTGCACTTGTTAACCTTAAATACACAAAGTGACAAGAGTGAAAATAACATGTTCTACATTTTAAGGGTCAACATGAAAGGTAGGTCAACATTGATATTTCAGTAAGTCTGAAAAATAGGCATTTTCAATATATTTAGAGGGAACAATCTGGAATAAATGTTTAAGTAAAGATTCTATGTACAGGAGTGACACACTTAAACTTTTGTTTACTCATTATTACGCATGTTATCAAAGCCTGATATTGTGGTTAATGATAAACTCTATTGTAAGAAATAGCATTATCTTGTTACATTATGGAATACCTGTATATTAAAACAATAAAGGGGAAGGTACTTTATTGCAAGCTTTTTTAGACAGCTTTTACTTAAGTTCTAATAATTATTTGACCACAAAAACAAATGCGTTTGGCCAATATATTATCTTCAATAAGGGGCGATAGAATGAAAGTAAAGTCGATTGGATTATCTCCTAAGCTGTCATTAATCCACCCATCATCACCAATTTTGCAAATGGTGAATTATGGTAAATTATTATTATGGTAAATGTACAAAAAGATTGGGGGACATTACATAATTGATCTCCAAAAAGAAAAAAATAACAAAATAAGGAAGGGATTATCTCATAATCCATTTGTTATGATCCATTATATCTCATAATCCATGTTATTTTGTTATTTTTGGAGATCAATTATGTAATATCCAAATCTTTTTATACATTAACCATATTGAAAAATGTTGCTTTTTTAAATTCCTCAAAGAGAAAATTCTAGGAATTAAGGAATGTGTACAGTTTACACAATTTGAGAAACTATTGGCATACATGAAACCTATTAAAACAGCTTTTATATTATTCAAAAGTGTTGATTATCAATGATTCCCAGCCCTCTGAAGTTTGAAAAATGAAAATATCTATCCATAGATAATCCTTGAAAATGAGAAATATTTTAGGGGATTATATGGTGTAATCTTATAGACAATAAAATGTTTTAAAGTGTATTGATTTTTTGGGATTAAAAATATGAGGGAAATGCATCAAAAAACTCCCCGATTCATTCTACAAACAACTCCCCCTCCTTTTAAGTGATTTTAATGCCAACTCTTCAAATGTTGAGGTAATTTTGGAGCAAGATTACGCTGCAAGGAAGATTGGCTTCCAGAATGCAACATAAGGTTAAAGGTCACAATACCATATATGGGGCAGAATATTGTTGATTCTGGGAGCCAATCAACCTTGGATCTCAACAATGGCAATCTATGAAGACATTCGTTCGATTTTGTAGGAATTTATCCATCATTTACAGCAGGTGTGAAGCCTTGGATTCATCAGAGACATATAAAACATTGTATATGTGTCTGGATTCATTTATTGTGCTAGATCTACTTAGGAGTGAACGGAAATTATTTTTCGACCGTTTGGTTTGAGACATGAAACCATGGGCTTTCAACTAGAGAGTTTAGCTCATAGTGATAACTATTGATGGATGAGGTTTATTGAAATTTTCAACTGTAGGCCTACAGGTTTGTACATGTATATTCTATAATTTGAAACCGTTTCCATTACTGTATGAATAATAACCCCTCCCCTTCACCTCAAACCCCGCACAGAGAACTATTTACATCTGGTTTGTATCATTTTTAGTGTTTTTACACAAAAAACGATAAAAATCATCTATAAATACACGTACACAGTCGAAGAGAATGTTCTGGCAAAAGGAGATTGGGATTCCAAATTCTTGAAGTTGGGAAACACCATGGGCTTTCAACTAGAAGGGTAGGCAACTTCCCATTATTCATACATAAGGATTGCCTTTTGGTTTTCAAACTTGGAGAATGTACACATTCCAAGAATATCTTATTTTGTACTTTTTATGGATGATTTATAGAAATAACTCAAAAATAAAAACATGATTATCCACATACATGTTGATAATTTAATAAAAAATGGAATTTATCATAATAATGGCAATGAAGTGAACATTATCCCACAAATTGTGTTTTTATGGGAATGTGTTCTTGAATAATTACCCAAAATGCAATACTTGAAGAGCACATTTTGATACCTCTTACTCTTATAGGTCTTTTTTGTTAACTTTTACATGAGATTTAACATAATTTATGCTTTAATTATATTGAAAATTGATTTTTATTCAAAATAATACTAAAACATGCATATCTAAATAATACATTTTCAAATATTACGAAAAAGGGAAGCATGGCACTGCTCATTTTGAAGTTCTCATGTTTATTACACAGAGTTGCATTAAAACCCTTTTAATTGAAAGCCCATGGAAACACGAATGAAAAATATAAAGTTACCTTTTTTAATTTCCGAATCTCTCCGAAATTAGCTCATCTTGGAGACTGTAAATTGTACAGCTGTATTCAATGGAGTCTTTCCATATTCAATCAGTCTCAATTTTAAAGTGTATTTTTTATTTTTAAAGTGATTTCATTGTTTTTTGTCGACTGGTAAGATTCGGCTGAGCAAATGGCAAGATGGATTACTTTTGACCTGACCTTGACCGATTGCGGTGACGTCATCAATTTTATCTCGATGTTGATTGGTTAAATGGTGAACCTCCCGAATAGATCACGTGACCTTGCACCAGAAGCCCGTCTTTTTTGTCAGTCGACCTGTTCAAAGTATATTTAGTATAATAATCGCTTTTTAGAACAATTTATAAAACAATATTTTCTATCTAGTTCGATTAAAAAGCATCTAGGGTACGTAAATTTATATGAACAACTGAGTCAATAGGGATAAATAGCCCAATGAGAGTCGGCGGTCTTGAAAAATACTTGGATCTTGTTGCCAGTCCTGTTATTGATATCTAACTCGTTCGAAGAACGTATTAGACGTCCATGTACATGTACTTCTCTTTGGAACCCCGGGTTATGGACTGGTTTTGCCAAACATTTATTCATTTTCACTTGACTTTTCATGATTTTGAATTTGTTGAATCGAAAGGTTTGGCTCAGTCGCTTTCGGGATACTGTTACCTTTCCTCCCCGCTTCAAGTGAATGAGTTCACAACTAATGAACGTCTTTTTAATCTCCAATTGTCAGATTGCTGTAGCTCGGCTTCATATTCCTCTACTTTAGCCTGTTTTTAAAAATGTTTTTTTTCATTTTAGAAAGCACTGGACGAAACACAATAAACGGAACACAATGAACGAAACGTCCACAAAATGTGACGAAAATTCCCGGGAATTTAAAAATAGTCGTTGGCAGAGTTCCCGGGTCAGAGCTGAATTATTTGAGACAATAATACCCATGGCCCGTTTGATTATTCAGTTCAATCCCACTTCTGAATATGTTGTTCTTATTGTAATTCATTTTGAACTGTCAATTCTTTGCTGTCATAGGGAGTAGGGGACTTTGGAAACATTATGGATACTCTGAATTTGACCACCTATTTTTGCTCCCAATGGAATTGATTCAAATTTTGTCAAAATTTGTATCGTCTTCTGTGTGGATGACTCACAGAAACTTTAAATGCTACATAAGATCATTAAAATATCCACCATGCACATGTTCATTCACATGCACTTGATGAGATAGCTATACAAAACAGTAAATCTGCTACATGTATGTGTACAGAATATTGTGTTTTATATATTAAATCAAAACACAACCAGTGTCAGGGAACACACATTTGATTTATTGATTAAGGTCCATCTACGAAACAACAATTGTATATGTTTTCATCATTTGCATCATCAGGGAGACACAAACCATCAAAAATGGCCCCATCTACATTTGAGCACGCAGATTCTCCCGACACATTTAGGACACACTGGGTAGTACCACCAGAATAGTCATCATCCTCCTGGCAGAAACTGACACACTCTGAGGGACAGGCTTCTTGGCCTAAAGGAACAACATTAAAATATAGAATTCTTTATTAAACAAATTGGAGAACTTTTTGCCACTTTCACACTTTACTTAGATATGCAGGATAAAAGTCAATTGAATTAGCATCTCCATGTTAAGTCAATGGCACTCTTGGTGAAATCCTCATTTTCTTAGAACTTAAGTTGATTGAGTCTCAACAAGCAAATTCATGTTGGACAGTATTGCAAGAATCCATTTTCAATAGTAAGAATAGGGGTTCTTAAACAGGATATTGGGCTTGCTTTTTAAAACTTTTTGTCAGCTCTATTTCAAATTGTGATTCAGTTTAATTTCCTAAAATATGGCAATGTTAAGAGTAAAATCTATTGAAAATGGCACTGATGTATCATTCTCTAAAACGTATTTTTCTATTTATTGAAATATCAAACGCTTCATCTTCATTGTGAACAAATCTTCTAATCTTACAATTAATTGTTGACAAAAAACTTACTTTTAACTGCAACAACCATCAACGAACAAAACCAAACCAATTGCAACATTTTGAAAGTAAAATTATAATACTTGACAAAATTGTTCTACGTGTCTCAAAACCTGGTTCTAAATACAATGTAAGTATTTTTAGCAATGTGCTTGAGATGTACTGTGGTGCAAGTTGTTTGTTCTCAGCATTGCTCCTATGTTAATTTAAAAATTAAATACACAGCTGCACGTATTTTTAATAATATATTTATTAAATTTTACATAGAATCTAACATTATTTAAAACACTGACAAGATTGAAAATGAGATTCTAAGCAATGTCGGTTTATACATTTTCAGAAGTATTGTCTATGTTTCACAGATCACACTGGCGGATTAGGGGGGGGGGCCTGGGGGCCCGGGCCCCCCCCCCCCCCTTGGGTGGGCCCAGAAAAAGAAATTGGGGCCAAAAAAAATTTGGGGCCAAAAAAGGCCTTCGGGCCCCAAAAAGTCGGCCTCTTTGGTCATTACTGGGCCTTTTGAGGCCTTATTTTTTAATTTCAGGCCAAATTTTGAAGAAAATGGGCCTCAAATTTCAAAATTTGGGCCCACTTTCAGGTTTTAGGGGCCCAAATTTTTTTTCTGCGCATGCGCAGACGTTCTTTTTTCTGACCTGAATTTTGGGCCCCTCCCCCTTGTTGGTTCCCAGATCCGCCCCTGGATCAGTCCTACTACATTTAATGAAAATACACAATTTACACATTCAATTTGGCAAATTCCTATTTTAGAATAGCAAAAACACATCTTTTAATTTTCCAAGATTGTCATACAGTGTGACACCAACACCTAAACATAACCATGTGTGAGTAGAATTCTTGAGTTCTGGGGCATGCATAGGTCTTGAATCGAATTAAATTCCATAATTCATTGAAGTTAGAATGTCTAAAACATACATGTAGAACTGAACTTAGGCCATAAGAAGTAGATTCTTTGTTTTGCGTCCCCTTGCTTGCACGATTTGGAGTAAATCAGAAAAAACAAACACATACAAATAGCAATCACTAGGGTCTGAAAGTACCATCGCATCTTGATCAATCAGAATCAGACGAAATGGTGGATAATTTGGCGTGCGTCAAAGTTGACATTGTATTGATGACTTTGGCATTCATTCTTATTTTTACCCTTGAATAATACCTATGTTTAAATATATTGTATATAAAAATGTATAGATATGTGTTTGTAATCACTGCAAATTCGTATGTCATCCCTTTTTATGCCCATAAAATGTATGTTTGTGTTTTTTCTTGGGTCTGTGTTTGTTTTCCTTGTACCCTTGCATGATTTGGAATTTGCCAGGACGCAAAACAAAGAATCTACTTCTTATGGCCTTATCTGCCAATTTGTTTTTTTCAAGGGGATTTACTATGGCATTCAATGTACCTGATGAAGTCATGTTTCAATTGGTATACGTACAGAATAATACAGATGCATTTTAATTTGTTGCTGTCATATTGAGTCCAGAATGATCATGTCTAGAATCTAGTTTTGTGCTAAAATGCTAATAAAGTGTTTTAATTACCCAAAAAACCCAGATATATGCCAGTGAATGTATTACAGTAAAACCTGTCTTAGTGAACACCTCTCTCTAGTGAGCACCTGTCTTGAGTGGACACCCTTCCTCTGCACATTCTCTATATTAACATGATTGACTTCTGTATCAATAAATTACCCTATCTGCAGTGAACACCTAGCAACAGGATTACTGTATATTTTGAAAAATATGCTCAAAAATGTCAAAGATGAGGAAACAATTTAAAAGTGATAAATATTTTGGTGAGAAAATATTTTCTTGTAAATGCATAACAACAGTATCCCTAAATACAACGGGTGTATTTTCATCATAGTGGTCTATTAATTACACTATCCATTAATGTATGCAACATCACCACATAAATCTCTGGACTCCGTCTGTGTTTGGCCAACTAAATGGCTTTTGTAGAAACATGTATAAAGTCAATGCATTCACAACAAAATACAACAAAAACTCCAAAAAGGTTTGGAAGGAAGAGGAAGGCTTCATGTTCAGTCTAAAGATCAAATATGGGATAATAAAGTATCTAAATTCGAGCAGCTTTTGAGGTACAGTAGCAGTAACAAGACATACTAGGAAAACTAGTTTCCATAAAATACCTTTGCATTTCAAAAATGAGCTAACAGTCCATATGGCAAATACATAGCCTGGGATCAACATATACGGTATCAGCCAATGTCTTCTAAAGATTCTTGCCCATATATAAAATGTATAATGCCTATTGTCTGCCAGTAGAAACTTGTGTTCATATGTGAAAAAATGAACTCCTAAAAAGCATAAACCACTTCCTAAAATCGTCACAAATGGATGCTTCAAAACAAATTTCAAAAATCCTAATATTGTTTGTGCATTGAGAAAATGTGGAATGGAAAATCCTACCACCACACAACAAAAGTAGAATATTTGAGGAAAGTGTAAGCACGCCTCGTGATTGTTGCGATCACCAACAACAATTCCATTATTGATGATGACAAATGTTGTGAATCCCAATCCAACAATGATGTACATCCACACTGCTTTGATGAGATTCATTATGAGTTGTGTTATTCCTGTTCTATTGTTTTGAAGATCATTTTTGATTCGTAGGAGGATTATCCCAATGTATTTTGGGTTCTGAATGTCCTCCTGAGTGATTTCTTTCTTCTCAGGTTGAATATAATCATTGATGACCTTCTCTACAGTGAGTCCTGCAAGAAGAAAACATGGCATTTAAAGGGCAACTGAAATAGGTTTTCTCAACTTGCAGTGGTTTTCTTCATTGTAAGCCCAACGTATAGTTCTTACGATAGCCATTATAAAAGAAATGTTAGATAACTGTCAATGGTCATAAATAACGTAATAAAATTGACTGATCAACCAGATTGGCCCAGATCACGTGGGGGGCAATAACGTCACAACCAATTTGAATATTGCTTATTAAGTAGCTATAACGATCACTAGAGTGAAATAATTTTCACAATAGCGATGAGAAAACGTGTCTTTCAAAATCATGCAGTTTTTCACCATTTTGAGCACTTCTCAAGTGATTTTAGCCATATTTGGGCCAAAATTGTCAAATATGAACCCCCCTGGAAATTTTTGAATACTGAGCCCCCCCCCCCTCCCTTGGCAAATCCTGGCTACGGGCCTGCAATTTCATATAATTCTCCTCTATTTCTACAATAACAACACCTTACAAAACTTGTGGTACAAAATTGATTTATTTTTGATAGGATTGTCTTATCGTAACTTGATTACATGCATATCACATCACCTAGGTTGGACTAGAGACCATCTTAAAACCAGTAGGGATCATGAAAATAGCATTTTAGCAGAACATCTATACCCATAGACCATTAGCCTTGCCACAAGTCGGTATTTTTTACTTTATCTGATCTTGAATTATTACCGCCTTGTGTAATCCGATAGGTCTCCACTGTTATTATGATAAATTATGCACCAACTATGACGCGTGCGCTATAGCATTAGCCAATAGCGGTAGTCGTATACAAAATCAATAAATAAATCCACGTGTTCGCCATGCGGTTGTGAAGTTATAACAACCATGCGGCATGCTTGCAGTCTGCAAATCCAGGTATCTCCCTTACAATAAAACGCATTCACCAGAAATATAATTACTTTTCATTATCCTTTTTACAGCATAACTATAAGTGTTTATATGTGAACCGATCAGTCATCAACTCTCTGATATTAAATCGGTTCAATATTCAAAATACATTCAAATTACTTTCAATTATATTTAGCAAATAAAACGTTTATCAATTTTGCGAGGGTCATTTTCAGTTTTCAAAGCTTATGATAGTAAAGCGAGGTAGGACTTCCCACAATGCCATTATCAAAGGTTCAGATACTAACTTGCTGATTGGAGCAAAATCGACATTAGCATTACCTCGTGTGTTTGTAACCTATATTTAGACATTGAAAGATCGCGTGCTATTGGTCAAAATCACCGACATAAACAAACTGTCGGTAAAGCACGTGGCTTTCTCTTTGGTACAAGGCGGTCATAATAGAAATCAAGATAAGTAAAAGAGACCGACTTGGGGCAAGGCTAATAGACCATATGCATTTAAATATAACAAAAAAGTGCCAATGCAGACACTATGTAATTCAGGTTTTGCCCAATTTGTTTGATAGGAAATTAATAAAACTTGGGATAAATTCCTGACATTCAAAATTTTGACTTACCTGCAACAAATATCACCCATATAATATTTGTCTGTCGAAATAAAATTGCAGCTATTCCTACACCAGCGGCCATCTTGCTGTTTCCATGGAGATGCATGAGATACATCGCTAGTGTGAAGAATGTTGAACCAGTGTCAGTGTAATAGAGAAATGTGCAGAAGTAGAGTACAGGAAATGTTGCTAGGGTAGCTGTGTTTAAGAGGTACCATGTGGATGATAGCCCCTGAAAATAAAATAATGTTTATTGTACAAGTTCATATCTTTTTCATATTTTATAATTCCTTAAAAAGAGAGAGACCAATGATGTTATCCTCAGGTCCTTACCTATAAGCCTTCCTAGTATATATATTGTAAATGTTAAATGTTGTATATATTCACTGTACCTTGTTTCCTCCATGAAGTTTTCTCAGCAAGGCAAATAACAAACAGAAATTGCCAGTAGCCAGGATAACATTGATTCCTCTTAACCAGAAGACAGTGCATAGGTCTGCTACGCGATATCCAAAGAACCAGGAAAGTGACTGCATAAGGGATGATGAAAGCAGGTATAATCCTGGTAATGTTGTGATTTTTGGATCCCACTGAAATTATAATAAAATACCACGAGAGTGTAAAGCAGGAACTTATAGAGACTCAATGGCACATGAACAATGGCCGTACATTAGGGCCGTGCAGAAGAAAGAGACAGTCAGATGGAGGGCTTCACTTTATCTCTTTCAAGCTTTGTTCCTTGTGATAATGGTGACCTTGAGATACATATTCAACTTGAAAAGTTACACAGAATGACACTATGAGTAGTGACACTGACCGGTATTGACAGTTAAGAGGAGGGAAACCCCAGAGTTCAAAGATGACTCAATTCGTCTCTTGTCTTGCTGTATCTTAGCATATTTTGCCATGTCACAAGATTCAGAAAGTAAGTCATCAAAGACAGTGTGTCATCATCTATAAAGCTGGTGCTAATATCACTATAAAGAGGTGGATGCATATTTTAAAGAGATTGGGTCTCCTAAAAACACAATTAGAGTAACCCCTTGATTACATTGTATTCTGTTTTCCACTTACTGCGTTCAATTCTGACAGTTGGTTGTTCTTTTGGTTGTCCTGTTGATATCCTCAGTATATTGTCGATATCGTGTTTATGATTTGGTCTCAAGATATATCTAAGGTAGATATTTATAGGATATCCTATGATTTTAAGGAATATCATTTTTATTTACGAGGTGATATTGATATCTGCACGAGAGAGCAAAGCGAACAAGTGCATATATCAATATGACGAGTAGATTAAAATGATATTCTGAAAAAAATCACAGGATGTTCTTATTAGCCTACACTTACAAGGAGTGTACTAAATGTATAATATCATTGCAAAATGAATTCCATGCCAAATAGAGTCAATTTGGCGGGAAATCAACAAGCGGAGTATATCGTCACAATATCCTCCGCATATTGGTTTTCCGGAGTATATCGTCACGATATCCTCTGCCGGGAGTATATCATTACGATATCCTCCGGTTATTTATTTTGCCAATAAATATCAAATTTATTTTTCAATGTTATTATACATTTAGTACACTAAGTGTAGATAAGATGTTTTATGAGCAATTATATTGGCACATTACCGATCATAGGCCCCGGGAACATGTATAAAATAGCGAGTCGACATCTGTATTAAGAAGTAGTAATACAGATGTCGACTCGCTATTTTATACATGTTCCCGGGGCCTATGTTACTGATTGTCCACAATAGAAATCTGGACGACTCGATCTCTTTAAATATTTAGGACAATCGTGCTACCATTAGGACTGTGCAATAATTAGGACCCTGTAACTTGTTATTTCTTTCTTGACGTCAAGACAAAGAAAGATATGATGTACAAGTTATAAGTTTACATCATTGATGATTGACGGTGTACATGTATGTGGTCACGTATGTTTATACATGTTCCCGGGGCCTATGTTACTGATTGTCCACAATAGAAATCTGGACGACTCGATCTCTTTAAATATTTAGGACAATCGTGCTACCATTAGGACTGTGCAATAATTAGGACCCTGTAACTTGTTATTTCTTTCTTGACGTCAAGACAAAGAAAGATATGATGTACAAGTTATAAGTTTACATCATTGATGATTGACGGTGTACATGTATGTGGTCATGTATGTTTATACATGTTCCCGGGGCCTATGTTACTGATTGTCCACAATAGAAATCTGGACGACTCGATCTCTTTAAATATTTAGGACAATCGTGCTACCATTAGGACCGTACAATAATTAGGACCCTGTAACTTGTTATTTCTTGACGTCAAGACAAAGAAAGATATGATGTACAAGTTATAAGTTTACATTGATGATTGACGGTGTACATGTATGTGGTCATTACGTATGTGGTCAATTAAAAACTAAATGGTGGCAATTTTGTGACAAACGAAGGTGGTACGTAAGTGGTAATTTTGAGGTTATCTCTGAGCTCTGGGGTTTCCCTCCTCTTGAAGTTTGTGGTCATATTGACACTGTGATACTATAGGCAGCTGCACTGCACTGCAGATGTTATTTTGAAAAAATCACTTTACCTCTTCAAACAAACCCTTGCAGTATTTTGTGACTTGTCCAATATGAAAAATTTCGTCCATATATGGTCCATTCTGAACGTGTGTGACTTTCAATAGTAAACAGCCCGACAGTCCAAGGAAAATCCCTAAAACCTCAAAAAATGCCAACGTTGACTGATTCGGAACGTTCGCCATTTTGAATATCACGTGACCGATATGTTTATCACTGGTTAAGAGTTCACTCGTTGTATAATGGTTGATACAGAACTATTGATAGAATCTGAAACCTTTGCGGAAAAGTGTTTACGGTCTAGCTTATACTTCCCTTGCAGTTTTTAGCACATCATGAAGATATGCTCTTCGATTTTCATCCTAGCTACACTCTCTTCTAGTGGCCATTAGGCAATGTTCTTCAGTCCAGTGTTTTACAGGTGTTTGCTAATGCATATTCATATTCATCTTTTTCAATATCCAATGAAAATCTTCAAATTTGATCACGTGGTATTAAATCTAATCATAAGTAGGTCAACAAAGCTAAACTTTGGAAATAATGGCGTCAGTTGAGGTAGGTTAAATTTTTATTGATAAATAAAGTCAAAATAACTCAATCAGAAACGATAATCTCAAGGTGACACCATGTGCTCATCATTGAAAAATATGAATTCTACCAATGGTCCATTTTATATTGCATATTGTTCCATCGATAGGCTAGAAACCTCTTTTGTTTTTGTCATAAAGTTTTTACTATGAGTTGTATTTTTTATTGCAAATCTGGTTCAAAATAGGTATGAAAGAAGTGACTTTTTGTCCAAGAAGAATATTTGTATGCAATCAATCATAATGTTATTCTGAAAGATAAATAATTGAAGATCAAACTTTTCATACAAAGATTTATTTTGAATAAGGTTTTGGCAGCTAATTTTTCATTTGAAGTGAGGACAGTCTACTTTCCTTTTCTCTGCTTACACTTTGCAAGGTCATTTGAGGCTATGTTATGGCAGCAACCTAAAATATTCTTATGAGATCAATGTTAGAAATTTCTTCATTAAATGCATATTTGATACAAATTACATGAAGTCAAGATGACATTATACTGTCCCATTTTTACTTCATCTTTGCCAATCTAGGGCCTGCATTGTAAAAACTTTAAGCCTCATAGGCTAGCTTATGCCTTAAAGACTATAATTCCATGGACTTCTTCACAAATATTATTGTAGGTGTACCCTTCATCAATCATTAGACTACATTTACTTTTATTTATTTCAGAAAAGACCTCATGTAAAAACAGAGAAGATGGCTGAATTCCTACGCAGCCATGGGGAGAGTGGTATAAGCCCCGCAAAGCTTCTTCATTGTCCTTTGGATGGTTGCAATAAGGTGTTAACAAGCTCCCCTGGACTGAGATATCACATGCGCACACACAACAGTGTCGAGAGACCATATGAATGCCATAGATGTCAGAAAACGTTTAAAAGGTAAATATAAACTCATGCATTTGACTCCATACTCTGCTTATATTATTTAGATTTCCCAGATTTTATCTGACATGTATTTATAATGCTCCCACACACAGTTAACCTGTCAGGTTTAGTAACTAGAGATCAGCCTTAATGTTAGTCAAAGTTTCCCTCACTCATTTAGATTTTTGTTATATCTAGTTTTCTGATATGTTGAATGGCATCACAGTTAACTTAAGTATATTCACCCCATGTTCTCTTACATTTATGTACATATGATGTCTCTGTATGATTCTAGTGCCAATGGTCTTAAATATCACTTGGAGAAGACAAAGTGTGATGATTCAAGTCCTTCACATCAGATGAATTACATCTCAGCCAAACCTAAAGCAGTGACCAACCTTATATCGCTAGAATGCGATGAAGAAGGACTACCAGGTATATTAATTAAGAAATATAGACTGAAAAGCAGGGGTTAAATTGTCGAATACACCCCGCAGGGCTAGGCACAAATGTTTTTTGTATCCCAAACAACTCTAGCTTTTGTGCCTAGCCCTAAGGGGTGTATTCGATGATATTGCCCCTGCTCTGAAGTCTATATTAAGATTCGAACATGAAAATTCACCAAAATGTTTTGAATATATATTATGGTCCTCCATTACTATGACCCGCCGTTATGATGTCACACATTACACGTATTACCAGGGGTATACTATACTTCGCGAATATACCCAGGTAAAATGTTGACTTTGTTTACAGTTTATACAAGGCGTGAATACAGTCATGTTCGAATAGTTATTAACACCTAGAAAAATCATGTTTTCTTGACAGCAAATTCAAAAAATGCAAGTACATGTATCATCAGTAATGACAAGTGAAAGTGTTTGATTTCTTTTTAGAAATCTTATATGATCCTAGAAGGAGTGTATTATCAGTGATGTCAATACGACAATGTAACAATTCTCATTATATGGAAAACAACATTTCCTTAATAATTGTCTTAAATACTTATCACTGTTTTATCAAGAAACTATAATCAAATGTCAAACAAAACATGTACTGTTATATAATGTACTTTCTTAATATGAACTTTTCACTTTCAGATTCTGATTCTGATCAAGATTTACCAAAAATGGACAGACATCATCTTTCACCTTCCCATCTTCATTATGATGTCATAGATGGCCCCACAGAAACTGTCACCACAGAGCCTTCATCTCATTTTCATATGTCTGGGGATGTGGAAACGTTTCATTATGATCCACAAACATTTAGTGCCCTCAACTATAAAAAACATGATGTAAATGCTCATAGTCATAGCAGTCCAGTTGGTCCTGGCTTAGGAAGTCCCCATAATATTCAGTCCCAGGATAGTCAAAGTCAGGGGAGTCATAACTGGCTTGAGGAACTAGCTGAAATAGCCACTGGTCCCCAGAGTCCTTTAATGCAGAGACATGAAAGAGAACACCCTTTGTAAGTAATAATCATTGAATACTTTGCATTGTATAACAGTGTGTGAGGCATGCAAGGCAACTGCCTCATCAAAACTTTACAGAAAATATTTTTCGACTAAATCTGAAAATGTTGTTCCATAGAAGGGTAATATCATCTTTGGTTTTAAGTTTTGCCTTGCCTTTTAAACTTTTTTCATCTGATTTTGAATGATGCCCTTTATGTTATTTGATGAGCCTTTTGGAATCACCTTACCACCTGGCATCAACTGTGATTAGTTTGTACATGTGCCTGAAATACATCATTTACACAGTACGGCACCATACTCAAACAGCACCGTACAATAGGCCTACCATGCTCTTAATGTACATAGTACCATGAGTGTGAATTGGGGGTTCAGATTTCAAATCATCTCTTAAATGCAAACCATATCATGTATTTTAGGGCCAAAACCCAGAGAATCCAAGAAGATAATCCAGCAGTTTTTGAAAAGGCAGTTCATTCATATGCCAAATCACCAAATACTCCAATTAGACCAGAGAAAGTTCGATCCAAAATCAAAACTCCATCTAAAACATCTAGAAGCATAAGGTACATATTTAAATCTATTGTTTTCTCTTTGGTTGCAATTAATTCTTGAATATAAATTCCAAGGTGTTTCAATGAGTTAACATAAAAGAAGACAAATAGTAAATAAATTGTTTGTACCAGGTATGTATGTGTATATATGTTATATGAAGGAGATACTGTACATGTATACATAATTATGTGAAATTGAAAAAATCACTAGTTCCAAGCAAACAATTATTGTTTATTTGACGGACGGCAACGCCTAGCTACCCAATAGGCACAATCATGTATTATGATTTTTCTTCATGTCTTTGTAGCTTTGACACAAGTGATACCCATGTGACGTCCTCCTCCCCATTTCCGACTGATCCTGTTGACAATGGTGACAATTGCTGGCCCAGGGCAGTGTGGCAATGCTTCATTGCAGGTATGTCACCAATGATTACTGCTCAATCACCAAAATCATGAAATGATTCACTCCTAATTACTTACTATATGTACTTCTTAATTGATAATAAATTAGTATGAATATTGCAAAGTCAATGAATCTCAGTCATAATATATCACTGGAGATGTACTGTATAAGGTTTTTTAATGCATTGAAGGATACAATTACATACAATCCAACCTATTCCATGACATATGCTAATACCCCTAATTTGGAAAAATGGGCAAGTCCAAAAACAACAGGATAACCTGAATCCCTCTAGGTCAACTGACCTAACACCCCTTTATATGCTATAACTTCATAATTGTACTTGCCTATGTATGGAAAAGTGGAAAAACTTTAGAGTCCAGTTTTTTTTACTTCGGTCCAAAGCCTTCTCTATATTCCGGCTTTGAGGAGGAAGATTGAGCTGCCTTAGTATTATAAATATTTTAAATCATTGTGTCACACGCACAGTAAATATGGCATAATAATATGAAATATACCTTTATGTATAGATTTGAAGAACATCAGCTCACATCCCCGTCTGAATCTATTGTTATATTTGATTTCTTTTAAGCGAGAATAATTTCAAATGTTATTCACGTCCAGAACCGGAAGCCATTTTTAGCTACAGCGAGAAAATTTCACCATGTGTCAAACTCCGAAATGAAATTTTGAAATATCTAAATCCAGACAAGCAACGCTTCATCCTAAATATGATTAATATTCTTAAAAATATTTATAAAATTTATTAAAAATGAGTTCTAGGTACGTGTAGGTGCGTGCAGCACAGTACATACGAAATCAATGAAGTTTCGTCTAGCTGTAAGCTAGAGACTCGAGTAAAGTTTTTTACTCTATCTGCTAGAAGTTTTCTTAGATAATTGGTAAATTTATGGCAGATAAATGCAGGACTAGGGGTTACCAGATTGTTACGGGAACCTAGTCAACATGATAGTCTACAGAAGTCGGAAAATCTACAATCTGAACTGGCACAGATGACCAAGTAGCCGATCTTTGGGACAGCAAGGTGCATATTAGAAGCATGCACAACTTGAGTAGCAGTTTACTGAGGGAGTTGGTGCCCACCATCCCATGGCAGATCTTCAAGACTATACCTCAGCAGGGCCTCCTCAGCAGCAGAAGGTACTTGGACAGAGTCACAAGTCATTCTTCAGTGCAGTGAGCTCATTTGTGGTTGTATTTTAGTGTACTTCTAACACTAGAAATAGGTCAGTTTTTAGGAAATCCTTCAATCGATTTTATTTTCAAGCAACATGTTTACCTAACAGTCAATTTTAGGTTAGCCTAGCTTGTCTTTGGGACAATAAGTTCAGACCGAGTTGAACTTTATTTGACCCCTACTGGCTTGTATTATCTTTTTTGTAAAGGTTTTTCACTCATACTTGTACCTTCCTATAAGGGACCTTTACTCTTTAACCCTATACTAGTATACTTTTACTAGCAGGGTTCTAATCCTTTGAGTTCATGACTATACTTTTGTGTAGTTTATTATGTAATGATGGCCTTCTAGGTTCAAAAGGTTATTCCCCTTATTCATGCACCTACAGTGGCTTTGTTGGAGTTCATTTCTTTGAATGACTATTCCTTAGTTTTTCACTCAGTAATCATTACATTCAAGCTGTGCTTATCCACTGAACAGTGTTTTCTTTTTTGAAATGTTGTGTTCAGGGATTATGAATAGGTGGAGTTTTTCTAAGAACTCTACTGATTGATGAGTGTAAATTATTATTACACTTTACTTGTATTGAAAGATCTTTTTTCTGATCTTTCTTGTTTCTTTTTCTTACTTTTTATTAGTCGGGAATAAGTCTTAACTTTGTTTCTAGTTTAGTAACTAGCTTGACTAGATAACATATTTTTCAGTTGGATTGAATCTGCATTGTTCCTAGATGTAGTTAATTCTCATCTTTATTCACAATCACTTTACACCCTTTTGTAGGGTTCTTCAGGTTCCAGCACTTTATGGAATTGTGTGGTTTAGTCAATTAATTTAAAATATTAGTTTTTTTTGACTTTTTAAGAGATGTGAACGTTTCATCCACTTGCTTCTCTTCACATCACTTGTTTTCTATGTTCTGTTTGTTTCTGCTTACAGATACACTCAGCTTTTACTTTTGTATTTCTTATTCATCAACTAATTTTAGGTCTAATTTTACATTCGTGTAAAATTAGTTAGTTTACAGAAGCCTTACTTTAAGATACATTGAATGGCTCATTAATGCCTTCTGGTCACAACATATTCATTCTTTATTTATACCAGGGCATAGGATGTTTGTTCTACAATCTTGTCTTAAATTGATCAGATCATAAGTCATTTGATTGAAATATAATTTTATATTATTCTATCAACAGTAGAAGAGAGGATTCTACGCATCGTTTCAGGTTCTTTATACCATGAATCTTGTGTTTTAAACATGCTTCTAAGTGATAGGCTCTCATTTTTATTTTCTGGAGCCTGTTTTCTTTCATTTTCGTTCTTATTCATAACCATAGTACTTATTCATTCGTGGATTGGTTATTATTTTCAAACAAGGTGGTTTTCATCTAATATTGAAAACACATCCCTTTGATTGTGAAAGTTGCCTTTGTGGTTTTCGGGCCTGGATTGCCTTAAGGTTTCACTCCAGTTCCAGACTTCATTTGGTCTTATATTTTTACTAGTTCATGTTCATAGTACTAATACTACTATTTAACTATTAAAAGCATGGTAGTTTTAACCACTTGGATAAACTGACCATGTTTCTTTTGATATAGTATTTTCCCCTGAGAAAATGCGAGTCACTTTTATTGTGGAATTCATCTTTGTGGTCTTTGGGCCTGGATTGCCTTCAGGTATCACTCCAGTTCCAGACTCCTTTTGGTCTTATTTTATTACTAGTTCATGTTCATAGTACGTATACTACTACTTAACTAGAACAGGCTGGTAGAATTAACCAATTGGATAAACTAATCATGTTTTATGATATCGTTTTTTTCCATTGAGAAACTACAAGTCACCTTATTTGTGGAATTAATCTTGGGCTTTTTGGGCCTGGATTGCTTTAAGGTTTCACTCCAGTCCAGACTTCATTTGGTTTTATATTTTTACTAGTTCATAGTACTTATACTACTATTTAACAAGTAAAGGGCTGGAAGTTTTACCAATTGGATAAACTTATCATGTTTTTATGATATAGTTTTTTCCCTTGAGCAACTGCAAGTTTGGCTTAAGACTACTGAAAAGTAATGTTCTTGGACCAAGTGTTGTATGGATCCAACATTGACTGGTAGACACATGCAGTAGTACTTCGATGACCATGCGGGCCTGATGTATATCCTGTTGATACTAGAGTTTCAACTCCAAGCCAAATTTGATCTACAAAGGTTATGCTCCAAGTCAAGAACTTTGTGGATCCAGCACTACCTTACTACATACTGTAGTGTTCCAATACACCTACATCCATGATGTATGCTCTTGGTAGCTTTAGACAGACCCGGGAGAAAAGCTGACTATTCTTGTCAACCAGTGCTGCCAACTACAAACCTGGATGAATTTAAAGGTTACATTTTTGGACACAGATTTTGGTGGATCTAGCACTACTATACTCTCATACTATACTATAGTGCTTCCTTTTGTAGCAGTTTCTACGTTCAATGCTGTTATACTCTTAAGACAGATAGATGTACTATCCATTGAAGATACCACAAGTCTGTCTTTTGCAAGCCTGGGAAGAACATTTAAAGTTTTTGGTTCCAGGCCAAGAATTTTGTTGATCCAGTGAGTTTCTGAATTCTTCTGCAGTATTCTGTCAATATGCAGCACTAGCTATGATGTTTGCTGTTTACAACCTGGACAGATGGATGTTCTAACCACAATCCAATAGTTTATCAACTACAATGCCGAATACAACAATTGAAGGTTGCATTCCAAGCCAAGCTCTTTGTGGGAACAACACTTACCAGTGCTTTGATGGCAGTAGAATACTTTCTGTTATGCTATGGCCACTATAGACAATCATAACAGTGATATCCTCATCTTCTTAAAGATGTCTAACAAGTTTACCAACAAATGCAAGCTTGTTTCCAACCACCTTTAGATTCATCTCCATACTAATCCTTTATAGATAAGTATGGACCTGTATGCTGTTCCACTTTGTGCTTGATGTGCCATTGTGTCTACTAGCGTAGCTGTGTTAAAGGTTTTATACAGATGGATAGACTGTCTAGATGCACTAGTTTGTCCATTGAACAACTTGTTTTGGTCAGATGGAAGATGTCTCTTCTTGCCCAGGTCAGCAGTAATGGTTGATCTGTTCTATGATGAATACTAATTGGTACTACAAAGAAGATGGTTTGACTTATCCTTGTAGTTATCTGATGACTGTACCAACCTCGACTGGCTGGGTCTACGGAGGTGTCTTGCTCCATGTAACTTTGTTATGGATCCAAAAGACAAGAAGCACTTAGCAGATGTGTAGTGGTATTGTTCTTTGTCGTTAAACCATTCTACAAGTTGGCTGAAACGGCTTTATGATCATCGCTGGTCCAGACTTGATGTTTATTCAACTAACAACCAACTCTGAGAGCAGTGACAAGACAAGATGTAGTGTGTTCCACCTCACTTTGTATGCAAGACTGGTTCCTTTAGGACCCTGTGCTGTGACTCATGGTAGTTGATTTATCGGCAGTTTCCTAGAATTCCAATGGATGAAAGGATGATGCCTTTGTCTACACTGACAAGAACTACAACAATGGCTTGGATTAACTCATGTATATCTCATCCAAGCTGCAGGTGGGTCTACAGCTTCAAGAACTAGATACAACTTTAAGTACTCTGCAACTTGTTACCAACTCAGTATTGCACTGTAGTCTGGTGATTGGAAGTAATACTGGGTGGACTTGGTTTGTCTTTATCTTGTACACAGCCATTCCTTGTCTATCCAGTTCTTGTGTAAGTGGAACTGTTTTGCAGAAGGGTTCAACTCAACCAGCTTGTGACCTGGACCTTTGAAGAACTACAAGGTTGCCTCGTTTGGTTAAACGGCCCATCCTTGGCTAACCAGTTCTATTCATAGGAGTTATTCGCAACCCTTAGATGGGTAAGGATACTCACTGTGAAAGGACATACAGTCTCCCAGATGTGTAGCTGAACTGTTTTGCAGAAGGGTTCAACTCAACTAGCTTGTGACCTGGACCCTTGAAGAACTGCAAGGTTGCCTCGTTTGGTTAAACGGCCCATTCTTGGTTAACCAGTCTCTATTCATAGGAGTTTGTCATTACCCTTAGATGGCTAAGACTGCTCACTATGATAGGACAATAACAGTTATACAGATGTGTCACAGCCTCTGCCTTACAATGGATGACGGTGGCTGTTCTACTAGGGATCACTATGGTTTGTGAGATCAGAGTACTTTTTGGTAATATGAATTTACTTTTTATTATAAGTACTTGTGTATATATATTTATTATACTTTTGGCTTAATCGGGATCCCACCTCCTTTACTTTTAATTCAGCATATGTCATGGAATAGGTTGGATTGTATGTAATTGAGAAATTTTACAAGTAAATTTTCTATTAATTACAATACAAACCTATTCCATGACCATAGGCCCACCCGGCCTCCCCGCAGTATTTTTATTAAGTTTTACTGCGTACAATTATGAAGTTATAGCATATAAAGGGGTGTTAGGTCAGTTGACCTAGAGGGATTCAGGTTATCCTGTTGTTTTTGGACTTGCCCATTTTTCCAAATTAGGGGTATTAGCATATGTCATGGAATAGGTTTGTATTGTAATTAATAGAAAATTTACTTGTAAAATTTCTCAATTGATATAAACATAGGAACGTTCAACTAAAATAGGGTCGATCATAATAAACAGTAAGTTCATATCCTGTAACATATTTGTTTTTATCCCATACTTGGACGTTTTACAGGTACATAAAGCCGGTTTGTAAAAACTTGTATTTTCATCAGCGGGCAGATATAGCTTTACGTCCCGCTCCGAGCGGGCAGATATAGTATATCTGCCCGCTACGTCATAATCTGTTCGCATATTTGTTCATAATTTGTAACGTTCGCGTAATGACTGTAAACGACAATGGAGAAAACACAGACAATCGGGATCTGTTTGATGGTTTGAAAAAGGGAAGGAGGATCCACTTAATCAATCAAAAATTCGAGAAAATAAATGTGGGAATATTTGAGAGGAAAATCCGCCCACGGCCAAGAAAACAAAACTGGACATGAATATTCTAAAATATTTCCACGATTGAACAATGTGAACCAGATGACCAAGATTGGTATGGGATAAACATATTATCCTATAGTCGGTTCAGGATATTGTGATTATCACTTGGCCAATATAATATATCTGCCCGAGAACCTCATATAGGATAATCTCTATGTATGAGATCATTGGTGAAATCAGTCATTCATTATATGATGCTGGTTGTATTTGCTAGTACTTCAGAACCACCGGTTTGTACTTTTTCAGGAACCCAAATCAGGTTCACTTCAGGACCTAAGACAGGATGGCAGAAAGCTGAAGCTTTGGGAAACAGAGACAGACTTACATCTTTAGCTTCACACAAGCCACCAGATAAGTGAGCAATATTTTTTTATATAACTCTGGAATTACTCATTCAGTCTTGTAGAATTACTCAGTTCAGTCTTGCCGCAGTGAGCAGTTGTCAAGTTATTTTCCTATTTAGGAGTTTTGGTCAATATTTATGTTATATGTGATTAGTATCTAGGAATGAGTTGACTAACTGACATCATTTCAATCATGCCCAATAATGAAAATTCCAAAAATGGCTGAATATTTTTTTACGTTATCATTGCCCAGCTATCGGATAGTGAACAGACACAGATTATATTGAATTTGTTTCAATTCCAGTTTTGCACCGGATGGGTTACGTCTTCTCCATATTGAGGAAAAGTCATGTGACTCATCACCACGGGGGATATTAGAGTTACGCTTTACAACAGATGTTGTTGGTTCTCCTGAATTGATCTCTGAGTGTGATCTCGACCATCCATTTTACGTCAAAGACAAAGGTGTGTGATATTGATACTCTACTCGTCCAAATACTTAAAGGTTGTGTGCAAAGTTTGAAAATATTGTTTAAGCACTCAAACATTCTTTATCCAGAATTATTTTTTTCAAAGTTCATTAACTTTTTCTGTAAATATGCTGAACTTTTTCAATAAAGCAACGTTGTTGTCCTTATTTGAAAAAAAACTATTTTTCATGTTTTAAATACTTGGTTTCAACTTTGGTTTCAACTTAATGTGTATTTTTCTCTGGACCGCTTTTCTGTGCTTGTGAGTACATTATTAAAAATAAATGTGAATAATTCTAATAAAAAAAGCCAAATACAAGTTTTATGTGTCATATTTCACCTAAGATTGGGTAAGACAACAATGTAAGCCAAAGGGTTAAAACTTTACTTGGGGCCTTTAAAGGAATCATAGATGTTAGCTTAGAAATACAGCAGTAAGCAAGTTATTAAATGTTACACTGTACGGTCTGTACCAGTAAACCTCTTTCTACCATTCTGCTCCATTATCCCAAGCTCTATGTACCAAGGGTGTAAATCTCCTTTCAGTTTTCTCCAATCAATTTTTCTTCAATCTATGATATTTCTTTTCATTATTTACTGTTAAGGTTGGTCTTCTTACTATCCAAACATCACTGTTGAGCATTATGGAATACCTTGTTGTGAGTTGGAGCTGAACGATGTGTGTCTACCTCCCGACCATAGTGACACCATCTATACGCCAGATGTATTTAACAGCTTTAAAAGGTACTATTATTTTTGGTATATTTGAATAACAGAATGTCTAGAAAGATCTGTTAGTTCCTTTGAATTAAAAATCCAGAGAACTAGAAACAAAATGTTATATATCATTTTGTTTGGGAGTTTAGAAGGCTAAATTGAAATGTTCTATTTCCAGGCTAACGAATCATTCATAAAACTTAACACGAGGAATATTATCTGCATTAGTAATCTATAACCACAATTGCACATTTTTATGTCACCACAAGTGGTGACATATTGTTATCTTTTTTTATGGAAGGTGTTTGGCAAGCATGTGGTGACATTATGCATATTAATGCCTTGTTGAAAAATGATTTTTGGAACACTTTTACCAAAATGACAGTGTAGATTTTTCACGCTGATTTTTCATGCTAAACAAGGAGTTTTAGTAAGTGAGACCTTGCATGACCAATGAACCATGTTGTTTTGTTTATTAGTCTCAATTACTTTATTTCTTACACCCACTGTATGCTTGTCATGTCCATGGTAATGTGTGTTAGATGTTAAAACAAATGGATACAAACTGTAATAAGTATTCCAAATAATTCAGTCATCATGGTTTTCTCGTTAAACTTGTATTTTTGATTGCCATGTGCATTCCAAAGTGATCCAAATTTGTGCATTTTCATTTTATTATAAATACAATTGGTGTTGTGTGCTGTGATAGAAGTTGAGCAGTTTATTTATCATCCAACAATCCATAAATTAGAATTGACACTTTAATTTCAATAATAGAATTGATATCTTCTAATGATGTTAACAACACTGTATCAAGTGTATAGATATTTGCCATTGCTCCAATGAAGGAGTTATTTATTGTTCGCCTGTGTTAACATGTCATATTTTCTATATTACAGTTATGATTTTACTCCTGCTGATTCATCAGCTGTATTTACATTGAGCAGTATGGCTATGGTAGGTTGGACAACAACTATTTTCTCGATCCATATCACTCGTCATAAAATAGTCCATTTTATTATATAAATTATACCTATCAAATGTAAACTTCTTAAAATTTTGGAAAAGTAATTTTTCCTATGGTTTTCATTGATATGAATTTAAAAACATTTCCAAATATTGAGTTCAGAAAATCAGTATTCGATTGCATTTGTTAAACCCAAATGTGGTTGGATTTTTCAGCAAAAACGAGACCAAGAGTTGAGTCCATGTTCAACATGTTCACCAGGATCTCCTAGCAGAAAATACAACAAAACCAAGCATGACTCACTGAAAGCCAAACGACCAATGAACGCATTTATGATATTTGCCAAAAAATACCGCCTTGAATATACACAGCTTTACCCTGGCAAAGACAACAGGTAAATTTATTAAAAGTATTGAGAATCATTCTCCAAGTAAAGCTTCATAAGATGGAGAATAAATTAAGCAAGTCATTAGTGGATCATATCCTGCAATTGGAGGATGCTTGAAACCTGCCTCTATAGCAGATCAATTCCAAATTTTGTATACCATGCATAGTAACAAATAATGTAGAGATAGCTTGAGATGTAATGATCAGATTGACTTTAAACTAACACAGTGAACATCTATAGAAATGTCTTTTATTTGTGTACATCTTCTCGTTTCCAGGGCAATAAGTGTGTTGCTAGGAGACAAATGGAAGCGAATGAAGACAGAAGAGAGGAAGGTATTTGCAACAGAGGCAAAAGTTCTGGCTGAGCATCATAAAAAGATCAATCCAGATTGCTGGAAAAGACGAAGGTCTAACTCAGGGGTAAGTTTATGAACTTTTCTTGATAAATATGTCAATAAATTCTCATTAGCAGTAAAGATAACTAAAGATATTATTTGTTGAGATATGAGTTAGTCTGTATTACAGTGCTCCAATTACTTCAAGTGGTATAAAGACCACATCTGTTGATCGCCATTCTGGAGCATACCCTTCCTTAAAAGGTCTTGTTTTTGAGAGAGAGAGAACTGGGGGTGAAGACACGGAAAATTAATATTTTATTCTTGTATTTTGATTAAATGATGTGTTATCTTGCAGAGTTTTAGTTATGACACCTGATAGAAGCTGTTAAATTGAGAAGACAACAATGTAAAGTCACAACGACAGAGAGTAAAAAATCGCAAATTAGGCAGCATATAAGTGTTCAACTTATAAAGCATTAATATAATGTTTTATATATACAGTATCATTGACTGGATTGTATTACTATATTTTAGTATAGGACTTGATTTATAGAATGGATTTGTTTTTAGTACTTTAAATGTTTATTATATTATTTTACACAAAAGGTTGTGATATTTGAATACATATAACTGGTTAGAATACAATGTCTGAACACATCATTGTTGATCCATTGTTTGTGTATTTTAAGAATACATACATGTACAAGTTCTATGTTAATTTTCTGATTCTGATTCGTAGGGATTTGTTAAGTGTTTGACATTTTTGCCTGTTTCGTTGAAGACAAAGGCGAAAGAACTGTTCACATAGTACTTTAAGGGAATGTGCAAGAATCAGAATAATAAAATTGAACTTAACCTAAAATAATATGAGACGAGTATCTTTTTTATTAGATTTTTTCATATTGATTATTGTTAGATTAACTGAAGAGAGGCCTCACTTGGTTCAATGTAAATCCAACCTTGCATTTTGCAACAATTATGCAACCTTGCAACATGTAGGTGTCCATGTACATGGAAGATGCTCATATGATTTAATGTAAATCCATTTATATACATAATATTAGGGTAGTGTTTGAAACACTGTTTGAAATGTCTGTTCTTGGCCATCGTGCCCTACAGACTGCATTCTCCTTGGGGCTAAGTGTGTTCAATACCTGTTAGTTAGGGTGAGTGGTTATGGTTTAATAGCTGTTCAGTGCTGTCTGAGCGGTTAAAATGTGTCTGAATGGGAGAGAGTGTCATTAAGATTGATCAAGCAAATTGATCAAGCAATATGTAAAATGTAACATTGATCAGAAGCATAATGTTTAATTAAGAGATTAAGAACATTGCTCAGTAACACCGGTGTTTCTTCACATCATTACTATAGTGCTCAAACCAGAAATACAGTGTATGTAGTAATCTTAAATAACAAAAATTGTTAATAAGTTATTTTTTCCTTTGCTTTATTATCTGGACTGATTTATAACTTACATTATTAATGGAAACAGAATTGCTGGAATTAAGACTAGTGAACAAATGGTATTTTATTTGCTCACGATGGTTGGATGCAAAATGTTCAATCTAAATTCAAAAGTTAATCAGACAGAATTATACTGGCTTTCCTTTAAAGGAAGAAGGAGGGATTAAGAGTTTTGAAAAACTAGCAAATGTTTCCCTTTCAAAGCTTCCAAAAATAATAGAAAAATTTTCCAATTTTTTCAAAAATCTGGCCCTCGTACTTCCTTTCAAAGAAAGTTGAGTAAATAAGTTTATTGTTTATAATTCTACAATACGATTGTGTTCATACAAATGTCTCCAATAGAAAATAGTATTTATAAAACATTTTTATGTTGTTGTTCATAAAAAGAATGTAGATATACATTGATTTTACAGAATTTATGTTGTGGGTCATTGCACAATCCTGTCTATATTATTATCTATATTATTATGCATAGTGATTACTATCAAAGAAAACACTGCCATATTAAATACACCAATCTATGCAAATGTGAGATTTTGTGATGTGCATTTGCAAATGTAGTAATCCAAAATAGAATTGTTTTACACCACTTTGTGGTTTTTATTATGTTTTTGTAAATAAAATATATTTGTATTGTTGATTATAATTGGCCAGTTTGTTACATTTATTAAATGATACTTTCCATATACATGTACAAGACTTAAGTTTAGGTATGTTTCCAGATACTTCAGACTTCATTTTTTAATTGATACTTTTCATAACACAATCACAATACCATACAATTCTACCATGTTACATATTCAATGAGGTCACATTAAAAAGCATTGTACATCACCCTATGCAGACAGAGCCTGTGGGAAATATTGGGTGCGGAGCAAATGAGCGGAGGGTGCGGAGCTAACGGTCACTTTTGAATTTAAATTTGGGATATTTCTGAAACTAAGCCGTTTTGGGACTTCAAATATACCAAGATATGTGTATTTGACACCAAATATCAATACAATTGTGAAAATAGTAGCGCAATTCATTCTATAGCGACGCAGTGTGCCTTAAACCTTTCCCAGACCTATATATTTTGAAATTATCCTTTTAATACTGAGTCCCCAGCATTCATAAAAAATGGTGTTCAAGGTACACTATCTACACAAATCATTTTTGCATCTTGGAAGCCAGGCAGTATCTGTGTGATTTTATAAAAATTCGGAAATGTTTTTCAGATATGAGCCCCCTCTAAATATTGGGTGCGGAGGAGCTCCATAAACGTACCTTTTTATAAAATCACACAGAAAAAAATGCTGTTAACTATATTGATATTCTACTCAACTGGTAAACATGCTTTTGTAAACACACATGTAAGTGTAGGTATTAATAACTCACATGAGAAGGGTACTTCACCTCTTTAAATCATTGTAACAGGTAGAATAAGTCTCACATTTTTTCAAAATTAAATTGATAAAAAATGTCACCACCTTATGCATGATGTTCCAACTAATTTCATGCTTCTTTAGACAGACAATTCATACATAACCAAAATACATGTACATTATCTGGAATATCTGTGGTACAATGGTACAATTTTATTACAATAAAGTAACAATACAGATTCATAATTTAATGGAGTTTGAGTGCCATGGGGATTTAGACACATAGTACATAAAAATACTGTAGGGTTCACTGTATACAAAACCTAATGGTGATCCTCAGCTTGGGGGTACCCCTTTTCACTTTTGGTGTGGCAAATGTACCCACATATACATTTTTGCATATGGATATGGCAGTGGTACCAGAACTGCAGAAATGACTGAATTTGGATCAATGCTCAGATAATCACTCTTGTATACTAAGGACGCCTTCATTGTACAGTAAGGATACCACCATTTCTAAATGTTTATATGGCCTCTTATTTTGGAATTTAGTAGAACATTATTTTCATATAATAGAATATCACTTTTGATTTAAATTTTCCTGAAATTTATTATGCTTTATTTTTGATAAGATGACATAGTGACTGGGACATTTTTAATGTGGTATGGCATTCTACACAAATGACTGGGAAAATATTGATACTAGAGGGTCCAACCTCCGATACCAATCAAGATTTCCATGCAGTGAACCCCCTGGGTTAATTACCAGTATAAATGTGAGTTTAAATCACCGTACCTTTGTTACTCACAAATCTAGCATAAAGAGACTAAAAGCCATGTTGTGGAATTATGTAAACATTTCTTGTCATCTGAAATATAAACAGCTAAACTAAAATCAACATCATTTAAATATTCAAGATTGGGCAAAAATGTCCCTTTAATCTTAATATTTTTCCTTTCCAATGTGTTGCTCATTATGCATGATATACAATGGGAATGTCAACTGAATCATAAATATTAAAAACAAGGCATTAACATGCAAAATGTCACCACCTGCCATTTGTTACAGACACTGGCCATCGACCATCATCCACAAAAAAAGTTGGAGACTATAACAATATGTCACCACATGTGGTGGTGACATAATAAACTTAATTGCCTCACCCTGTAGTTAAACCCCTACTTCTTGTGATTATACATGTAATTGATGGATAACAAAGTTCTAAACAATGAAATACCAGACCATATTGCAGCTATAATAATACTGAAGTGATAAATGAGGCATTATGTTATTTGTGACCATGAAATTATTATCCTTTTAATTTTGAAGAATCTAAATGGATGAAGGAGTTGTCTATATAAAAAGCAGTATTGCACATCTAATCCATCTAGATGCACTTTTGTACAAGTACATGTATTTAAGAACTTTTTTGACAACACTACATAGTTGCATAGTTTTTTATATGTTAAGTATGCACTTCATTATTGAACAAAAGCCTCAAAGTTATTTGAGAGCAGCATCTTATAGAAACACTACTTGTTGGTGCTGCATCACCAATTTCAAATTGTTCTTTTAATATCTTTCATCATATTGAATTTCATCAGATCAAAGATAGGTTTAATTACGTTTAATGCACTTTTGTACAAGTATTAGTACTTTAAGAACTATTTTCTAAGATCTTTACAGAGTATGTTGTTCCTAAATAGCAGATAATAAAACAATCAGCTCCAAAATTTATATCTTAGATACATTGCCTGTTGAACACACTTAAAAACCTTTTAAAATATTTTCTAATATTGAAAACATTATGAGACATAAGAACATTATAAAGTGGAATGCAACAATATTGAATCTGGCATGCATTATATCCTTGTAGAACATGTAATCTCCAGAATATTATAAAACTACAAGCACTTTAAAAATTTATAAGAACAGCAAAAGCTATTAAAAATATAGACTTTCTAATGATATGTGATTTAGAAATGCATCATTTAAAATAACATAGACAAATAGTTCATATCAAATAGTTCACCATTGAACCCCTTAGACACAAAAGAAAAATCTGTGAATGTTTCTTTATGGTAGGGTAAATACTATATATATTATGGCCACCCATAAAATAGCATCATACATTTTTTACACTATACACTAAGATAAGGGAAGGATTCAATAGTAAATCTTCACAAACTTTCGAAGAAATCCTGAAATCATGGTCAAATCCTCAAAAAATGCAATAATCTTATCCAAGTTTCTGTCAAACACTAAACTTTTGAAGTCTACCATATTTCAAGGCACAACATGAAAGTGTAAAAAGTGTAAAAATACAACCATGAGCATAGATATTTACTATAGTAATGTGGAATGTATTACGTCATCATATACAGTGTACAGGTGAAAGGATGACAACCCAAATAACCAAAAGGAATGAATATCATAAATAAGACCACACTAAAATATCATACTGAAAGATACCCCAATCAAGGGTAAGCAATAAATATGTTTAATCCTAAAATTAACTTAACCTGGCATATATCCCAACCCAAGACCTGCCAAAAGCCCAACCAACCAAGTATAGTTGATCATGTAAAAAATAAGACCAAAACTGCTACTATATAAGTTTGCTGTACCCTTTCATGAAATATCAATAGCACAGAATTGAGCAATAAATACCATTTTAATGCAAAAACTGCCAGTGCAATATTGGGTTATTTTGCAGTGTACAACAAGACATAGCCTTGCCCAAGTCGGTCTCTTTTACTATCTGATTTCTATTATGACCGCCTTGTACAAAAGAGAAAGCCACGTGCTTTACCGACTCAATGTTTATGTCGGTAAAATTTGACCAATCAACGACGGCCCTGCAGCGCTAGCTCATTATTATGCACGGTCAAAAACAAGTACACTTTTCGTCGGGGCTTTTCACAAACAAATCTTGCATGAATTCATCATGAAAATACAAATATTTTATTAGATAAATATCAATCAGAGTTAAGTGGATGCTAGACATCGATCGGTAACCGGAGGTTAGAAGATTTCAACAATAAACGTTGAAACGATCGCTGAATTCAAATGAACATGTAGGCTGAGATTCAATCACTGATCGACGACTACATGACCCGCTACATTGGACTAGGTCTTGCATTTTCATCGCGAGATCAGTTTTAAATCTATTGCATGATTTAATTTATATTAATGACTCTTACATTCCCTATGTACATTTAATTACATAATATATTGTAACTCTAAAGAAACGATCGATCAGATCATTGAATTTCAAGTCGTAGACGGGAAGATTGCTTTGCTGTGCAGCTCAACCTGATAACGTTTTGATTGGTCAATCAGCCTGAAGTCACACGTCGTGTCCACGCGTATATCTGTTAATCAATAAGGTTTCGCGATACCCCTGATAGCGTAGGTATTATGGAAATCTCGAAACCGTTGAATATCTCAGCATAATAGCAGCGGAGATGTATTGGATTGTACAAGGCGGTAATAATTCAAGATCAGATAAGTAAAAAATACCGACTTGGGCAAGGCTAAACAAGACACCAAGAATCAGAATGTGTGGATATAAGTCCTGGAAATATTCTGGAATGTTCTATTGTTTTTGAGTGGCATACAAAATGGCTGTCAATCCGTGACGTTCTTCATCGTTGAATTCTTCATCCTCTGAAGCAAGGATTCCTTCTACCTTGGCATGTAGTTTATCTACTACAGTTGTGCCTACAATAGATTATAGAAAACATTGCTTAATTATAGAAATAAAGCTTGCTCTAAATCATATTATCTCAAAGCTTTCATACAACGGGAACATGTGATAAAGAAATGACGAGTAAAAATCATAGACAAAGTCATAAAATGTCAATGTGGAAAATGTCACCACCTGCCATTTGTTAAAGACACTATTACTTGTTACAGACGTCAAATGCTGAACAAAGTCCACAAAAAAGAGACTATAACAATACTTTATGTCACCACTTCTGGTGGTGAAGTGAATATTTAATTAAACCCTAAAAACCTACAATTTTGATTATCATCAGGGACCATGAATTTGTATGATCCAATATTCTATCTAGATGAACGTGAGGATTGTGTGAATTAATGGCCCTTGTTAAATGTTTTACTCACATTGGATATGTTGCTGTAACTCCCCCCAAAGCAGCGTGGTAACTGTTGTCTGCAAACTCAATACAACATCAGCAAGAGGATGGGCATCTAGCAAGCGCATGACAATGTTAAGGATCTCTAAGGCAATACTCCTTCTGTCCACCCTGGAAGTGAAAGAAATATTTGAACTTTTTCCATCAACCATCCTCCTAAGCAGGTGTCCAGAATCCGTACCTCCTTCTTCCCCCTGCTATAACCAATTTGGACGCACCCGGTTTAACTGAATCACGTGATCTAATTATGCGTAATGACTTATACAAAATTTCTGTCGCAGTGTTGCGACAGCCAATCAGATTGCGAGTTCTTAATCGGGGAAATGGTAACTGCTTATCGCAGGGGGTAAAAAGAAAGAATATGTTCTGGCTTTTGAAGCCCTGTGATCGGAGGATGCCATCAACAGATTTAATTAACATTCTAGGTGTCTCACAGTTAGATTTAGATGCCCCACACTATAGATTACTGTATTATGTTTTTATCATTGATGTAGTTTTCAAAGGTATTCTATATGTACAGTACATTTAACAGATGTCTAGGAATTCATCAAGAAATTTCTTGTAAAATGTTTTGTTTGTCCAAAATAATATTATTGTAATATTTTGGGTGGAAAATAAATGACTTATATTATAAGCATATGAAATATAGATGTGAAAGAGAAAGAAGCCCACCTCTGTGCAAGGCTGACCAACATGCTAGCAACAAGTATTGGGTCCCATGTTGTAAGAGTGTCCCCTGGTTGGAACACTGGCGGTTCAGCCATTTCAACTTCACGACACAGTTGCTCCATTGGCATTTTAAACAGCTTCAGTGCTTGGAAACAACTACCATCACTCCATAGTTCAGCTATGTAACCCATTAACTGAAACAACAATGGCTGATTATGTTATAACATGAAATAGAACGAGACAGGAAGTATAAGATGGAATAAATATATTGGGATAATTTCTGCTTATTGTAGACCCATTTTTTATTATCTCATGTACAAACACCAAAACTCTTATTTCTTACCACATGTCTTGCTGTCAAGGTCTCAACAACTGTGTTATGGTCTGCAGTGAATGCATCTTCTCCGTTTTGGTCAGTTTGCTCAGCATCTTGATCCCCATTCTCAACCATTTCTTCCTCAGCAATATCCTCCAAAGTGAATGTAGCATTCTCAAAATTGTTATTTGGAGGACTAACAGATGTATTGTCTGTTTTGTTTTCTTTATATCCATCATGATATCCAGCAGTATTTTCTGATGTGTCTGAATAATTTGTCAGTTCAACATCTGCTTTATTCCAGATTTCATCAGATTCCTGATTTTTCAACACTAAGCTTTCAAAATCGTCAATCGATGGCTCGAGTAAGTTTGAAATATCACCCGATTCCTCAAGTCCATAATTGCTCTCTAGCAAATCATTAAAGGAGTCTTTTTTAGTTGGTTTAGAGACATTGAGGTAATTTGATAAATCAGAATCATCTGCTACTGAGCTATCAGCAGCCATTGATAATTCAAGCTCAATATCTGATGCCATGTCTTTTTGGAGTTGACGCTGAAGCCCTTCTATATCATAAAATTGATATGCCCCACTGGCCGTGGAGTCATAGGATTGCTCAACAGTGTTTTCCTTATTGAGCGGTTTATAGTACTCACTAACAGTAGATGTGATTGAGTCCTCTACTGATTTGTTAATTAATGTTGTAAGCACATCTGGAATATGTTCACCAGTCCAAGAGGGACGTTCAGTTGCTTTATTAGCTTGACTGACATCCAAACTCACATTATTTTGTTTATTATCATATATTTGAGCATCAACAGTTTGATTCATATCTATTATTGCATCACTATGAGATCTGTCTACATTTTCAGTAACCCCTATCCTTCTCTCCTTTTGAGCATTATCCTTATCCTGTGGCTTCACACTATTTTCAGATTGATCATAATAAGCCTTTGAACTTTTCAGCTCTTCCTTATTTGGCACATCTAAAACTTCCTCAATGTCTGATTCCTTGTATTTCTCTGGTTTCTTGACTACTTCTGGACTAGCTTCCTTGACGGTTGGTAGAGCCGTCTCACTGGGTGACTTCAAGAGGCCCTCTCTGGGAGATTTCACCCTGTCTTCTTCACTAAACACGTCTGTATCCTGCACGCTACTGGCTCGGGAAAGTGTCGCCTCAGACTCTGTAGAGTCTGCTCTATTTAAACTTCTGCTCCTGCAACATACACGCAAGCAAGAAATATGAAAAACAAAGATAACCTAGTAAGTTTTTGTTTTTTACTCTTCAATTCAATTCGATTTTCAGGTATAACAGTACTCACCTTGCTCTAACATCCACATGTGACAAAACATACAATGCATTCTTGATGATGTCATCATTCTCAGGGAATGTTTGAACAACAGACATGATGATAGGAAGAGCATGCTGCTCAAGTAATTCCCATAAGGTGTCTGTTCGTCTCATCTCCCTCTTACTCAATTGAGTACCTAAAATAGGATTGAAAGGGGAATTCTTAATATAGACATTTTAAGAATGCAATAAGCAATAAGTATATGAAGGGATAATGTAGACCTCAATGAGAATTCATCATTCTATCATTCCAACTCTTGCTAGTAATTTTTGTCCTCCTTTGAAAAACTATTCTTTATGGTCTATGTTATTTCTACTAATTATACTAATAATGATATTTATCAATTTAACAGTTGTAGATATGAATGCAAAAACTCCACTGCACGTATACTCTATTGCACTAATATAAGCATTAAATAAACATGCACATTATTTTGATCCTGAATGTACTTCATAGATGTATATGTACCTTGTTCCTGTGTGCTGATAAGGTTTCCTATAACATTGGCTAGTGCCCTACATCCAGGTTCCACCACAATGGGGTCATTGCTATGATTGAAGATAGCCTGCACTATAAGATCCAAACCACCCTCTCGGACAGGACTCTGCCATACAAAAGAAAAAATTAAAACACATTGTGAAGAATGTCCAAAAACATGTCCAGAAAGTTAACTAATCAGGTGTGAATTTCCAATCAAAGAAGAATTCTTGAAAATTTGACATAATCCCTACAATGGTTTGAATATTACAAAATGGTGTCCCTTGATATTCAATAAGTACATACAAGAAATTCACCATTGGTCATTTAATAATGTTGAATTGAGTTACCATGCAATGTTTAACTTGTTTATACAGTGCATTGCTCTTATATACCTTTATAGATACATGTATCACATATAACTGACAAGATACTAGTAATGGCTACATTATGACTGGTTAATAAACTCACTCGTTCATTAGGTTTCTGCCTGTAGTTTGCCAAGTGAGCCAGTACACAGCAGCCGTATTGTTGTATGGTTGCATTGCTGGCATGGGCTGCCATGTTTCCCATGACACTTGCCCCAGCCTGGTACTCAATCATGTACTCCATGACATCATCAAAATGGTTCACCACAATATGGTTGAGCACTTGCAGCCAGACTATGTTGGGTTCTACAGGATCCTGGAGATGCAGGGAAAAAATGTACAGGGTGTCCATGAAAGAAAATTAACTACAGGGTGGTCCAAAAGCAGAAACCACAAATCTTTGAATAGTGTTAGGATTCTTTTTTTTGGGTCACCCTGTATTAAAAGTCTTTATTCATAGAGATATGCATCAGTTGATTACATGTAGTACATCACATTCCCATACATGTACACTGTACACAGAGTTTTAGTATAATGCTTAATTATCAAATAATTACGTTGACTCCTCATGTCTACATTTACATTTACAAAGTTTTTGGAAGATTAATTTATGCTCATGGGGCTCATCATTAGATCTAACAGAATCAAAAGGATATAAAAGGGACAAGAGGCAAGACTTGAAAATAGGAATAGTAAGTGCATAATTTAATCCAGAAAATATGGATATAGCATTCAGGTTTTATAGAGGAAATGAGTGGAATAAGCATTGCCATGACGATGGCATAAAACATGTCATAAGGTATCACCTACCAGTGAGAACTTTAACAGATGTGTGAGAAGGAGAATGAGAGCTTTATGTGCAGGCTGCCTCACTGTGCCATCATTGACACCCTCCTGGTGGTATATCACAATGAAATCCAACAGAACATCTTCATTATCTTCACTCATTTCCTAAAAACAAATTTCATTGTAATTGATCATTGTGTCATGTCATATTTGTCTGTTGTATACGTATCATATTTTCATACTTAGTCATCACTTCAAAACAAATCTTCTGGACTAGAGGCGCAAATGCCATATTATTTGCAACTACACGTACTTGTGTCATCCGGTGTACATATTTTGAGAATACTTTTCTTCGAATGAGAAAAAGTTTGAAGAGTCTGAAGAATCAACTAAATGTTTTTAAAAATATAATTTGGCCAAAACTCTATAAATGAAGCTCACCTGTAAGACTATAAATGAAGCTCACCTCTAAGACGCTATAAATGAAGCTCACCTTTTAGACTCTATAAATGAAGCTCACCTGTAAGACTCTATAAATGAAGCTCACCTGTAAGACTCTATAAATGAAGTTCACCTGTAAGACTCTATAAATGAAGCTCATCTGTAAGACTCTATAAATGAAGCTCACCTGTAAGACTATAAATGAAGCTCACCTGTAAGACTCTTTAAATGAAGTTCACCTGTAAGACTCTATAAATGAAGCTCATCTGTAAGACTCTATAAATGAAGCTCACCTGTAAGACTATAAATGAAGCTCACCTGTAAGACTCTGTAAATGACGCTCACCTGTAGGACTCTATAAATGAAGCTCACCTGTAGGACTCTATAAATGAAGCTCACCTGTAGGACTCTATAAATGAAGCTCACCTGTAGGACTCTATAAATGAAGCTCACCTGTAAGACTATAAATGAAGCTAACCTGTAAGACTCTATAAATGAAGCTCACCTGTAAGACTCTTTAAATGAAGCTCACCTCTAAGACTCTATAAATGAAGCTCAACTCTAAGACTCTATAAATGAAGCTCACCTGTGAGACTCTATAAATGAAGCTCGCCTGTAAGACTCTATAAATGAAGCTCACCTGTAAGACTCTATAAATGAAGCTCACCTGTAAGACTTTATAAATGAAGCTCATCTGTAAGACTCTATAAATCAAGCTCACCTGTAGGACTCTATAAATGAGGTCCAAGGCCTGTGGTGAAACATCAGCCTCAGTATGCAGGACCAGCTGTCTACTGACATAGGAGAAAGCAAGATTTGCAATTTGAAGACGCTAAAATAAAAAAAAATTCTAGATATTTACTTGAATCATACATTACTGCCAAGGGGTTTAATGTAAAGAAAAAACAATAGTAAAAGAAAATCCAGAGATTTTAATTGCTATAAAGAACAAATCATGCTTCCAAGACAATCTTGTAGATTTTTTCATGAACTTTAAATCTTTAAGAACTTCATTAAATATTAATAAATTTTGATTTGATGTACAAGAAGACACAGTGGTTCCAAAATCGTGGAATTTTGTTATCTGGGATTTTGAAAATCAATGGGATTTGATTGCCCTTTGTTTATCAAGATTAGAAGATTAAATGCCAACCTGCTGGCTTATGTCCATGTGGTCAAGCATTTCCTCCCCTAAGATTGGCTGCAGTATGCTGTAGTAGGTTACTGGAACTTTGTCTATGACGCTTCGCCTGCTTCTAGACATCTGCACATAGAAGAAAAGATAAAACTTGATTGATTTCATTTTAAGTGAACTCTTCAAATATTAGGTCATGGCCCTATTTAGTATCAGATGTGTATTGCTTTTATTTTTTAAGGATACATGACACCAGTGATGACATTTCATACATGTACAGTAAAACCTGTCTAATCCGAACACCCATGGGACCAGCCAAATGCGTTCAAATTGGCAGGTGTTCAAATTTTGAGGATATTGTTGGTCGGGGGGGGGGGGATTTTCATTGTTCAGTCCACTATATTGAACACTTAATACTAAGTCAGAAAAACAATACATGTTGTTGATGAGTTTATTCTACAATAGGCCTATAGCCTACATGTATATGCTATGTTTTATTTACAATTTGAACAATTTCATCATTTTAGGAAAAATAACTCTTAAATTTTTGCAAAAACTTTGTAATACACTTCATAAAGTTTATGATAGTCTCGTACGAAATCTTCTGCTCATTAAATGACTTATCCCATATTATGGTTATATAGCACTGCTTTACTTTAGCTTGAAAAAGTCATTCATTGTTGTTTGTTTCTTGGCACTTTTAGCATTAGCAATATTTGAGTAGATATTCCCTTCAAGTAAAAAGAATTTTTCATGAGTGTTCATTCGAGATGATGTATAATCCTTCAAAATATCAAGGGCATTCAGGATGTCAGATGTATGCCTTTTTAGGAGGCATTTTAGTGATAGCACGGGTTACTAGAGTATCCGCGTATATTGAGTATGACCGGTTCTAAGCTTACGAGTGTGACCGTATTTCTGTTCCTATAAACAGACGAGGTGAGTACTTGCTTTTTATGAAGACTTTCGAACGTTTTATTTTTATCCTACTTGGTCAATGAATGATACTTGGTATACTTATAATGCCAGGCATATCACAAGGGCCTTAATCAAGAGAAAACGTATTAATATTAGATTGAAGCCGTAAAATCCTAGTTTCCAGCATCTTTGATCAGTTTTTGTGTAACACAACGCAACTCCGAAGAGGATGACACATCTTATGTATAATATAAAGCTAGATCTACGAATTAGTCATGAATATTTTAAATAATTTAGCCTGCTCTGTCCAAATATGATACATCTTTGAATTTTTGAGAATACGAATGTCACTGGTGCCCCATTATTGGAGAATACGGTTGTGAAATGTCTTCCATGACATTTTACAAGCGTATCCTCTGGGAAAAGATAAATCCTTCTCTTGCTCACTCTACGGGGGATCATATAAACTGAGATTTGGAGATCTTGTTCAGGTTAGCCATAAAAAGGTTTGGGATTTGTTTTTTTTCTACTGTGATATTAATGATTTGGCTCTAAGGCGAGAAATCTGTACTTTCTGATTGATATTCCATTATGAACAGTTACATTGCTAAAATAGCTCATGTTTAACATTTTTTTGTTACATTACTATTAAATACAGCATAAACTATATTCAACAAACACAATTTCAAAAAGGATAATATAGAAGTTAACCTTTATTTTCCATTTTTAAGCAGCTGTGCCTCTCATGACTTTCCAAAACAGGTCATATTCGTAGCCTAAGAACCGGTCATACTCCATATACGTGGAAACTCTAGTATCCCGTGGATAGGATATTATGAAGTAGAATTGTTTCTCTTTCTCGTGATATAATCTTGTCTGCAAATGTGTCTGTGTTGTCTTTGTGATTATAAAACATTTACTGATTGAATCCTGGCTATCATAACAGACCCATGGGATATAAAACAGTTAAGACCTGTTCATAATCCAAATCAAAAACATCCAGTTAATTTACAATAAGGATAAACCAATTATCTCACAGATTCTCACCTTTCTCTTAATCCAAATCAAAAACATCCAGGTAATTTCTAGTAATGATAAAACAATTATCTTCTTGATTCACACCTTTCTCTTAATCCAAACATAAAACATTCAGTTCTTTTCTAATAGGATAAACCAATTTACTCCTGTATTCACATCTTTCCAAAACATCCTGTTGTTTTCCACAAATTAGAGATGTGACTGAGACTAAATAAGTTAATTAGGACAATATTGGTTCTTTGATTACATTGTATATGTAAAGATAAATAACAACTATAACATTGACATATGTGGCTATTATTGAAATGTCCAGACATTTGATTTCTGATAAAATGTTCAGATCAGACAGAAAGTTTTTTAACATGGGAGTCAATGGGAGGACAAAATGGGACCGAAAAAAAAGTGTTCAAATTGGGAGGTGTTCAGATTAGCCAGGTGTTCAGATATACAGGTTCTACTGTATTATGCATTATGTGTAATGTTTAATTACTCCATTATTGTACAATATACATGTAGAGTTACTGTAGTTAGTATAAATTATATACATGTAGAAGTACAAGTGACTAGGAATATAATAGTTGGATTTGAGACTAGGATTGTTTTGGTTACATCTTCTTGGTCAGCCTGATGTAGTTATTACTATGGGTCTACATGAAAAATTCATGCACAAACCTTCCCCTTAAGTTCAAAGTCATGAGAATACATGGATTGAACGTAAATACCCAAGTTGGATATGTTCTTATGAATCATTGGTGACATACCTTCTTAGCTTTAGCGAGTTCAGCCTGTAAGAATGCCTCTTCTTGATTAGAGACTCTCCTTGGTTTTGGGGGTGGAGCATTGGAAGGGATTGGCACCTCATTTTCTTTAGGGGGAGTCTCATTGTCATTCTCAGGGATCACATGGTACTGCTTATTGTAGTTGTTATAATGCATATACCTATCCCCAACTTTGATTAAACTTCCTGAAGACAAACAGTATATGTTATATGTTACTATCGTATACATGTATATTATTTGTTACTGTATTATATATTATATGTTACTATAATGTACGGTACTTGCTGAATATGAACGGTTTTTAAGCATATAGAAAATAAACATCAACAAGGCATTAACATGACAAAATGTCACCACCTAAAACAATTTGGTCAATTTAAAGCAAGTTGGAAAATACCTTTTGACCTTGAGAAGGTCATTGAAGGTCAAAGGTCAAATCTAAAGTCAGATTTGAACTTCTGAGAACTTGTAAAGTCAAAGGGGACATGCCATTAAGAGGCCATTCTCTGACTTAGTCATTTTTTCAAAAGTGTGAAAATAAAAAAATTCATGAAAAGTTCTTAAAATATTCTGAATAACAAGTTGAATATATATATTTAATAATAGCACAAGCAAAAGTCTGAAAATTAACATGAAATGAAGGGTTTTGACAGATGCAAAAGATGGTAGATTTGTGATGAAGAAATAGAGGTTTTTGCAGTAACAACACAATTACCTCCAAGTTTTCCGTTATGAGAGGCTGAGGCTAAACTTGACATAATTTTCAATCTCAGATTATCAGTAGTATCTAACTTAAGCTGGACAGCCACTCTAAATGTATATGGAGCCCATAAGATTCATTTTTCTCAATTGAAGTCACTATTTCTGTTTTTAGCTTCAGAGGATAGGAGGTACATGAACATGCTTAGTTTACCTAGATCACAAGCCTTACCACAAATATAAAGTATATAGGAATAGAGTTGATATGTGTGAAAACCTTAAACTTCCCATTTTATTGGGGATGGAACTTGTGGACCATGTGTATTTCTAACTTCTTCACATGTGCATGGATCTAAAATGGCAGCCATCTTGGATTTGTCATATTATGTGGACATGGTTTTGGTTGTGCTGAATTTGTTTCAAAATAACATTTCTTGTATACCTTCGATAAGTGAGATAGGCATTTGAAATTAAATACAGATAGTATACTTGACATTTAATGCAGTAAACAGTAATACAATTTATTCTTACATAATAAGTGAGTCCAGACAAAAAGTTGTTACTGTGTTAGTTTAACTGGGCATAAATTACACTCATTGGCCTTGGTTTTCTTAATTGGCGTGGATAAAATGTTGTTCTGTTTATTCAGAAAAGGAGTATAGTTCAATATACAAGTTGACATTCGTTCCATCCTCTTGTAGAAATGAATCTCATATTATTTCATCTCAAATAGAGAACACAATAATATAATAAAAAACAAGTTTCTATTAATTGCAAAAGTTAGCTTCTATGTCATGACTGAGTTTGGGTTCCGCTTCTAGGGAAAAAATATCCATCTGGAAATATTGTATACACTCCATATTTAATCCTCCCAGTAAATAACATTGATATACAGTATACAAGTATATATGACATCGAGGATCTGGGGTTTGGGTAATGTGAGACATGAGGCCACTTGTCTTTTTGAATCTCATATTCAATATTCTTCCTTTAAACCCTCATATTTAATATTTTTGGAGTGGTAATTCAATTATGTACATATTTTTATTCTTTATCCCATAGTTGAACTCTGTTCTGCTCTGTTAGGTAACATGAAAACATATTTATGATATTTTGCAAATGCGTGGAAAAAGTGATATCTGTGGAATACGGAAAATATTTCACAGATTTTGGCAGGGAATTGAAAACTACCACCAATATGATGTGTTTTGTTACATAGTGATTTCATGACATCACAGGGATGAATGAATGAATGGATGTTGTTTTGATATGCTTTGTTTAGTTTTAGAGGTGAACTATGGGAAAAATAGAACATCCTATGAATTTTCGTGATATTGTGTTAATCCAACTCATTGATATCAATATCTGCGCTAATTCGCTATGCTAACTTGGCAAGATATTGATATCACCTCGGAGATAAAGATGAAATCATTTAAAATCATATGATATCCTATACATATCCTTTACTGTGCCACAACTTTCTTATAATATGTTATATATTTTGGCACAGGCCATCATTTATTTTCCTTGAATTCATGCTTTTGTTCCTCGTTTTAGAAATGAGAGGAAATCTTTGATTTTCCTTGTATTTAAGCTTAAATGTTGCCCTGTGATAAATTGATAAATTTCAATAGTAATCCATTACATTCACAGTTGAAATGTACCTATTCCTAGCCCAGAACCTACCAAAATAGCATTTGCATTTTGTCAATATTGCCCCATGTGCTTTTCCATGAAAATAATTTTAATCGTATCTTTTCTTCAGTATTTCATATATTACATTTTAATATATTTAAATTGGTTAATATTTATATACTATTTACTTAGACAACAATAAATAAAGAATTTTTTGTAAAAACACCAAAAATGGTATATGATCTTTGAATGACTGTTGTGTGAACATCAAAGGTCAAAATTCGCTGAAATTGTATTTTTATAAAGCACAAATGATTTTTCTTCAATATGATATGCATTATTATCATATATCTTTGGGGGCTAAAAAGGGCCCTTAATGACACCCGTCCAAAGATGTAGATGATTTTGAAAAAAAAATTTGGTCAATTTGAAGCAAGTTGAAAACAGACCTTTTTGACCTTTTTTGACCTTGAGAAGGTCATTAAAGGCCAAATGTCAAATCTAAAGTCAGATTTGAATTTCTGAGAACATGTAGATGATTTTGAAAAAAAAATTAGTCAATTTGAAGCAAGTTGAAAAAAGACCTTTTTGACCTTTTTTGACCTTGAGAAGGTCATTGAAGGTCAAATGTCAAATCTAAAGTCAAATCTAAAGTCATATTTGAATTTCTGAGAACAAGTAGATGATTTTGAAAAAAAAATTTAGTCAATTTGAAGCAAGATGAAAAAATACCTTTTTGACATTGAGAAGGTCATTGAAGGTCAAATGTCAAATCTAAAGTCAGATTTGAATTTCTGAGAACATGTAGATGATTTTGAAAAATAAATTTAGTCAATTTGAAGCAAGTTGAAAAAAGACCTTTTTGACTTTGAGAAGGTCATTGAAGGTCAAATGTCAAATCTAAAGTCAGATTTGAATTTCTGAGAACATGTAGATGATTTTGAAAAATTTTTTTAGTCAATTTGAAGCAAGTTGAAAAAAGACCTTTTTGACCTTTTTTGACTTTGAGAAGGACATTGAAGGTCAAATGTCAAATCTAAAGTCAAATCTAAAGTCAGACTTAACTTTTTGAGAACACATAGATGATTTTGAAAAATTTTTTTAGTCAATTTGAAGCAAGTTGAAAACATACCTTTTTGACCTTTTTTGACCTTGAGAAGGTCATTGAAGGTCAAATGTCAAATCTTAAGTCAAATCTTAAGTCAGATTAGAATTTCTGAGAACACGTAGATGATTTTGAAAAAAAAAATTAGTCAATGTGAAGCAAGTTGAAAAAAGACCTTTTTGACCTTGAGAAGGTCATTGAAGGTCAAATGTCAATCTAAAGTCAGATTTGAACTTCTGAGAACATGTAGATGATTTAGAAAAAAATTGAAGTCAGTCTAAACAGTATTTGTTAAGTTATAGGAAGTTGTAAGAAATTGTTACAGACGCCGGACGCGGGACGCCAACCTCCAACCACCAACCGCCGTCGCAAAAAAAACGGAGACCATAACAATATGTCACCACTTTTGGTGGTGACATAATTATGAGATTGGATTTCATGTTTAAATACATTAATAACCCATAAAGATAGCAGCTTGTGAGTATCAAGAATGTATTCAAATCCAAATGGCATATGAGAAAGGTTCGTATGATTTAAATTGTGTAACGATTTTGGAGCTTGTATAATAACATACATGTACATGAGACATAACAGTAACAAAACATAACAGTGATTTCTCTGATATATGAGAACTTACCATGTGATATATCAGTTTGTCGCTTTACTGGAGCATCATTGAGTAAACATGGCAGGTCTCGTGTTGGTTTCAGCCAATCACCTTCATCATTGAGGATGAGTCTACACAGGGTTATACACAAGTCACTGTCAGATTTACCATGCACTTCAACAACTATAGTGTCCATAAGGCTCAAACCTACAAACAAAGTGAAATCATAAATTTGGTTCAAACTTTTTGAATTTAATTTGATATCATTTTAAACATGAAAATTATAAAATTCATAAAGATGAAGACATCTATCATCAGGGATGTTATTCACCAAACAAGAAATTACAAATATGCAAATTACCAAATGATTTTGATTTAACAATCATTTTCACAATATATCAGATAATCTTTAATAATATAGCATAACACATAGTCTGCTATGGCCAAATGCATGACTTGGCCAAAAGACCCATATCAATTAATATCACGTTACTTACCTATTTCAAATGTCCCTTTTGTACTAGAGACTGGAATATTGCTACCATCTTGGAGATCCACTATAACAATCCCAGAGTTGGGAAGTGCTTCATTGCTACTTGCATGCTCCTCTTCCAAGGGCCCATTGAGGCTGTCTCTGCTGCCACCAAGCCCAGATGTAGGAATCAGGGTAGTCATACTGATTTATGATCCACAATACTGATCCTAATGAAAGTACAGCTTAGGTACATGGGCCACTTGGCCAGTGTCAGTTTACTGAATCCTGATTGATGCCAGCATTGTTAACTGTGTGTCGTTCTCACTGAAAATAGATAGCAGTTAGTTTGTTATTTTTCAGTAATAGCACTGCGATACATCTTATAACAAAAAATCAAATCTACTCCTGGGAAGGTGACATTCCAAACAACATACACTTTCAGATATCTACTTTACTACAGTAGTATACGATACAACAGATAAGAGTACATGTATGTCATAACAGCTCAAATTAATAATGCTTTCATTTGACCATGTGTGGCTTGCTCTACTGCTGAAAGTTGACTCTAGATCAGGGTTCAACACAAAGGTTGAGAATATTATATATGATATAATGTTTCAAGCTCATTGCCTTAATAATGAGTAAAAAATGAGGCAAAAGTGAGTTTTGAGTGCTATTGCAATTGATGGGCTTTTAAATTTCACATTTCAAATGATTGCTCTATGTAATGTTGAACAACCTTTAGTTGGTCAGGGTGGCAATTCATTCTAGGATTTGCTTTTTATGGCACAGAATTATAATCTCAATGGTTGTATCAAACTGAGACTTAAGCCGCGTTCTTGAACTACCTGCCGTGCTAGTGAATTGCTTAATGTTTAATAAGATTTCCCCTTAGTATCACAAAAAAGAACAATAAGTCACTGATGTGCACTTACATCGCTAATTACGATGTGTCAATCTTTTCGGCTAACCGCGTGTGTCAAAAGAAATATGTGTGTGTAAGTGCGCTCTGATGAGTTTTTGTTGTTGAAATCACACCACCATGTAATTTGCGCTACATGGATTTTTGTTCTTTTTCTTGATACATGGGAAGAAATCTCATTACCTATTACGCAACGCCCTACCATCGTGGGTAATTTAAAAACACAGCATAACATAAAATGTTACTCTCAGATTCAGCCCAGGTAATGTTTTGTGTTCATTGTGTATACAGTGAACCCCCCGGGCTACCAATCAACAAGCCGGAAGGACGTGCACTAAATATGTCCTCATATGACCACTACCTTTTTTCCAGAATTTTATTCCAGATGCAATAGCTTGCCTCAGAATCTTTGAATAACGCGTTCCATGCCCCTCCATATGCAAAAGTCGCCCTCCCTTGGGAAATCCTTTGTTCAAGCCTGTACCCTAATATATTGAGAAACATTTGATTGATATTTTGGTTGATTGCTTTTGCATAAAAGTTTGTCACACAGTTCATTCGACTCACATACTAAACTTTGTGATTATGATCTAGTCTACAGATCGACTTCATAAGGGTGAACACAGCCAGATATATACATTTATATTATCCAGTACTTAATGTAAACCGTAAACAGACGTAAAATCAGGAAGAACTCACCTGTTTGATTACTTGACCTTTCAGGTGTTTTCAATGTTTATGGCGATTGGCGACGTTATTTAAATGATGCGATCGCCATTCTTGGTCTTAGTCTAGCTATTTTCATTTATTTTTTAATATAGTTTAGTGTTATCTTTGGATATTTGTTGTTCAAATGTACTCTAAATGCATCTGAAACATTATATGAAACATTGGCGACGTTTCAACGAATTTGACAGAACAGCGTTTCGTTCAGTGCGATCATGTCTCCCGGGGATATTGAGACAACACCTCAACACAGAACCTCTGACCCAAATAAGAAAAAAAAAAAATATCTGAACATGTGAATACACCTTAAGTTTGCTCTAGTGGTATCATTTAAAACTAGATTCAATGAATGAATTGCATGCATTAGAAATCACATTTCACATTGAAATCACATTGATAAGACGCACAAGTGGCAACATTTGAAATTACATGTTTATGTTTTGTAGTTTTAAAATGCAGTATCATTAAATGGCGGAATGAATGTCTTCCATGCATATGGCACTGTAAGACCAAGGGGTGCCTTGAAATGTTTTCATCCAATCAGATGGTTGTATCCAATGCAGCTTAAAATGTCTAAATTGATGTGACATCAGGTTGAGTTGAGGTTTTAAATATATATCACTGAGTTTTATTTTGATTAGATGTTTTAAACTATATCCTGGGTATCTTTTACCCAAAACCAAAGAAATTCAAATGATCCTCAACAGTGCTTTACAGTATTTCGTGTTAACAAAGGCTCAGTGCCTTGTGTACTTCTTCACTTCAAATACATGGAGAACTCTCATAGCATGGTAGGATTTTGTTTTAGATTATGTTGAATCTAAATTTTAAACTGCTATTTTCACTATCACAATATCGTGAGTATATATGTATATATCAATGAAATAAAACTAATAAAGCCCCTGTGCAGTTAAAAGTTAAAATTTTTCATTTATTGGAATTTCTTCCATATAGGGCTTAATTCATTGATGTTTACCGTGCCTGATTATCTTGTATACTTTCTACCCCAATCCATAAACAACAAAAACTTTTGTAATTTCATGGGAATTTATTCCAAAATTTTCGAAGGGAATGCATTCATCAGAAAACAAACCCACACTCATGCAATGGGTGTGTGATACTTTCTCAGTCATTGGTAAATTATGCTGGATGTTTGTAATCAAATACTGTAACATAAAGAGATAAACTACTTCTTAACCAACTGTTTAAATACAGGGTGAAACAAAACATGCCATGCACCCACATAATGTCGCATAACTTTATGCAGACAAAGAAAGTATAATGGAACTTTATATTGGTGGCATTTTTGTGTCACCCTGTACAATAATAGAACTGGAATGTAAAGAGGTAGTAAACAGTAAATAGAATTGATCCATTTTACAATCATTAATTAATTGAACACAGTGATTTGCATTCTACAATCAAACATTTTAATTTTCTAGCTTCTGTATTTAAAAAGCATATTCCTGTACTCTATAAGTACCATTTAATATCTAATAATAACTTTTTAATAATACATAATACAATATAAAAAATTATACAATAATCTGTACAAGAATACAGATGTACAATAAATAGATTAAAAATAGTTTTGTACGATTAATACAACATTATTTTCTCATAAATGTCTATGATTCACTCCAAAACAAAATAATCTGTAAATATTACATTATTAATGAGGATGGATTCTGTTTACATCAATTCAATTATTTTAAATGATTGATTATTACATGATATAATAAATACATTTGTTACATAGTACTTTTACTGTGATCTCCCCACCCTGTAGAAAATTACACGCCACCCTGTTGAAATGATGTTTGCACTCTGTCAAATGTATGAGATAGTATGTCCAAATATGTGTCAATTTACTATTTAGATAGTCTTGCTCAAAGACTGTATCCACCCACCCCCCCCCCCCCGTCACCTTCACTCTCTTTACCTGGCAATAAGAAGGATAAAGGGGAGAGTACAGGGTCTTTTAAGCAAGACTTCTATTTAGACTTTAATTGAACCCTGTTGGAAGATATACCTGGGGAGATCACTGAAATTAATGAATTAATCTAGTATTTATTATAGTATAGTATACTATCAGTACTGTGCTTAAATACTTATACATTGGAATGTGTGTTTATTAAATATAAATTCTATAAAAATAAGAATATATTCAAGGCAACATAGGTCAGACAGAGCTAATATCACAATGTTTTAAATACTACAGGGTGGGTCAAAAATGTTACCTTTATTATTTTCTTGTAAAATCAAAAGGTTAACATTTTTTGGTCCACCCTGTATAATGATAATGATGGAACAAACAACATCATACAATCAACATACCTGCCAACCTCATATTAAATAAAATATATATAAACAAAGACGGAAAGGATACTGTACTCCCAGTCATTTTGTTTTTGTATTTTTTATAATGGTATATATTTAATTGAATATCTGTTATATTATGTATAATATTGTAGGTAAATAAATCTGTTGTAGAAAGTATCTGATTTACAATGTATAATAAAAAAGGACTTAACTTCAAACAATGAGTCCACTATCAATCACCCAAAGTGGAACATCTCCCCAAAGGGGCTAAGGCCTTTGATATTTAATGAATAATCATGGCACCTATTTCTTAACTCACATATTTCTTAATCTCAATATTGTGTCGTCTTGGTACAAGCTCTCGTGAGTTCCTCCTATGCAATCTCACCCTAATATAAAGTATTCGTAGTACTAAAATTGTACTCATTTTGATGCAAAGGAGTTTCAGTTCTCTATTGTTAGTTCAAATTGTTTTCCCAGGACTTGGCTAGTAACTTGTTGGATGAGTTCCTTACATTTTTGGCTTATAGGGTATCTTTTAGGCAACTTTTCATGTATTATCCGCGACTGTATGAAGTATCTGAAATTGAAAAATTATATTGTACGTGTTGTATATGTTTTTTTCTATGTATGTGTATGTGTAACCTATTTTCATACTTCCATGTAGCTACTCCCTTTTTAGTAAAATAGAAAATATGGACATAATCTTGGTCAACCTGTCCACTAATACTATTATTCATATCTATATACTAGTATCATAAAAAAAAATATACAAAACATGCAACCTGTCACAATCCAAGACACCACAATGGCATGTAATATCTCTTGTATATCTTCCAACATTAGACATACATTGTATCGAACACATTATAGCTGCTATATGAACCACAAAATCATTATATCACACAATAACATTATATTTTAGAAAGTTCTTAAAAGTGGATTAGATTAGCTGAGCCACTCACTTGAATTCCTCCCTGAAGTTCTCTCTCACATAGTGTTTCAGTGGCTTGCTGTATTCAACGACAGTGTGTAGAATGGTGAACTGCCTCGTCAGGATGACAGCCTGTTTGGGGGACAGCTCAGAGATGGAGTTTGGAGCAATCAAGGACATACTCTCGTTTACAACACGGTTCAAGAGCTGCTCCTGGAATAATATCAACAAGTAACTTATAATCTTTAATATCAAAGAAGTTCTGTCAGGCTGTCTTGTAATATCAAATACAGTACATATGCATGTACATGTACAACATTTAGCAACAAATAATGATGTACAATAACAGTCTTATTTAAACCTAATTTTCAGGAAAATATTATTGAAAAATTGCCTTTTATTTTTCCATATTTTTTTTAAATTTTAGATTCATCCATCTTATACATAATTCAGTGAGGTATATGCTGAGAAGGGGCGTTCACTAGACACAGGTGTTCACTAAAGGGAGGTGTTCATTAAGGGAGGTGTTCATTAAGACAGGTTTCACTGTATGTAGTCTGTTTATATCTGTTACATTTAGGGTAATACATTGTGTATAAAAGTCATGCAGTTCTAAACTTACAGCCTGTGAAGCTTCCTCTTCAATTTGTTCAACCAGCCAGCAAATATTGAAGAAATTTATTCCTGAACCTCCCCAGTTGGCCTGAAATAATACATCATCATTAATCAAAAACATTACTAAAGAAATATAAGACCCTACACAAGTTGAAAAGAATGGAAATAAGAGGAACTGTTATAACATTGAACCTTCTGTAGAGTATATTTAATACAAGGCCTTAACATCATGAAATGTCCTCACCACTCAGTAGATCATTGCAAACTGTGTAACAATTTGTTACTGGTGCCAACTAGCAACTACTGACCTCTGAACACTTGTTACAAAAATAACCACTTCTTGGTGGTGACATCAAAATCATCTTTAATTTTGCTCCATATAAAAGTCTTGTAATAAGTATTACTATAATAATAATAAGTATGTAAATATGTTTAATTTTACTTTAGTGAACATGTCTTAACGTTAAGCTAAGAAATAAAACATTAACATACAAAGTGTTACCACCTGCCATTTGTTACAGACACCGAATCATACAGGACTATATATAGCTATCTACCTTGGCAATAAGGATCAACTCAAATATGACAACAACAGCATTTTCTGTGATTTCTTTCACCAAATTGGCAAGTTCAATATCAGATTCCATTTTCCATTGGTCAGCTTTTGACTGGCGTAACAGGCGTGCTGCTTTCTTGGAGGGAGGACTGTAGCGTGGTGGGACCTCGGGGGTACTAACAATCACTTTGACAAGTTCTCGTAGAGTCTGGCCTTTGTTCACCTTGAGACAGCTAATTCTGAGTGGTAGAACTTCCGTCTCGCGAAACATCAATGATAGTGTTTCAATAATTATTATCACCAATCTGAAAGCAATAAGTAATTACAGGGTGGTCCAAAATGATGTATACATTTTCGATGGTAGCATTCTCTATTAAAAATAAAACCGTATAATTATTTTTCATAGACCTGTCATACAGACATGTAAGTTTTGTGTGGTGCAAGTTTTTCCTAATTAGTGGGATTCAATATGGTTTTAATTTTATTTCAAGTGATCAAGAAATTAATAAAACTGGACACACTGAATCGAGGCAAATATAAGTTTTAATGAAAAGCAAGGAAGGAACATAATGTGTATCTTCATACCTTGACCTTACATGACCCCATTTCTCTTTTTAATTGAAACAAATTAAGAAATGGTTTCAATGGATTTATGGTGACATCGATTTGCCCATTAATAAAACTATCATTTTTAGATTATCCAAACCTCCAATACTTACTCATACTCATCCGCCCTCTGGTTTCTACCCTGCTGCGTAGTCATGTCAAGTTTGGAGGCTCTGGGGAGATATATGGTCAGTTGTTTCACTAAGAACTGGAACAACTCAGGACTCTATAAATAATACAATAGGACATGAGAAAGATAGCAGTTTCTGTAATTGAAACTCCCGAAGCAGCAATCCTATCAAAGAAAATATGTTTTCTCAGATCATAGAACATTTTCATAATTAATGCGATGAAGAACAAGGGTGACATAGTTGTAATGTTACTTTTTGGCAAAAAGCACCAATAACAATTTAGAACATAAATTATCAAGTAGTCGTGTACATGTATTTTGTGTGCATGTTAATTAAGTATGTGTTAACAGTTTATACCTTCCAGAATAGTTTCTTGAGATACAGGTGCCTAACTGCAGCGAGTTTAAGTTCATTGATGAGGTTGAAGACATCCTCTAGACCATTAGCAGCCTCAAGCAACTCTCTCTTTAACTGACTGAATAAAAGGTCTAGCTTCTCACTGAAATTAAAGGTGTTTATATTCCATGAGCATTGGTTGTATAACTTTAAGGGCAATGAATTACCTTTCCATAAATTCCTGCCTCTACATCTTTTCTCATATGATTCCTTAGGCTATGTAATATCTATTTTATAAAAATCCCCAACTTTGAAGCTTATTCAATAAAAAAGAACTTTTAACATTTTTAAATTCAAGCTAAAAAGCAAAAATTTATTTATAAATATAATTCCAAATGATAATAATTATCAACGTCCAACAACATCTTGGTAGATTTATACATTTAACAACTAAGATTAATCAGCATAATTTGTGCAATTCATTTTAAAATATTTTATGTCACCTCTCTTGTATGCTATCAATAAACATATTAAACATATTAGTAGGTAGTTTAAGTGAGTAGTTGTGGTTAATGCAATCATGTTATGATACAAGATGTCAATAAAAAGTTATACATAAACTTACTTTGGTGTTGTGCCACCTCTGGGAGATATTGATCCAGGTGTATGAACAAAGTCATCATCAAGTTCTAAAGTTCCCCTCTGAAGCAAACAATATATTCATATGTACATGTGTATTTACAGGTATAAAATAGGAAATTACTTCATTTTAATTAAATAGAATGTGTTGACTCTATCAATATCAATATTATTATTATTTCATTTTATCAATGGAGCAATGAACAGAAAATCCCCATACTTAATATCTAAAGGAAAATACAATTTATGATAATATTGTGAACCCTGGGCCTTAGCACCATGATAAACCATGACATCTCATTTCTTCTCAGCCCTGACATGTTTCAGATGAAACAGAAAGATGTTATGAGTATCAGAATGGGGCCTTAGAGTCTAATAATAAATACTTAATCCTTTGAAAAGGTCAAATAAATATATAGGTGTGATGCTGATACGATCATAATGATTTCTTAGGGAGCTATGTTTTGATTAACCTACTCTTACTGGGCATGTTAAGATCAAATGATTGTCTTCTATTCATGGATTGTAGATGGAGCTTTTCTTAAAATAATGAAATCAAAGTATTTAAAAGGATAGATGTTAAATTGTGAAGGTTGGTTAAACTGAAACTCACAATGAGATAGTTGTTCCAGGCACTTTTGATGAACATAAGTAGATGTGAGCTGGTACTGATAACATACAAATGGAGGACACATTCTTTGGTCTCTACAGGGCTTTCATCTTGGAATACATGGTCTTCTATTTCAGTGCTGGTACTACGGGGACTGAAATCAAACACAAGTGTTATTATTGTGAGCAATTTACATCTAGAGTACTCAATTTATCCTACAGTACTAATTTGTGTTACATACTAGTTTTCTACCACTAGGTACATGCACTGACTAGGCTGCAATCAATTATTTAAAAAAGATGCATATAAAAAGATTTATCCAATTCAGATTTTTATGGTTTAAGCAAATGGGAAATATGCACATGTACATAATATTCCAGTCATCTGGGTGGTTTAATGGTCAAAAGTAGAAATAATTTATATCATTATAGGGGTGTCTACCAATAAAGGAGCCTATTCATTGATATTTCTAGTAAGGTGTCAACATCTATTTTTATGTTAACCTAAATTAATGTTTCAGTTTTTTTTATCTAAGGTCAAGATCAAATGCCGTGGTCATATCAAAGTTTCTTAAGGTGTGCCAAGAAAACCTGAGCAAGGAGCCAAATAAAGCAATGTGAAACAGTCACATCTCTCTATATAGGATGACTGCATGAAAAAATCAATACAACTTTTGTGCCATGTAGGTACAGATATAGACAAGTGACAAGATGAGGCTTAATAATAATAGCATGGCTCTCAAACAAGCTACAATCAATATTTCCACCAAGACTCAAGATGCATGGTCTCAATTATTTATTAACACCTATCATCAATATATACTTCAGTGAAACATTATGTGTTGTCAATTAAGTGTAGACCTGTGTTACAAGTCTGATACCAAGTCTGAAACCAAGAAATTGCCAATTAACATGTAACAACATTGACATCCTTTGACTTTTAGAATGAATAAGACACATGTGCAGATGTATAAATTACATTATCCAGATGATATTCATTATTCATTCATCATATACCCCATACAAATGGCCATTATAATAAAATATGAAACAGCAATTTTTCAAACCTGTGTCAAATACATGTTCATATTTGAAAAAATGCTCAAAATCATACATCATTGAAGTATGGGATAAAAAGGATATCCACTTTCATCTAAAAATCCTATCCCTTAAACATGACAATATCCTCTTAATTACCCCTAAACAAACCTAAAATTACTATCTATTATAACAATCACAGTGATGTACCCACCTGTCACCATCTTCTGAATCATATCCTTTCTTTCCACCTCTGGGTGATAATTTGGCAAAGAATCCTTTCACTTTACTCATGGACTTGTTAGCATTGAACTCTTCATCAACAGGAATGGAGAGCTCACCACCATAGGAATGATGTAGAATTATCTTAGGAATGTGTTCGTTACTGGCATCACTGTTGTCTGCAATCTCTGGACTGGGAAGGGAACGGCGCTTTTTATGGCTTTTACCATTACTTAAAGTTTTGAGATCATTGGAGTCACTTTGAAAATCAGAGGCATCTCCTGAACCTGCGGGAGATCTTGGCGGGAGTGGACGGATAGGTAAAGATTTTCCATTATGCTCTTTCTTATGTTTATGCGTGCGTAGGTGTTCCTTAAAGTCAACATCATGGCTGCCTAGTCCTAGTTTCTTTATTTGTTGGCTTGGCAGAGAATTTGATAGCGAGTTTGAGTTAAAATGCTCTTCTTTTATACGTAAGACATTTGGATCAAATGTCTTGCTAGCAAATTTCTTATCAAGTTTACCATTCTCTGAAATATTGGCATTCCTACATCCAAGGCTTAGGGCAGTCATAGACTTTGAAAGGTTTTTTTCATCGCTGAGTTTATTATGTAATTCTTTTTCATCATCAATATCACTGGATGACTTATGAGTTTTGGCTTTTTCATCTCTCGATTTTTTCCTTTTAACAGGTAGATTTGTGAGATATTTTATGGCGATATGTTGAGTATTCTCCCTCTCCTCTCCACTAAGAAAATCTGGGAATTCATTAACCTGGAAATATATATACATGTACTGTAACATTTAGATTATAGAACTTGGATCATCTTGATCATCCATGGCGTATCTTGATTCTTCTCAAACCTAAAACAGAAAGATGCGATGAAATATGTATATTAAAATGAATAATCAACGTCCGTTAGTTTATTGGCTTTATTCCGATATGTCTGTATGTATGTACAGTACACTGTAGATGGGGCTGCCCCAGGATCCGATGAGCTGGACCATCAAAGTTTTAACTAATTAAGGTCGAGAAAATCTAATCTATATAAATAATGTACATGACTACTACACACTACACATGTCGATTTGTGTAATTCATTCGATTCATCAGGTTTACTCACCAACTCAGTTGATACAACACTTTTGAAGTGAACTTCTTCTGAGACATTCTTTGGAGGGTTTTCTGTTAAGTAGATCAATTCATCTGTGATGAAAACATATTTGAATGCCTTGTTCTCCTTCTCAGATACAACAATACATGGTTCGTAAGCTCTGATTCTTTCAAAAAGATGAGCGTCCAAATTTCGTTTCAAAAATGCTTCAAGTTTAGAGTTCTTCTTCTGGAGAACTTCACCTCCATTTCGCGCCATACACGCCTCTCATAGGTTGTCCAGATACTTTCCCCTTTTAATTACATAGTGGGTTGTCATTTGAAGACCTTTGTACACTGATTTTAGCAATAATATTGCAAAATTCAATATATTTTCCAGTAGCTGTGAAACTGTTTACATCACGACGTCACACCTGTAGGAGCATTTCGTATTCAATTATCAAAGGTAGTCGCAACATCGAAACCAAATTAAAAGAGACAATGTTTTGGAAATCGAGTGAAATCATTCGATTTATCTTGAATTGTATAATTTTGAGACAAACATTATGTAAGAGAGCTTTTGTCGTCCAAATTGTCAATCAAAACAATAAATCGGAAAACAAAATAAGAACTACTCAAATCCACTGAACGAAATTGATTCCTAACTTGTCAATCCCGGGAATACATACAGAAAGGTAAAAATCAGTGATAAAAGGCTGGTCTCCCAAATTGGAAAGAGAGTGTCAAATGTTAGAACCATGTTGTCACTCAGGTATTACAATACCCTAGTGTTGAACATCATATTATCCAAAATGCATTGATTTTGATGCATTGGATTTAGTCATTATAAATTATCTGCAATAACAAGAAAGAAAATGTTGCATAGCTGTTAAGAGATGAACAATGGATACCAGAATGTTAATTAGACTGGTATTCTGAGAATAATTCAAAGTATCATTGAACCGAAGATAAGACTGAAAATAGTGTAAAATATTTTTCCAAAGGGAATATCCTGTCAACTGACATGTTCCCGAGGCTGCAGGCAACAAAATAAGTTAAAAGTAAAAGGATGTATTTAGGGGACATTTGATTTCATACTTTATCTCAAAAGTTAAAAGTTATGTTGATAACATTGTACATGTACTACTAATAATAATAAAAAACTGTCTAAATAAGTTTAAATATAGACAACAAAATTTAGTACACCTACTAGAACAAAAGCTATACCGGTATGTAAAAGATTGTTAAACTGTAAATGTGTGTTTTAAATGAAAATTATTCACATTTTATTTTCACTATTCTAAGCACTTTTCAAGTGATTTTGTCCATCTTTGGGCCAAAGTTGTCAAATGTGAACCCCCTGGAATTTTTCAAAAGTGAACCCCCCCCCTTGGCAAATCCTGGCTACAACCCTGACCCATTTGAAATGTGACAAAACATATTGAAATGACACCACTGGGAAGGCTGAGGCTCACATGGTGGTTCTTAATTTGTAGGAGCAAAGACCAATGGGGTAAATTACCAGTATCGACTAAAAGCAGTAAAATGGATCATAAGTTCAGAAAATGTGTTTAAAGGGTGACGCATATCGTTTAGCAAATCGAACGCTCGTTTCTGGTGTTGCTCACCGTTTAGTATAAAAGGCCCGATCCCGGAATAATACTCAAGGGTTCACATGTTCGAGGTCGTTGCCTCAACACCTCTAACTGTTATATAGCATAAGTATATTATAGATCGTCACACATTTATAAAAGGGTGATTTTTATTTTGACAAATCAATTCCACATTTATGGGTGAAGTTTCAGGATCTTCTATTTGTGTATAATAAGGAAAAATTGGCATCTAAATTTCCCCATAACGTAATAGCACACAGCTTGGCATATGAAATATCCTACAAATGAAACAAAGCAAGACAAACCGGTTTCTAATACAAGAATTTATATTGGCTGTTGTACATGTATTATTTGAACGCAATCACTCTTTGGATAACGTTTTCAAAATCATTATAAACGGATTACTTTATCTCAAAGACAATTTCAATAAACTGGATTTTACAGAACTCCCCTTATTTCTTAAAAATGGACTGATCCAGTTGATTCGCCTGGAGCCGCCATATTGTTTTTATACGGGATGCTAATCGGAACCCTTTAATGTCATTTCTCAAGAAACTGTTCACAAATGGAAGAACAGACGGATGGACAGACAAGTGGGTCATTTCATATTCCATAAGCTTATCATGTGATCCAAAAAGTTTGATATTTTGATATTTTTGCTTTTTAAAGTACATGTACATGTATTTATTTGGGGAAGAAAATGCAAAAAGCTGCATCTATAAGATGGGTAGTTGGATTGGTTGTTGCCTTTTTGGTTAGTTATATATTTCATGTGCATTTGTTTTAATTTTTTGTATTTTACTTAATAACAGAATATGTATGTGTATGTAATATACAATTATAAATCATTTTTTTCTATTCTGTGAAACATATCCTATACAGTTACAGTAAATATTGTATAAAATTAAAATATCTGCTTATTGATTTATACATTTATAGCATTATTTGCACACCCGTAAATGGACAAAATGCAAATATAATTCTTCCAAGATATTTCAACACTAAAATACAGAATGTGGAGAGGATCCTTTGGAGGGGAGATGCCACCTTTAAGTTATAATTAAAGGTCATGTATACCCTCCCCCTCCCCCGGATGATTTATTTATTGTAACAATTGTAAAAATTACCCAAGGTCTAACACATTTAACCATGGTTTATTTGTTTAGCATTTTATCTGTTAACTTTCTAACGAAAAAATAAACTTGTAGATTTTTTTATTTTTTTTTCCAAACTCATATGATTCCCCTGCACACATTTTGTCCATTTTACGAGTGTGAGTCGCATTAATATATATTATACTGACGTGTGCACACACAATATATATTCATGGGATTACATATACTGTATATGGTTGCATTATGCAGCTTCAAATACATTTCTATCTATAAAAATTGGTTATGGTTGACAAGAAGAAAATATCAGTGTTAACATTCTAAATTAGTCTTTATGGATGGGATTAACTGAGGTTAAAAAAGGAATTATCTGAAACTGACTCCTTTTCCTTGTAAATTAAGTCTGTAAGTACAAATGCAGTTTTATACAAGGTTATATAATGGTTGATTCTGTATATCGTGCTTATACTCAAGTGAGTATATGATATATTCATGAGTGACTGGAGGGAACGAGTGAATATATCATATACTCACGAGAGTATAACGATATACAGAATCAACCATTATATGATCTTATTATCCCACCCTAAATCTAAATTGAGCAGTTGTATATCAAGTCGAAGAGTTGTATACGCTGCCCAGGCGTTGTATTCGCTATCCAGGAGTTGTATATCGTTCTCAAGAGTTGTATAAGATGAGTGTTGGTTTTATATTGCAGTTATACAATGCTATCATACAATCATATAAAGCACTTAGGGTGGGATAAAATATAATATCCAATGATGGACAAATGCATAGAATATACATTAAAATCAGCTAGTAGCAACATCAACATCATATTTCTAGTTACATATGGATTCAAAAAATTGCTTACTTAGAGTTAGGACCAAAATGTAGCGACACATAAAATCAGCTTTATTTCATTTGGAATTATCGCTAAAATGTATAGAATATGTATTGATACAATGTGCAAATACAGGAGAACAAATACAATAATTAAATACTTCATTGTGCATATCTAAATATTCATTCTACATTTGCAGCAATTTAATTATATAATCATAAATTATAAGCACTGTATTTATCACATATACTTGTAAGTATCTTTATTACATATATCTTATATAAAACACATGTCACACACGTTCAATCAACTAATTTGGTTTCTAATTTCTATCCATTAATTGCATAAGCTAATGTGTATTTACAAATACAGTAAAACCTGTCTAAGTAGAACACCTCTCTCTAATAAACACCTGTCTCTAATGAACACCTCTCTATAATAAACACCTGTCTCTAGTAGACACCCCTCTTTCACACATACTCTACTGACTTCTGTTTAAATTGCCTTATTTTTAGTGAACACCTACCAACACTTTTCTTGGAAAAAAAAGTTCAATATACACAGGTATAACTGCAGTACATCACAATGGAATGTTCACATTATTAACACCTGTCAAGTCCATGTCAATATCAGCAGAACAAAACAGAATAAAATAACTCTCGGTTAACATTGCTTCAAAATATTTGATAATATCACAATTTGATGTAAAACAGTCACTGATTTAGTAAAATAAGAATAAAAATGAACTAACTCTAAAGAAAGTTTAAAGGGTGACGCTTATCGTTTAGCAAAACGAACACTCGTTTCTGATGTTGCTCGCCGTTTAGTATAAAAGGCCCGATCCCGGAATAATACTCAATGGTTCACAGGCTCGAGGTCGTTGTGTCAACACCTCTAACTGTTGTATAGGATTGGTACATTATTGAACAATCAATTTCTCAATAATGTTTTTAGAATCGTTATAAATGAATTACTTTATCTCCTAGAAAATTTCAATTAACTGGATTTAACAAAACTCCCCTTATTTCTTAAAATTGGACTGATCCAGTTGACTCGCCTGGAGCCGTCATATTGTTTTTATATGGGAAGCTTATCAGAACCCTTTAAACAAAGATATAAAGCATGCATAATCAACTCAAAACTATTTCAAATGACCTAGCTCTTCATGATTTACCAAATTCTCAATTGAGTGCAAATGGAGTCACAAAGAGTGCAATGTTCTTTTTAAATCTCAAAAGAGAATCATCCACTGATGCATTCAGAATTTATTCTGGAACTTGGAGCCCTGCATTCAGAGGAGATATATCTTATTGACATGATTTAAAAAGGGATGTACGGTGCTTACCATAAGGTTTACATTGAATACAAGAAACTTTTACAAATTATTCTATTTTATATTTCATATCATTCAAACAGATCTATTAGAAAATCTTAATTTTTTAAAAATACAGTGCAGAACTTTGAGATGATGAAAATGACTTGCATGAATACATTCAGCGTGAATGTTTTAAAACAATATAGGATGTATAGCGAGTGTATATAGTATACAGATACATATATGTGTGATTTGGTGTACTATACCTTGAATTAAAGCACTGAAATACTCTAGGCTGATTGGCTGAGACTTCATATGATACTTCTATATATAAACATGATTTGATTTCACCATGTAAATCTATAAACACTATATAAATATCCAAGTATAATTTTAAGATTGTCCTTTTCATGAGGGCATCTAAATTACTACAGACACTTATGTTTCTCATACATTTTAATATTATATTTTTCAAATGCTCGGAAAATCTGTAAAATAGAGCATATTCCACAGATACTATTTTTCCATGGATTTAAAAATCTCCCACCATACTAAAACAGATTGTTACATTATCATTGCTGTATTTAAATCTGAGATTCTTTATATTCACCAGTCTCAGAAAAATTCCAGGATTATCACACAATGCAAAATTCCCAGAGTTTACGAATATGATTTTAAGGATCATACAAATTTTCAGCCGCTTAATCATTATTAAATGGTGTAGAAAAGTGAACAATAGCGTAATCTTGTATTTCAAATACAACTGTAAATATGTATAAATCATAATCATTGTGTTACAAACAATACATCCTTCAATAAAACTTCTGAAATCAATTACACTTATTTCACTTTTACTGATACATATTCCAAATTGACTGGTTCAATTCAAATTCCACTAGTGGCTCTCTGGCATTCTAAAAGCACATACAGGGTGGGCCAAAAAACAGTTCAGTGAAAAATGACTGAACTATAGACAGACTCACATTTGTTATTGTCACCACCAAAAATATGATATCTCCTATTCTACTACAGGATGTAGTTTTATGGCAACTATTCAACTTTATGTAATGACTTTTATCACAATGTATTTCTTGTCCTGGATTCCTATACTGGATTTATATGACATCACACTACAGTACTAGATTCATATGACATCACACTACAGTACTAGATTCATATGACATCACACTACAGAATGTCCAGCTGTGTATTATTGATCCTGGTCGATTCGCAAATCATTTTCCCAGAGAATTTTTCTGATTTTTCACCAAGGCAATCTCTGCATTTTTCCTGATATCCTCAAAAGAATAATCCTTAAGCAGTTTTCCATTCTCAAAAACAGTTTCTAATACATCCTGAAAACATCATAAGTAATATTAAATTCAATATTTAAGTCACATAATAAGATGATTTTATTTAATTCTTACAATGGTGGCAACGTGAAAGCTTATATATACATGTATATATAAAAATGAGTATTATTCATATTTTTATATCATTTATTTTATAAATTATAGATAAGAAATTTTAACTTGACCATTCATAGGAATAATGGAATTAAGATTAATATCCCATTTGAGATGGACATCAAATGAAAATGTCTGAATGAAAATGTCTGAATGAAATTCAGATGGGCAAATACTCATTTACAGATTTATAATATTTAATCATTTTCTCATATTCACCTTTTTAGGGACTCCCTTGCCCTGTTGAACAGTAGTGTACTTGCCATCTTCCAGCTCTAGGGTGAGTTTGCCTTTCTTGGATTTCTTGCCAAGATCAGTGATGGGTTCCTTAAATACATCCACCTAAAACATACAGAGTAGCACTGATGTAAATTAAAAGCAAAACAGAAAACATGTAACCAAAACATATTCTGATTCAAACACCTTTTAACCCAAATAGACATTATAATTCATATTTATTGTATTTTATACATTTCATACTAAAAGTTTGATACCATTTAAAATTTTCAATGATGAAATGAATAAAGTGATGGTACAGGGTACAAAAACAGTGAGACAGTACAGTATATAACTGAACAGGGTGATCCCAAAAATGCAAAATTTTCGAAATGATGATGTGAGCCTCTAGTTTTTTCTTGATTATTCAATTTTATATATGTTGACAATAAAGGCGAGGTGTCTGTTTTTGGGCTAAAATTGTTCCAAGGTAATAAAGCCTTAGAATAAATTAGAATAAAAAATCATCACTGACTATCATTGATAAATCCATATGAAATGGAATCCACCATTTTTCAATACATGATGTGATGACAGGGTAAATTTTCTAAAAGTTACTTATGCACTCTCCACATTCTTGTAAAATGTAAAAATTAATATAAAGGTTTATAAGGTTTAAAATCCCAATACACTAAACAATACAAAGATGCAGTGTAATTAAGTGCAGCAATCTATAAGGGACCTGTACCACTACTACCACAGACTTGTAAAATTAATAATCATTTTCTGTTTTGATAGAGATCATAGATACAATCCAGAACTAAAACTATTATTGAACAAACCTATGAATACTAAATGTAATAACATTTGATCATGAAAAGCTGTAAGATTTACAGATTACAAACACAAAGGTGGATTAAATGTGAACTATTAACTGAGATGTAATCCATCGTGTCTATTGGATTACTGAACACCTGTAACTGAGCAGATTAATTATAGGTGGCCTATACATAAACACTGCAAATTGTATCCAGATACAGGGAAGGGAGACTGCAATACAGTAGATGTCAACAAAATGATCTGAAAACTTGAGAGACAGTACCAATGAAAACAAGGCATAATGCTACCACCTGCCATTTGTTATATCCATTACCAACCAATGATTACCAACCATCAAATGCCGAACATTCCACAAAAAATTGGATAGTACGAGTATAACAATATATCACCATTACTGGTGACATAAAATTATTTTTTGTCATATGCCTACAAGACACTAACCACCTTTGGACCAAATCTGCTGACTGGTATTTCAGTTCTCAAATTTTTTCCATGAAAAATATCGGCCATTTTGAATTCTTTGTTCCTAGGGAATGATTATGTAAACAAAATCAACTGTACTTACCCCTTTACCATTCACAATAGCGTAGCTGCACTTGAATGCACATTTCTGAGTATCTCTATCTAATCGCTGTAATAATGCTCCACCACTTCCAAATGTTAAATTATCCGTGCTCCAATTGTTCTTTTTCATATTTTCCAAAATCTTTCCTAGACTTTCATAACTGATGCCATCTCCCTGGATAACCCTTATACAGGGGCTTAAAAGTTTGTAGCCCTTCTTATTAGTTGTTGTGCCAAATTTGTCACCAAGAATTGCAAGGACCTAGAAAAGAATCGTTACTTCAAAATATTGGTATAGCAAACCACATGTATTGCAGCTTCAGAATTGTCTTCATTAAAAAGTTTAAAAAGTTCAACTCAACGTAAATGGATGTGTTACTTTAACAATCACTCTGCTTTATGTGTTATTTTTACTTGAATAATATAAAATCATAAGAGAAATGTTTTGTTTTTTAAGGCTTGTTTTTTCATCTCCCACCCTCTTAAGATTTGGTCCTTTGTCAGGACGTTAAACATACACAGTAAACAACTTTAAAGTACATGTAGCATAAAGCTAAGAATCACCTTGACTACAACCTCCGGGGGGTCTCCAGAGTCAGGTCTCACAACAAGGGGACCTTTTGTTCTCTTCATAACCAGAGATTTCAATTCACCACCCCACACTTTCTCACAGGCTTCCCAAATGTTGTAGCTATCACTGACGCAGGCCACGGGACCATTCGGGAATGTCTCAATCATGTTTCTAAAAGCCTCTACCTCGCCTGTTGAGCCCCATGTAGTTATTGTACTGGAAGAGATCACGATTCATAAGAATAATTTGATGTGTAAAAGCCACTCATTGATCATACTCAGAGTTTCATTACAGCCAAATGGTTCCCCTTTTATCCACTCAAATTCAATCCATTTTACATTCAAGTATAGCACCTCTTGATTACATAATACAGCATTGTATATTGAGAGGCATTCACAATAGGCTCATCTTATGATAATAATTTTCTCTTACAGCTATGAGATCCGTTAAATGTAATTGATTTTTTTAATGAACTACAGAGAAGCATCTTGATCAAGAACCATAGTGAAATATATTGATAAGAACCAAAGTGAAATATATTGATTAAGAACCATAGTGAAATATATTGATAAGAACCATAGTGAAATATATTGATTAAGAACCATAGTGAAACATCATGATTAAGAACCATAGTGAAATATATTGATTAAGAACCAAAGTGAAATATATTGATTAAGAACCATAGTGTGACATCTTGATTAAGAACCATAGTGAAATATATTGATAAGAACCAAAGTGAAATATATTGATTAAGAACCATAGTGAAATATATTGATAAGAACCATAGTGAAATATATTGATTAAGAACCATAGTGAAACATCATGATTAAGAACCATAGTGAAATATATTGATGAGAACCAAAGTGAAATATATTGATTAAGAACCTTAGTGAGACATCTTGATTAAGAACCATAGCGAGACATCTTGATTGAGAACCATATTGAAAAATCGTGATTAAGAACCATAGTGAAATATATTGATTAAGAACCATAGTGAGAATTCTTGATTAAGAACCATAATGAAACATCCTGATAAAACCATATTGAAAAATCTAGAATAACTCTACCACTAAAATGTTATTTTTAGACTTAAATGTTCATCAGCCCTACCTATGTTCTGCAGCAGGAATGGATTCTCCAGCCATTTTACAATTGTAATATTTTCTCGCCATCATGATTCCAGCAATAGTATCTGTCCCTCGGAAGTTAACTAAATGTGCAGCACCACCTATTCCTGCAGACTGAAGTTAAGCATTCCATTGAAAATCATTTAGTAATAAATGGCAATAAAATATGTATATATTTTAATATACACCATAATTTTCAGTACTGAGATGTGATAGGAAACCAGAAAGAAGTTTTAAATATCAGAATGTAGCAGTCCCTGCTACCTATCGTATTTAACTCTTTCCTTCAAACATTCATCAATTCATGATTTTGAATTGAAACATTTTGCAATTTGACAACATGCAATCCTTTTCTGTCTTCTTTCATAGAGGGTTTTGTTATTTTTAGCACAATGAGAATATCTATAAGAATAGATTTCAAAGTAACTGGTTGCCTACAAATAATGCAGTCATACCCTTGTTAAAGGATCAGTAGCCTTACTGAACTCTAATTAGTGATTAAATCTCAAGTAACATTAAAATTGTAACACACCTCAACTGAAGATGTTCCTCTGAAGCCAAAGTCATGCAGTTTGTATGGCAACAAGGCCATGCTGTCTGAGGTTTCATCTAGGTATTTGGCAATGATTTCTTTCTGAGCTCTGGAATTGGTAGCCACTGTCATTGGATACCATACTTGTACTAGCAAGGTCTGAAGCACAGAGAAAAACATATTGGTGTGTAAAGTAAAATATGGATATTCTAAGGGAGACGTGTATGTTTTAAGGTCAATATGGGTTTCCTGAGGGGGACTTAAATGTGTAAAGTTCAATATGGGTATCCTGAGGGTAAAGTTCAATATGGGTATCCTGAGGGAGACATGTATGCGTAAAGATCAATATGGGTATCCTGAGGGAGACTTATACGTGTAAAGTTCAATATCGGTATCCTAAGGGAGATTTATAAGTATAAAGAATTGTAGAATAAGTAACTATATAACTATGGACTATAACTATTTTAAGATTTTATTCCTACCTCAAAATAGTTTGTGAGCCAGAAACACTTTGGGTCAGTATTCTCTACAGTGAATAGGACATTCTTGACTGGCACAATACTGCCTTCAGGGACTGCTTTGATTCGCATTGGTAAATAGCCTCCATGTTTCTGGAATAACAAAATCAGATAATGACATAATATGCAACATAATGGAATTATAGAGCTATATGTTTCAGAGTTCCTCTCAAGGTAAATCTCACTACAAAATCATATCTGTACATATACAGGGTGGGCCAAAAAAGGAGTTCACTTTTGTCTAAGGCTTAATCTTCATAATACTAACATTTTATGCAAGTATGATATACCACTGGATAGATAATTCAATTTTCAATAAATAATGTATCATTTGATGAAAACACTAGTTTATTGTTAATTACTAAGTACATTGTGGAGTAAATGACACTATTGTACATCATTTTATTAAATGTAATAAAGTTAAAGATATTTGGAATAATTTCGGTTTGACAGATGAACAAATTTTAGGTCTTCAAACATGTTCTAATTATAAAGATGTTCTAATAGCCAGAAAAACAATCCAAATTTTCAACTGCCAGAACTATTTAGGTAATATTAAAAGCAAGTTTAACAAACAAAAGATATTAAATTTGTAAGACAGGTATGTTTATTTTGTATGATTGATGTTAATGTACAATTGTAAGTTAATTTAAAAGGAAAATAAACGTTATTTAAAAAAAAAAAAAAAAAAATACTAAGTACATTCATATTAAGATATTTTTGGGTACTGTGGAAGTGATTCCAACCACATTCCAAATGTCATGATTATCATGTTATACCTTGTTCATAATAGAAATTGCATTTTACCACAAGTTCATTGAAACATCATGTTGTTTTAATTCTCTTATAAGCAACATTTTTTAATCAATAGGTTTAAACTCAAATACAAGTGAGTATTTAGGGTCAAGGTAAATCACCTTCAGGGATTTATATTTATATTAGTGTCCCTTTGTTAAAATAAACAATTAAGTGACACTTCCGATATAAGCTGTCTTTTCAGCCATATTGTGAGAGGTCTTTTTGATAAAGGAAGATGCAGTTCTCAATCATAAAGCCACAAATTGTGTATTGTACATTGCACTCAAAGGTATCAATATATCTCCAGGTTTCATTGAAATGTGATGAACATATAAATTCTTCTTCATAAATTATTAATCTGAATGTTTCATCCTAGGTACTATTGGCATTCTATAGCTTACTTCTCATTAATACACCTATCAAACAGAGAACTGACCATGTTAACTTTCTTTCCCAAGGCACTAGGGGCTCTCTTGAAATTAAGTTCAAAAGGGAACTACTACACTTTAAATGTAATATTTTCCCATATTAATCCTAAACTCTGTTATAACAATTATACGCCTTTACTGTTTTCACCAGTAATGTTTTCATTGATTGTTTTGAATCCATTTTCATGGATTTCAACCTTGTCTAATACTTAATCGTAATCTGCAAGGTTAATTCTTACATGAGTCGAGTGAATACTTTGTTCATTCAGTCCATTGATTGGTTTTGCTGGTGAATAAATATTTGTAGAAATCATAAGAAATTCAGAGCAGTTTACAAGATCCTGATCCTTGAAAGTCTTTTCACATTAATAAAGCAATGTGTTACAAGACAAGACTGTTTATTTAGCAATAATGTTATGAGATGGACTTACAAGAATACTGTACTTCTACTTAATTTAGTGTTACTTATTATCCCAACGAACGAAGTTCGGTCAACGAACGAAGTTCGGTAGGGATATAGTGAAGCCCTCCGTCTGTCAGTCAGTCCGTCCGTCCCTAGGTCCGTCCGTCTGTGCGGAAGATAACTCGAATACTAGTAGAGGGATTTTCTTCATATTTAGTGGAAAGATGTATATTGGTTCATGGTTTTACGCAAAAAAAAAATTTTTCAAGATGGCCGCCGCTTTAAAAATGCAGGACTTTTTCGCAAAAATCATAAATTTTTCATTCTAAACCAAAGTAATTAATATTATTGTTTGAAATTTTGGTAGTATATTCACAACATTTATCTATTTCACATATATTCCGTGTTTTCCATCCTGACCCCCAGGGGCCGTGTATGGGGGGTCAGGAAAACAGAAATTTTCACTAATTTTTAGATCTTTCTAAAGTATAGCTTTATTATACTCAAATGAAAGGCAATTAAGAGTAGATTGCAAATATTGTATCTTTTTTCTGATTCGAGCTTCGTAATATTCAAAATGGCTGTCTAATGTACGATTTCGCAATAATTTTTCGATCCCTTCAAAGTATGGCTATATTATACTCAAATTGAAGGAGTAGATCACAATTATGGTATTATTTTTCAGATTTGTACCTCAGAAAATTCATAATGGCTGCTTTGAGGAATTCGCAATTCTAAAATCTAATTTTTTCAATTTTAACCAAAGTAATGAGTATAATTGATTGGAATTCGGTAATTGATATTTTGTTCGTTGGGATTTGCCGTTATCTAGTTTTGGCTGTTTTGAACATTTGGCAAGTTCTTAATCTGGTGGACATGCAATACCAAAATTTATTGTATGATCTGTAAAATAAAGCCCTCTGATTGGTAAGTTCTTGCGCTATACCAATATGTATTGCTACTGAGATTGTCCTCATTCATCATCTCCGTAGCAATACAGAAAATATTGGTACGGAGGGGACAATCTCAATAGCAATACAGAGAATACAGAATATTTCTTAGGGATTATTTCCTAGGTGAAATGTATTGGCCTAAGATCATACAATGTATTGGCCTAAGATCATACAATAAAAACGTTATAGAATGATTTGAAGTGCAATATAGGATATATTCTGCTCTTGAAATTCTGTATTGGAACGAGACGAAGTTCAAATCATCACCATTGTGGAATACCTTACCCTGCACATTTGACTGTCACGCTTAATTTGGAACACACCCAATGATTTTGAATTGCAGAAACTTGAAGACATTTTTCGTTAACCCATAAAATAAGCTACCCCAACAACAATTCCATTCAAATTGCTAATAATTTGAAAAAAGAATGTGAGGGAGTATTTAGACATTTTTGACAAGAATTAAAGAGGCACTATGCCATAGGATAGCACAATCAAGACCCCTATGGACTTTTTTGCATATTGAGTTTCACCACATATTCACCCATCTACTTACCAAAGAAGAAGTCCAATTCCCCCTCTTTCAGTGTTAATTTTGCAATTGTGCTGGCCGATCTAATTATTTCCCAGAAATTAATTCAATCTGAAGTTTGAATATACTGGGAAAGTTTTCCTGTCATCTCATTGGTTGTTGAATTTGTTTATCATGAACCTGATTGGCTGCCTGGTTCAAGGCGCTCGTGGGCACTTGTGTGACTCAGTGGGTATTCCCCTCACAAGCCGAGGAATGGATTGTGTTTAATTCTGGAGGTTGGTTGTTCTGTTGATTTTTTAAATATTTCAGCAATAATATACCAAAAGTTATTCTCAAGATATATCCATGGTATGAGAGATATTATATGAGCAATAACAAAAGGAAATCATTGATTGTCTGGGGGAGAAACCTATGGTATAATGCATCTTTAAAGTCCCCGTCTAAAGTTTGAAAATATTTTTTTATCATTCATTTACTATTTGTCAGGACTTAAAAAGTGATTTTAGAGATTTTTGAACAAAAAACATTTTTTGAAAAAAAAGTTGTGAGCATTTCATTTCTCAAATATTCAAATTTCCCGCCATTTTTCAAAAAAAGTTGAAATTTCTTTATCATCAAATATTTCTTAATGCATTTCAAAAAAGATTATCTTTTTAACACCAATGCAAAGATTGAACAAAGGACACACTATTTCAATAATAAAATGCCATATTTAATGGGCCACTTCAATGTTTTAGCATATCAAAAATATTTTGAAACATTAGTGATGTCACTAAGGTAACCAAAACTCTTTGAAAAAAAATTGAAATTTTTTTTTCGATGTCAATCTTTTCTAAATATGCTAGACTTTCATAAAAAACCAATGCTGATTGTCTAACCAGGTTAAAAGGAAGAATAAATTATGTTTTAGATATCATTGTACCATTGGTTTCTATGAGAACTAAAATTTTGAAATGCATTTTTCTCCTGAACCATTTTCATGCACTGATAAATTCATTTTTCGCTTGTTTATCAACCGATTTTCTTAATTTTTTCGGCAAAAAACATGGGAGGATGAATGCTATGCATTGGTATGAATTGTGGCTAGTTAGAAGATATGATTGACCTCTAAAAGTTGGTTTTAAATAAATTCACAAATTTTGGAACAAAAAGTCTTTCAAAAACCAATTTTTGAAATTAAAAAAAAAGTTTCACATATCACACTTTGATAACATTGGGTAAGACTACAATATAAGCCAAAGTGGTTTAAACTTTACATGGGGCCTTTAACAAGGCATTGACATGCAAAATTTGCTGTCTTTTATGAATTCATATACAAGATACATAAAACTGCAAATTATCAGTCAATAATGTAACTCTGAAACCTGTAAGATCTGTCAATAAATCAAGCTTAATTACGCATTTACTACCACCAGCCAAGACTTAATGTTTCCTGATATCAGAGAAAGGCAACATAATACCTTGAACAATCTTACACACCCAGGTACAACAAACGTACACACCAAGGTACAACCCAAGTTTTTGCATGTACAGTTGACTACACAAATAAAAATAACGGAGAAATTGAAAAATAAATAACCTAAATAATTAATGTAATTTATTGAAGAACAGGGATCGTTTAAAGAAATACAAGCCTCAATAAACAATAGCGGCACCTTTTTGATCAACGATTATTGGCTTTTCATTATTGCTGCCATTTAAAGTAATTAGGTCTTAGTTGTATAGTTATTAGGTAAAGTATGTATTGTAAAAACTGAGATTAGCATACCGTAATCGCAGTAATAAGGGCCCACCCCTTATAAGCGCCCAACCCGCTTCACAGAGTTCAAGAAATATTATTGGAATGATCAAGTATTAGCGAAAATATCAGAAAAAATCAAATTTCTTACGAAATATAATGGGCGCTAATAGAACTTACTTACACTAAAATGCAGAAAACATGACGCATTTTGTAAATCGATGCATCCTCCCGATGAATATTTATCAGTGGGTGCTTCCCACATCATACTTAGCTAATATTATCTCAAACAGTCCATTATGAATGAAGGAAATGATCACATTTCAGAGATTTGTTTCGACATTTTACTAGCTCAGCAATCGTCAAGGTCATGTCAAGGTCGTGAACTTTCTTGTTTCTTTAAGATTTCTCAACTTTTACATGACTTTTACATGAAAAATTATGATCTGTCATCAAATTAAAAAGACAAGGTATAACTTTAGATCAATATCTAACAGTCTATAGTAGAAATATTGAAGATAATCGTGGAAAACAATTCCTTCACCTCGAGGGGCTCTGCAGGGGAATTCTTCAATCACTGTCATATACATGTATAGTTAGATTCTTGCTTTATTTTAGCGATCTTTACCATATTCTCTCCAATAACGATACATATCATTATTGTAAAAAAATTTTGCTGTCACTTTCGTTGCAAATAAGGCATTTTTGGCAAGAAAAATTCCCATACATGAAATTCCCGGGGATTTTTGACTTCTTTCATATATGGGCGCTCTTTGTAATGGGTTACAATGAAAATTTCAATTTCAAAAGTCCTGGGCACTTATTACGTCGAATACGGTATATGTGGTATGAAATCTGTGGTAAATGTGGCATCAAATGCATCAATTTCTTATGCTGGATACTCAAACTCTCAACAAAAGCTAAAATCCAATTAAAAATCAGACATATAGTACTTGATTGTTTATATATAACTAATAAAACAAATCTGCCACAACAACAGATATTTTCTTCAGATCCGATTATATTGAAAAGACTCTGATAAAAAAATCCCAGATTATAAATATAATGTTTCAGGCATTTCTAATATCACTTATGTCATTCTGTGCTTATACCAGTAAAGTGCATAGAGCTATAAATAAAAAGAAATATCATGTTGAATTCTGAGTTATTAGATTATTTCACCAGTACCACACAGACCAGTTCCTTAGTATTGATTACCATTATACCTGAAGTTACCTGTGTTTGCCTATCAAGTAGACTTGGAATTTCTAGAGAGTGAACAGTTCCTTGGTTATTAATAAATTTCTATTGCCCAGTATTTATAACATTGGTGATTAATGAATTAAGAGTATAAATTTATAGCCTGATCTTTTAAGAGTTATTTAAGATTGTACTACTTTATTAATAAATCTTTTTTGGGCATATAACATTGCTGGGAGATATTTAAGAGATATGAGACTTATTAAAGGTGTCGACCTACTGTAAAACAAGATATAATATCAGATTTCTTCATTCTTTTTTCCCAATATATTCTCACAAAAAGAATCCAAGTCAACAGAAATGGCCAATTCACTTTCATTATTTTCATTAAGGTCCAGGAGATGTTTGGTGAAAAACTTTGAGATACTGTATCTATAATTCCAGACTACGAGCATAAAAATCAATAAAGTAAATGATAGATTAATATACAATCTCATTCTTCTTCTACAATGCCTTGAAGGTACAGATAATCATGGGATTATCAACCAATCAAGTGCTTCTTTTACTGTTAACACATCCTTGAAAACCATCTCTCAAAAAATCTCGATTTTTTTTCCATAAATGCAAAGGGTGAGTGTTTCATAATGACCATCCTTCATCTACACCCAATCCTATGGCCCTTAATCTATATTGGGCTCTAAAAATATATACCGTAATCGCCGTAATAAGGGCCCACCCCTAATAAGGGCCCACCCCGCTTCACAGAGTTCATGAAATATCGAGGAATGACCAAGTATTACGAATATATCAGAAAATCAAATTTCCAAAGAAATATAGTGGGCTATAATAAAAGCTTGTCAATTCTGGACAATGAGCCAAATATTTGCGATATCTGAGATTTAACCTCAGCATCAATCATCTGCAGTTTGCATTGATAACTGTGCAGGAGTATCATACCTACTAGTGTAGCATTAGCAAGGTGCATTGCACAACTGTGCATGATTATCAATGCTACTAGATGGCATTAGCAAGGTACACGGCTAATTTTGAGAAAAGGTGAATCTCACATTGTATGGTAGCTACCTTTTGTAGAGATATGTAGCGAGTTGTAAAACCCAGTCGACCTTATCAGTTGGTTAAATAGGTCCAGAATTGAACAAGCTAATTTAAGCTTCACTTAAATTCTAGTTACAGTAATTAAAAAGATACATACCTCAAGAATATAGTTCCATCCTTCTTCATTAAAAACATCTTGTCCAAAATGGAGATTGTATACCTCTTTTGCTTCCGCTATCTTTTCTTTAGTTACAACTGGACCACAGAGCCATCTTTTGATAATATATTGAAGCCCAAAGAAACATACTTCAGGAAATTTTCCTCCACGACTCTCAAAGTATGAAGATACATTTGTTGTGTTCGGGGGATATTGCTTGTGATGCGTGACCTGGAAAAGAAATATTACAATCAAACCATGTACATTTTTTTTACTAATGACATTAAATACACAAGAAAGTGACATATTTTCTCTTCGCATCAAAAAACATAGTACTGTATCAATTCATTACATTGCATCAAAAAAATTAGAAAACTATTATGTCCTAGCCACCAAGTTAGCATTCGTATTATTTGACAAACCATTATTTAAACCAGTATTACCAGAATTGCCAATTCCTATGAAATTTGAAATTGATCTGTCAAACAGTTAACACTTAGACAAGACTTAACAGACAAGATTTTAGGACGGAAAATCCAAAATGGTTGCCTTGACATTTACCCAGAATGCCAAAAACTAATCAGTTCTAGATTTTCATACTAATAATCATCCCTGAAAATTTGAAATTGATCTACAAAACGGTTCACCTGAAAACGTTTAGACAAGACTTTACATAGAAGATTTTAGGATGGAAAATCCAAAATGGCTGTTTGACATTAACCCAGAATGCCGTGACTGAGCTATCAGGTCCAAAACCTAATCAGATGTAGAATGAAGTGAGCTGAACAAGATGTTAAAGTTTTAAAAGCAACTGTGAAACTGATAAGGATTTTTGCAGATAAGGATTTTAGCATTTGACTTCAAAATGGCCGACAGCAAGTAGGTATCAAGTTTTTCATCCACATCTGTATGCACTCATAAGTTATCCCTGAAAATTTGAAGGTGATATCTGTAGCTGTTTTGGAGAAAGATGCCGGATGAACGGACGGACGGATGGACGGACGCACCTTAGCCCACAATATGGCCCCACAGTGCCCACACTATGTGGTGGGAACATAATAAAAAGAAGTTCATGACCTTGAGGATCACTTGAGAACCTTGAGAATTGTTGCAGATAATTTGAGCATTTTCTTCATTCATTTCGGACTATTTTGGTATAACATTAGTTAAAGAGGCTCTCTCCCAAAGGATAGCACAATCAAGACCTCTCTTATCAAGACCTCTGGACCTTTTTGCATATTGAGTTTCACCACATATTCACCCGTCTACTTACCAACGAAGAAGTCCCAAATCCCCGTGTTCAGTGTTAATTTTGTGACTGTTCTAACCGATTTAATTATTTTCGCGGAAATTAATCCAATCTGAAGTTTGAATATACCAGGAAAATCTTCCTTTTATCTGATTGGTCACTGAATTTGTTTATCATAAACCTGATTGGCTGACTGGTTCAAGGTGCTTGTGGGCGCTTGTGTGACTCAACGGGGAATCCCCTCGCTAGCCAAGAATCCATTGTGTTTAATTCTGGAGGTTGGTTGTTCTGTTGACTATTTCAATATTTTGGCAATATTAATAATAGTTATTCTCAAGAAATATCCATGGTATGCGAGATATTATATGAGTTACCTTATTATTCGGCCACAGTCATGGCCTGAGGCTTATCATGGAGCCCTGTTTGTTTTATTGCTTTTTGCGCCATCTCTCATGGACTGTTGCTATTAATTAACTAAAATGTAATAAACATACCTTTATTGAACTTAGTATGTAGTCTTAGTTTATATATCCATTCTACATCAGGTTTAATTTAGTCTTTTCTAAGAGCAATATTTTGAAAAGAATCCTTCGGTAAAGCGGCCATCAACAGATGTTTTAAAAATGGCAGGCCCGATTTACCCTGCGTGCAGAGTCTAGTTAAACTACAAGACGAAGCTCTCTTTTAAGAAGTGAAGTCAAACGAATGCAAAGGGTAGGCCCGATTAGACGGTTCTCAAATTTTTCAAATTGGTTGCGTTGGGACTTAGAAATTGAAATGGCTAGCGCGAACACTGGACTTTTGCACATTGGTGACATTGCACCTTTTTTAAATAGATCTCACACATTAGAGGCATATCAGTTTAAAAGAAATCATTGGAGACCTAACAGATTTTACCATACCGTGAACCTATTCATTTAGTGATTATTATAAGTCAACTCTCTCTTTTACAGATTTGTTGAGTTTTCGAGCAGAAATCGCAAACTCCCTTATCCACTCAATGTGTCTATTTTACAGGCGGGATATAAACATTTAATTGATTTACAAATACTTCCATTTCATATTACATGGGATTGTCTATTCAGATATGTTTAGCTGAAAGCTAGGAAATCAAGCTAGACAAAGCAGTTCATAAAATACCATTGATTCCTCTTAAGGAGACCTTTATCTGAATCAGTGGGAGTACAGTAGTTTAATCACATGTCAATGCCGTGTGAATGTGAAATCTTGCGTGATCAAAATTATGGGCTTTCACTTCAAAGCCCATGTCAAAATATGAACATTCAGCTGAGAGTCATTTTGGAATGGAATGAACATCATATGTCTCTCCCAATAAAGTAGGGATACCTTTATTTATTATATCTTTGCTGGAAATCGTGTGATTTGATTGGCTGAATCAGTACCATGTGATCAAAAATACCATAGCTTATTTCAGATAGAGAATGTCTATCAACTATATAATAAAACAATGATTTCATTCTATGGAGGGCAATACCTGTTCATCTTTCAATGATTTTTTCAGCATGTATTTCCCTCGCTGCAGGCAATACAGGCTGCAAAAATTATTGAAAGATGAACAGGTATTGTCCTCAATAGAAGGAAATATTTGCTTAATATTCTCAAATATTGACATCGTTTTATAGGATAACTTCAAATTTTTAAAGGTAGTTGCTCTAACATCTTGCTAGCCTGATTAATGTGATATCATTTTAGTTTACTGACTCAATCTACTGTAGGACTGTTTTATAATTGATAAACACCAATTTGACCATGAAATTACCATATTTCTAGCTAGAATGATCATTAAGAAAAATGACGGCCGTAAATGAAACGAAAAATTATAGATATTGATTTATTATATATTTGACCGTTTGGCATCATTCTCGACCCCTTCCTTTGAATTTGGATCTAAAAATAAATAGCAATTTACGCCAACCCATGACCTAAATGTAGTTATTTATTTTTTTATTTATTTTTCATCGAGAGAGATTCCATCACTTTTCAAGATGGCGGTTGGATTTAAAAGGGGATTTTCTATTTGACTGTCTTGGATGTGGCCAGGAAGTACCAATAAATGGAGGAATTTGATGGTTAATATTACACGCAAATATTGCGATCAAAAACAAAAATTTCTTCGTTCTGCCTATAAACCCAAACAATTGTGGATTCAACTACACGAAAAGAATGCTAAAATACCAAGGAATCTATCAAAGTAGGTATCTGAAGTGTAAGAAGCGTGGAAAATTTTCCCATGTTGTAATCGCAAGGGCAAAAGATTGAGATGTTCTCAGCACAGACACGGGAACAAGAGTTCATCCCTCTCCCACTCACTATCTATTATGTAGAAAAGACTGTAATTTTTTACATTAGCTATACAGTGAGTGGGGGATTTAAATTTTCCTGGGCCTGTGGTTCTCAAGACTATAGTCCTGGCACATAAGGCAAGTACATATGAGTAAGTAGACCAAATGATTCAATTGAGGCATTAAATTTTTTCTAAAAATCACGGACATCTAATACGTTCTTCGAACGAGATACGATATCAATACCAGGATTGGCAACAAGATTCAAGTATTTTTCAAGACCACCGACTCGGACTCTCGTTGGGCTATTTATCCCTATCAACTCAGTTGTTCATATAAGTGTACGTACCTTAGATGCTTTGTTATCGACGTAGATAGAAAATATTGTTTCCTAACTTGTTCTGAAAAGCGATAATTATTACTAAATGTACTTTGAACAGGTCGACTGACAAAAAAGACGGGCTTCTGGCACAAGGTCACGTGACCTATTCGGGAGGTCACGGGAGGTTACGAGAACTACAATGGAACTAAATTCAAATTTCCCAAACAATCATCATTTAACCAATCAACGTCGAGATAAAATTGATGACATCATCATCATTGGTCAAGGTCAGGTCAAAAGTCATCCATCTTGCCATTTGCTACCATTTGCCCAGCCAAATCTTACCCGTTGACAAAAAACGATGAAGTCACGTTAAAAATAAAATTTACACTTTGAAATTGAGGCTGATTGAATATTAAAAGACTCCATTGAATACAGCTTTGCAATTTACAGTCACCAAGATGAGCTAATTTCGGAGAGATTCGGGAATTAAAAAAGGTAACTTCATTTTTTTCATTCGTGTTTCCCAACTTCAAGAATTTGGAATCCCAATCTCCTTTCGCCAGAACATTCTCTTCGACTGTGCTAAAAATTGATTTTTTGAAAGTCGGACAGGAAGGCTTTTTGAGTAGACTATAAGGTACAGTAACCAAACCCGTCTTGCCCAGTTATCTACTCCCGATGTCGTAGATCTGGGCCAGACAAGGTCCAATGCAAAAAAGGGGTATTTTACTCCGGAAAAAACACACTGGTTTTTCAATGTATAATACGTGCTGATAAATGAATAAACATCATAAAAAACACTTACTTGTCTGTTCCTTGTATCAAACTTTGTATTTATATTAGGTTTCCATCGCTGGATGACGGCTAATAAATAAGAACAAAACGATTAAACGCAGCAAAAAGAAAAATTCTTCTGCAATCTGTTCGTGATCTCGTAGGATATCGAGAAGTCTCGGCTGCATATTTCGTTCAGTACTACATTCGGTCAGTTCAACGAATCGAAAAATCGTATTTAATGTCCACAATATTTATTTCAAGTCTAAATACAACACAGATACGTCTGTTTTATAAAGAAATCTACATTTTGATAACAAATCTGCTGAAAAATCGTAATATTATATTTGGAATGTATTGATTCCGGGGAAATGTATTTTCGTTCCATGAAAGTTAAAAAAAACTATCGCGTCACACTTATGTTACGTCACATCACGTGACTTTATTCGGTGCAGAGAGCGGACGAAAATATTGACGAAATGTTGTGCCCATTTCAACATCAATATAACAAACAAAACACCACATTTACGTGTAAGTAATATACTCTTTATTTCAAATAAATACTTGGGTTTACATGGAGCCCGATGTTTTGGTTGGATGGCTAATAGGGAATGAATAATAAGTGATGATTCAGCGACATGTTTTTTCCGGAGTAAATCCCCCTTTTTAGCATTGGACCTCGTCTGGCCCAGATCTACGACGTCAGGAGTAGATAACTGGGCCAGAAGGGTTTGGTTAAAGGTACAGAGGTAGAGTATACACGAACAACAGGCGGTCAAGATCAACAATACAGTACTCAGCACTGCATTAGCCAAACACCATTCTATTTATATTCTGTACTGCTGCATTCCTGAACAATGACATAAGAAGCAAAGTAGGATGAAGAAAAAGAAACTAAAATTGACTTCTCAGAAGTGTCAAAGCAAAACTGAATTTTAAAAATCGAATGTGATTTACAACAAATAGACTGTTATCTCAGCTTATGCCATGAGATTTTCCTCAAAACCTCTCAAATATGTAGATCATATATACATAGTACATTTAATGTCATTTATTTTATTTTCAGTAGCTCCTACCTTATAAGAATCAGTACACAAAATAATATTATCCGTTCCACCGGCTTCAAGTCCCGCCATCTTTCACTTTTCTTGTTTAGAAGTGACGTCATCAATTTTGCCTGGATTTATACACGAAGAATAATCACAATAATTTACTAATATTCATTATCAGTATCTGACGCGATATCACAAAAACTAATAACATCTCATTTTTAAAATTATATATATTTTTATTTTCAAGAGAAATCTAATCTTGATTTTAATGTAGACTATTTATTATGCAAATTTTCAAAAGATATGAGGCTTGCTTTTTCTCTTGAATGGTGTATGGCTTGCTCTATTGACATGTGTATTTTCTAATGAGTTGCTTGCTCTATTGATACGAACTCTACGTTATCGCATCCTACGACCCCTTTAGATTGTAGAGATAGTCTTGGAACGAGATAAACTCTACGTTGCTTGCTTTATTCACTTGAACGATGTGTGACTTGCCCTTTTGACATGAACTCTATGTGGATTGCTTTATTCTCTTGGATTGAATGTGGCTTGCTCTATTGACATGAACTCTACGTGGCTTGCTTTATTCTCTTGAACAGTGCGTGGCTTGCTCTTTTGACATGAACTCTACGTGGCTTACTTTATTCTCTTGAATTGAATGTGGCTTGCTCTATTGACATGAACTCTACGCTTGCTTTATTCACTTGAACGATATGTGACTTGCTCTTTTGACATGAACTCTATGTTGATTGCTTTATTCTCTTGAACAGTGCGTGGCTTGCTCTTTTGACATGAACTCTAAGCGGATTACTTTATTCTCTTACCCTTTGCATTCGTTTGACTTCACTTCTTAAAAGAGAGCTTCGTCTTCGTAGTTTAACTAGACTCTGCACGCAGGGTATTATTCTCTTGAATTGAATTGTGGTTTGCTCAATTGTCATGAACTCTACGTTTGCTTGCTTTATTCTCTTGAACAGTGCGTGGCTTGCTCTTTTGACATGAACTCTACGTGGCTTACTTTATTCTCTTGAATTGAATGTAGCTTGCTCTATTGACATGAACTCCGCGTGGCTTGCTTTATTCTCTTGAACAGTGTGTGGCTTGCTCTATTGACATGAACTCTAGTTGGCTTGCTTTATTCACTTGAACAGTGTGTGGCTTGCTCTATTGACATGAACTCTATGTCGGATGCTTTATTCCCTCGAATGCTGCTTACTCTATTCACATGATAGTGTCTATGTCGCTTGTACTATAACTTGAACACCACTGGCGGATATGGGTGGGGGGCCTGGGGACGCTGCTAATTTCAATAGTTAAATACAAATGTCTCAAAAGGCTGGCCTATTCTATCTGGGAATACTATACAAATTGGAAATCATAATAATTTTTATTCCAAGATTTTATATATATAAACAGGGTGGGCCAAAAGTCCATATTTTTATTTGGCGATAACTTTTAATAATGCATGGATTTTAAAGGGATTTTGAGGGAGATACTTAATATTACACGAACAGGACGAAAATTCAATTTCCAATCAATTTTTATTCAAATATGGAACCAGAAAAACATATATAACAAATTTCATAGTCTCTGAATTATGCTAAAGTTCTTCCTTCATCTTAAAAGAAGCCGTCAAATGTTTGAGATGTGGAGGCGACTTGGTCATTATTAAACCAGATTTTCGATCCTTATTCTTTTCTGTAACTTGTGCTATCATTCTCGCCACGTATTTTAGGTGCTCAGTCGTATAAACTCGTCTAGGAACGGCCAAGCGGATCAGATCCGGAGCATCAGGCCCGAATGCTAACCGTCCAAGGTCGCAACACCTCACCCCACTCTCCATATACAACAGTCCAGCGAATGTTAACCCTGGAAATTCATCAGCAGGTATCTTTGGACATAGTTTATTGGCATTCAGGAATATGGCGTGTCCCCCTGCTGGAAAAACACCTGGAACACCTTGCCTAATTAGCTCTTCTTCAAAGAACTTCAGATTAGCTCGACGATAACGTAGGTAGCTCTCATCCAGTACCTCGTACAATCCAACAGCAACTGCCTCCAAATCGCGACCAGATAGACCACCATATGTTGTATGGCCTTCTGTAGCAATGACATACGGGACGCATCGTTCATAAAGATCTTCGGAATTCATCGCCAATACACCACCTAGAATTGCAAAATATAGAATATAATGTTATAACATACATGTACAATTGTACATATTGTCAATTTCGAAAAAGAATCACTATTCATATGCATTTACGTTATCATACAAAGCTGCACAAGGCATAACTTAGTTGGCATAACAAGCATAATTATCATTTACTATTCACGGGATCCCTCCTTTTAGTACAACCTCTTCGTTTCTTTCCCGAATAGGGCTAAAAGTGTATGTCTTACCTATATTAGAATTGGCATCCTTCTTTGCGGAGATCATACAACCGTCAGCGTATGAAAACATTTCTTTAGCAATTTCCCTTGGAGTCATATCGCCATAGCCATTCTCTCTCTCCTTTATGAACCAAGAATTTTCTGCAAATCTACACCCGTCTAAAATAAAGGGGACGCCATGGGCCTTACAAACTGAAGAAGCAGCCTTGATATTGGCCATGCTCACGGGTTGCCCTCGCATTTTGTTGTTCGTCGCAGTAATCATGACAAGAGGAATTTGTTCGCCTTTTTCCGCCAGTACTTCTTTCAGTTTATCGATATCCATATTGCCGGGAAAATCAACAGTATCATCAGTTACCATCGCGATATCCAATGCTATCCCTTTATTCAGAGCAATATTTGTCTTTGTTGTGTCGTAGTGGTTGTTGTTCACAATAACAGAACCCTCTGTCACTAGTGCATTGAACAATACTTTCTCACACGCCCGCCCTTGATGCGTTGGTAGAACATATTTATAGCCAGTTATGTCTTGGACCGCACTCTGATAGCGTTCAAAACTGGCAGATCCAGCGTAGGACTCGTCGCCTAGCATCATTGCAGACCATTGTTTTGTACTCATAGCAGAACATCCAGAGTCTGTTAACAGGTCAATTGTTACAGTGGACGCCATCATTTTGTACGGGTTGAAATCTGCTTTCAAGATGGCATCCTTTCGTTCTTCTGCTGTGAGAAATGGTATTTCTTCTACACTTTTAACGCGATATGGCTCCATTTTACGTCGTCTGCTGTTGTGTGCTGTGATATTTTTGTTCTGAAAATAAATGGTAAACAATATCGTCACAAAATGTCGCAACGTCGAAGGTACGATTTTTCTTTTTTCCCTATTTCACGCGTTGTAGGCAGAATCCCATCGACGTTTTTTCTCACAAACGTATATCAGCATCATATGTTTTAGAAAATGTATGTTTGCGAAAAAATAGCTCAGAAGACAACAGAATCGTCGATTTAATTCCTCACTTAAGTTACATAGGCCTAAACGGTTTGGGTTAAAAGTGCAGATCTTAACTGTTTTTCGAAAAACATTTTCTTAAACATATGATACATATGAACGGATTGTTGACAATAACGATACGTTTTCATCCAAGTTTATGAACTTGGATCAAACAAAATGCTGAGACACACCATACTTAGATGCAGACACAACCGGCCGTGCCCAGTGCTGATCAAAAAGATCATGCAGGTTATAACTGTAAGACATCAAATTGGTGAAATATAAAAAATAACAGAACAGTGGGTTGCGGATTCACATGGTGTTGCTCAAAATGAGAAAAGTGAATGATCAGTTGATCGTCGAGGTTTGATATGCAAGCATTTCTGTCTAGAAAAATAATTGAAATGATACAAATGAAATAGATAATTGTTGACATGTTGTACTAGTTTTCCTTATAATTAATGTGATTGTGAATATTTAATACAGCAAACCTCCCCTTTAACATGGACATAGTCAGGCCCGTAGGCAGGATATAGTGGGGTTCGATTTTTTGAAAATGTTCGTGTAATTTTTTCCCGTGCGTGCGATGCCCAATTCTCATTTAACTTTAAAAAAAGCTACTAAATGGTCCAAAAGTGAATTTTGAGAAATAGAAGGTGTTCATACCACATATATTTCGGCCATATGAAACTTTGGCTGAAAATGGCACAGTTAAGAAAAATTCAACTACGGTATGGTCTCCTTTTTGTGGAGTTGGTGAAATTTTTGTTCACAGAAACAATTACAAGTAATCTTATAGTATACAAGTTCCATTGTATATAATTTCAAGTTTAATACATGTTTAACGTCACCTCCCAATGGCGTAGCCAGGATTTGGTGACCATGGGTTCCGTATCTTTTATGATATCCACAAATCTCCCCCTTCATTGGGGTCCCTCACATAAAACCATTTTTCTATTTTTTATACAATTTACACCCCCTCCAAAAGTTTGGCAACCTTAAAGGCAGAATCAGATCTATAGGGGTGAAAAAATTACAAGCAACAGTGTACACTATTGACCTATTAATCTATTCTTTACAATCTCAAATACATCTCCAAAAAGATTCATGATACGTTATAAATTGTTGAAGTTATTATGGATTCAAAGTTCAAAAATGGGTGAAAAATGTTTAAATTCTCCCAAATCATAAGAAAAATGACACCATATTGTGAAAATCTTGAGTTTTCCTGAAATAAAGTGTGCACTTTGGGGATTTTTAGAAAATAGGCATGACAAGGAATGACATGAACCAGAAATTTCCTAAAATTGAAACAATTTTTTGTTGGCCTGCTTGCTAGATCTGATTCTCTCTTTAACTCCCTCATGGAGTGTTTAAGCCTCCTTATGTTTGATAATATGTAAAGTGTAAAGAAAAAACTAGTTTTAGGGCTGGAAAAATAAAATGACATCATTTCCGATACATCCATTTTGTTTTCTCAAAATACAATCAAATTTGAAATGTTAGACAATTTGATTTTCTATATTACAGTTTTTTGGTGAATCTTTTACTGAATAGATATTCTGACACGAAAATTGTTTGGATCAGCCAGGTGTTCGGATTTAAGGATTTTGCTGTATATATGATATACGTACTTGTAAGATTCGGGTCTTCGCCAGGACGTTAAGCAGGTAATTAACCTTGAATGGCCTAAGCTCGTTAATCCGAACTTGGAAAGGCGAAAAATTTGTCGTTCGTAGATACAGCGCAAAGAGAGCTCTTTAGAATAAGAGATATGAAGGCGGAAGTAACAATTATTTTGTGTTTTCTCCACGTATTTGCTTTAAATTCTGCCGATACTTGCACGCGTGGCGAAGATGTCGAATTCGAAGAGTGTGGGGACGAGAATAACATTGAAAAGAGCAAATATAAAGCCCAACCTGGTAAGTTAATTCAACATATGAAATAGAAACGGCACCAAAATATTTACCACTTGAACTTCACTTGCACTTCAAAAATATTCAAGACAGACACATTTAATTTGAACAATCATATCTTTATTGCTATGATACTCGAAGAAGAAAGGTTATATCTAATTTAATATGGGCTTATTAGCCTTTTGCATATTATTGGCATGGACATCATTTTGCATAGGCCTAATATTCTATGGCCACCTCAACAGGAGGGAAGTTTTCAAATTGACAAGAGTTTTAAACCAATCAACGATCGACTCGCTAAACCAATCAGTGACGATGTCATCTCAATACAGATTTACATTAAAAGCGTATGTCATCTTTGAACCCTGGGGTTTCTCCCCCTCTTGGCCACCTCGCATGATATTTATTCTTTTTTATATTGAAATAAAATTTCTCCTATTTCCACCATTTCCTGTCGATTATGCTGACATCGATATGTAAGCTTATTGAGAACAGACAAAAACAGGATGACTTCTATTTTAAATGAAAGCGTTCAATATCTCATGTGAACAAGACAATTATGTTACCATTTCAATACATAAAATATTACATGACTTGACAATTATGTTACCATTTCAATACATAAAATATTACATGACGGTTTTTAGAATATTACATAAATTTATTGAACCTTGGCTAGAAATTTTACAATTGTTCACAGTGTTCCAGATGTAATTACTTCTAGTCAAGAATTGGTTAAAGACTCGAGTAACATAGGCTTACTGTTTCATTTGGTTACTGATCACGTTTGTGATATTGTAGACCATTGAAACTATTTCTTGTGTATTTTGTTGGGTAGATCTATAACAGCAAGGTTGATTGGTTTAAATATGTATTTCAACTCTCACGTATTTTCTTGATTGGGGATGGGTTAGTTCAACCCTGCAAATTGCTTGGCTGTGGAGTCCACATATGTCCCTGTTATGATGTTCCTGAATTGAGTCATTCCAAATATAAGAGCTTTTTCCAATTATAGGAGCTCTTAAAACAAGTTACTTATTTTCTGTAAGTCCATGTAAGGTATGAGACATGCAAAAATCATAAAGTATACTTTGGTAAAAAAAGAAAGGGGTCCGAGGACCCACACCCCCTACTATATCTAGTATTTTAATTTGAACTTAATTATGCCAACTAGTTTATTTATGTGTCATTTCAATATATTACCTATCATACCTAAATTTGTATTTCATAGAATGGAGTAGAAATACACATATTAAGTGATGAAGGCTAGGATAAATAAGTAAATGTTTAGCATACTTTAACAACTTATTTTGAATGATTAATTAAATAAGCGCTATGCTTTAATCTATTTGACATCAATTTATGTATTATTGCATATGATTGCTTATTTTTGGAAGCTGTTAGAAAAATAAAAAGCCCCCCATCTCTCTGCAAAAACAAAATTGCAGCTAAACATAGATTTAATTTGCTCTTGCCTAACTGTTTTTCATATTTATACTGGTAAGCATCTGTGATAAGATCAATGCTGAAAATTGTGTGATTAATAACAACTAAGTAAATAAATGCACTTCATCCGCTTTAATTAACAGACATGAATGTAGTGGCTAACATTATAATATCTATTGAATTGATGTTTCAGTGTAATTAATCCTGGTATTGATGTTACTGAAATATTAGGTAGTCTTTATACTGGTGTAATTGATAATAGAAAAGAAATGAAACAAATTACACAAACATTATTATTAAACATGGGGTGATGAACGATTTTTGCAAGTGACCATCTATCTCAGAAAATTGACTATATACTTTAAAGTATTGTCATGAAACTTGGCAGAAATTTTAATGAGCAACCTGTGTTTTAAATATGGTTTCTATGGCAATTATTGTTGTATGATAGAGATAATTATGTTGAGAACAACTTTTGAAATCTTATTTTAGGTAAGGTTTTCCAAAATGTTAAAGATAGTCTGAACTGCAGCGCTGTCAATATTTGACCAATTTCTCAGTAGAGAGCTGTACTGATCTAATTTGAAGATTTAACATTGCTCCCCTTTCCACTCAAGATTTTTCAAAAACCCTCATACTAACATACATTTTAGGAGTATATACAGGGTGGTCCAAAAAATGGGACACTCATATTTCAAAAATAAATATTGATTTTCTTGAGGAAAACATGTCATATTATAAACCAGTGGATAGGGAATTTACCTATCTTTAATTTGGTATATCATAAGTTCAAATTTATTATAATGTCTGTCAACCAGCGTCCATAATATAAATTACGTCATTTTCGTTTTAAAACGGGTTTTCCAAAACTTGTAAAAACCAAGTTTTTGTCAACTTGATTTACATAAGGTCAACTTGCTTCAAATTGACCAATTTTTTTTCAAAATTATTTACAAGTTCAAATCTGACTTTTAAGATTTGACCTTCAATGACATTCTCAAGGTCAAAAAAGATTTGACTTCTATGACCTTCTCAAGGATAAAAGTTTTTTTTAAATCTTGCTTCAAATTTACCAGTTTTACCAAGTTCTTAGAAGTTAAAACCTGACTTTAGATAGAACTTTCACCTTCAATGACCTTCTCAGGGTCAAAAAGGTCTTTTTTCAACTTGCTTCAAATTGACCAATTTTTTCCAAATCTTCTACAAGTTCTCAGAAATTCAAATCTGATTTAACATTGAATTCATAATATTATGAGCAATTAGGTGGTGACATTTTGTCATATTAATGCCTTGTTTATATGTATTCTGTTGCAGATAAGAGGTGGAAGAAGTACATCGATAAGATAGAGGCTGCAGAGAATGCTTATGAAGCCTGTCCAAAAGATGACTCTGCCTGTTCTTGTCACGCTGAGTAAGTCTTTCTGATTTGAATTTTTGTCATACTAATGTTACTCAGGCCAGGAATGATCTGAATTATATATTCATAGAGAGAAAGGTTGTTACTACTGGGAGAATAAATTTCAGACACTCAACTACTGGTAACCATTATGTACATTTGTATTTTAGTGTTATTAAGAAGGACCTATCAATTTGGAAGGATGGTATCAGTTCAGCAGTGTTCAAGGAGGCTAAAGACAAGGGTACCCACTACCAGATCATCAACCACAAGCTCTACAGAGAGGATAACTGCATGTTCCCATTCAGGTAATACTAAAGCATCTATTCAGGCACATACATTGACAGAGAGGATAACTGCATGTTCCCATTCAGGTAATACTAAAGCATCTACTCAGAGACGTACATTGACAGAGAGGATAACTGCATGTTCCCATTCAGGTAATACTAAAGCATCTATTCAGACACATACATTGACAGAGAGGATAACTGCATGTTCCCATTCAGGTAATACTAAAGCATCTACTCAGAGACGTACATTGACAGAGAGGATAACTGCATGTTCCCATTCAGGTAATACTAAAGCATCTATTCAGACACATACATTGACAGAGAGGATAACTGCATGTTCCCATTCAGGTAATACTAAAGCATCTATTCAGGCACATACATTGACAGAGAGGATAACTGCATGTTCCCATTCAGGTAATACTAAAGCATCTACTCAGAGACGTACATTGACAGAGAGGATAACTGCATGTTCCCATTCAGGTAATACTAAAGCATCTATTCAGACACATACATTGACAGAGAGGATAACTGCATGTTCCCATTCAGGTAATACTAAAGCATCTATTCAGGCACATACATTGACAGAGAGGATAACTGCATGTTCCCATTCAGGTAATACTAAAGCATCTATTCAGACACATACATTGACAGAGAGGATAACTGCATGTTCCCATTCAGGTAATACTAAAGCATCTATTCAGACACATACATTGACAGAGAGGATAACTGCATGTTCCCATTCAGGTAATACTAAAGCATCTATTCAGACACATACATTGACAGAGAGGATAACTGCATGTTCCCATTCAGGTAATACTAAAGCATCTATTCAGGCACATACATTGACAGAGAGGATAACTGCATGTTCCCATTCAGGTAATACTAAAGCATCTATTCAGGCACATACATTGACAGAGAGGATAACTGCATGTTCCCATTCAGGTAATACTAAAGCATCTATTCAGGCACATACATTGACAGAGAGGATAACTGCATGTTCCCATTCAGGTAATACTAAAGCATCTATTCAGGCACATACATTGACAGAGAGGATAACTGCATGTTCCCATTCAGGTAATACTAAAGCATCTATTCAGGCACATACATTAAACATGATGGGCTCATGTCTCCGAACATAAAATAAAGAAATTTGTGAAAGAACTCTGGATTTAATGCAACCAAAATTAACCTTTAACTCTCCATGGAGTGTATATATCAAAAATGTTTTTTATACCAATGGTACTTATTTGTCAACATAGCCATGTATGTATTCAGTCAGTTTGACTGAACTGCCATACACTAATGCTGGTGTTATCAACTCAGTAATAAAAATATCAATAATATGATTTCATGTACTTATTCAAACACATACTTAATAAAACTGCAATGAGATATTTTTCAAACTAGATAAATGTAAATAATATCTAATTTTAACATTTGAAACTAGATAACTATATATATTATAAAAATAAATGCCTTTAGACAGTTGAAATAAAAATGCGACCTTTAAAAAATATAAAATGGGAAAACTTACCAAAGGTTATCTCCAATTTTGTTATGTAGTGCTCCTTTGTGTTCCTTAGCAGTAGTAATGGATATTTTACTGAAATGAGGTTTTTATAATAAGAATTTTCTGACCATCTGCAGTTTAAGTATAAGAATTAATGAAAATTGTTCTGCTGGTTCAACATTACAATACATGCAGGGTGTCTTCGCATGTGTTTCCGATGAGGTTTCAAAATTTAATATAGTAGAATCTGTTTCCTTGTGGTAGAATTTTATAATCTAAATAAACTTTATTACTGCTAATTACATATTTCATTCCTAAGGTGTAAAAGTTGGAAATGCTGTATCTCTATTATTTTCTAGTCAGAGATTTAACTGATCAAAAATGATGAATGAATTGTAAAATAGTGTCTTAACTCCTGATAAATATTTCTCATTGAGTTCTACAAAAATTACCCCTGGATTATCATACACACTTCAAACACCCATGACAGTTTGCATCTTAAAAATCTCAAAACAAAATTGAAAAATCATTTTCGACTCATTTTTATTATATTTATATGTATCTATCAACATGGAAAATATATTTGAACACTGATGAAGGAGAACTTAAAAGTGGAATTAAAATTATTCAATCTTATTATTTCTATAGGGTTCAATTACTTTCAACATAGTTGCATAAGATGACTTAAGTAATGTGCAAAGCCTTTTCAGTTGATATATGACATTTTTGTAAACAAGTTTTGATTTGTGTACGTCACAAAGCATTTACAACCTCTCCATTGTTATTAGGATTATTGAGATTGGGCACTGAATATATTCGTTTGACTTTAAAGCGTTTGTCTTCAAATTCATACATGTATATGTTTTCCATACATGTTTAGTTGATATAGAACCATTTCTATGTTTTGTAATTTCAGATGTAGCGGAGTGGAGCATTTTATTCTCGAGATCATCAAAAAGTTACCAGACATGGAGTTCATACTAAACCCCAGGGATTACCCCCAATCACCGAAATATCATAAAAAATTACCAATATTTTCATTCAGTAAAGTTTTAAATGATCACTATGACATAACATATCCTGCATGGACATTTTGGGAAGGTGGTCCTGCTGTCTGGCCAATATATCCAACAGGCCTTGGTAGATGGGATGAACAACGAAAGATTATAACAAAGTAAGACTAAGAAATAGTGTTTACATGTATTTGTATTTTTCAACTAATAGTTTTGATATAAAGAATAGTAAAATTTCTCACATCTTGAATTCATTTTTAAACTGCCTCTGAAAATATGAAAATATTAAAGAATACATGTCTTTCAAAATAGTGTAAATATTAATATGACAATGTAGATACAAATTTGCTTCAATTTTTGTGTAATTCATTTCATATGTTTATCATCAAGAGATAATAAACAAAATTATTTGAAAATCTGAATTAGTCTGAAATACCACAATTATAAATAAGTATAATTTCTTTAAGGATGGCTGAATCTTTACCTTGGGAGGAAAGAGAAGATAAGGCATTCTTCCGGGGATCCAGGACGAGCGAAGAACGGGACCCCCTTGTTCTTCTATCCAGAGACCAGCCTGACCTTGTGGAGGCCCACTATACAAAAAATCAGGCATGGAAGTCGGACAGAGATACATTAGGAATGCCTCCAGCTAAGGAAATAAAATTAGAGGAGCATTGTAAATACAGGTGAGTTTTTTATGTACAGGAGAGCAGTAAGTTTATGCAAAAATAGAATGCCAGAAATAATAAGCCTTACACTAGTTGTGTTCTTTTCATAAAAGCATGACAAAGTGCACAATATCTTCATATTATGATAGGCTGTGTATAGTTAAACACATGATTTCACTGCGCAAGACTCATTCTACTTGATCTCACTTAATTCATCAATAATGTTACTTTCAACCTCTATATTTGTTCATTTCAATTGATGAGGCATTATTTAATTATACATTATGCAGGTATTTTAATCATATCAGGCTTTAATTCTATTATTTCAGGTATCTGTTTAATTTCCGAGGTGTTGCAGCAAGTTTCCGGCTGAAGCATCTGTTTCTCTGCAACTCCCTGGTGTTTCATGTTGGTCCAGAGGAGACTGACAAAGACTGGCTTGAGTTCTTCTATCCTGCACTTAGGCCATGGGTTCACTACATTCCAGTCAAGCAAGATCTCTCAGATGCTAGGTATGTCAGGTTTTTCATATTCAGATAAACAACCATACGAAGAAGTTGTGAGGGTATTTGACATTGCCTTCAAAGTTTTTTAGTCTGTGCTCTACAAATTCTGAATCTTGCAATCACAGTCACTCAGCATGTGCAACAACTGAAGGCATCATGAAACAGCTGTATTGTGTGCAAACATATTTTCTTTTTATTCCAATAATTGTGCTTATTGGTGATGCCATTGAATTTGTTAAGCTTCACACATAGAGTTAGACTGTTATATGATGTTTGAGTATACCCTAAAGAAACATATCTCAATTCAAACTTCATATTGACAGATCAAAACAGAATTTATTTCAAGGTAGGTTACGCCTACCATTGAGTTTGATCGCAACAATCAAAGGAACACCCTTTCAATTGACAGTAGCATACGAGCGTCGGCAAACTCGGCATGCGGTTGTTAATTTCTTTTAGAATTTCCAGAACTGCCATTTACAGAGTTCCTTTTGTCATACTGGTAAACAAATTTAACGACCAATCAGATAACATCTGGATTTCCCCAGTTTATTCAGGTTTTAGATAATTAATTTCCACAAAAATGTTTGACCTGTCAACACATTCGCAAAATTTGCACATAAAGCGTCAGATTCAGGGTTTCTTTGTCGATAAGTGAATATGTGGTATGGCTCAACATGCAAAAAGTCCAGGGGGTCTTGATTGTGTTTTCCTATCACAACATTCCTCTTTAAGTATGAACGGAAACACAATAACTGTGACTTTCTCATGTTGTTCCTTGTTTAACATTGCGTACAATTTGCTGCATGTGATGTAGAAAATACATCATCACAATTGGGCTATTAAATTGCTAAGAACCTTTTATGTCAATACTTTTACTGTAGTTGTACCACATTATTTGTCTTTTCTAGAGAACTGATAGAGTTTGCCAAAGCCAACCAGCATGTGGCACAGGAAATTGCACAAAGGTGAGTTAATACAGTTACAAAATTAATTGCTGCTTGGTGTGTTATTTATTATAATAATAGAAGTTAATTTATTAATTAACAACTACATGTACATGTAGTTACCCAGTTATTGTTGTTTTAATGCCAGCATTATTTGGTAAATTAATTTCGTGTTGATTATATTCCATCTGCTTGTCGTTTGAAATTATTTCGTAACAGAGCAAATTTATTTCTTGTGATACATGTACTTTTTTTATTAGTTTCTATTCCAATGGCAAAACTTATTCTTGGGGTCTAGTTATCTGATTCGATTGGAGAAGTTTTGGGAAGATACAGAGAATGCTACTCTGACAGGCGCGTAACCAGGCATACGTGAGGGTACACAGTTGCGTACCCTAAATGATGTAGAAGTACCCCATTACACAGTCTGATATCGCTCAGAATGCACCATTTAAGGTCTAAAATCAAAAAATTTCCGAAGGGATTTTTGATGGAATTCGTTATGCTTTGAAATTAAAGTTTTCTATTTTCCTTTGTTTAAGTAGTTTGATTTTGATTTCAGGGGCAAGGAGTTCATCTGGGACCACCTAAGAATGAAAGATGTCAGTTGTTATTGGAAAAAACTGCTACTGAAGTATGCCAAACTGCTCAAATTCACACCCACTAGAAACCAAGACTACAAACTGGTTAAACCAGGGAGAATTCCACAACCATAAACTTATCATCATAATCATAATCGTCTTCATCATCATCCATTGTTCATTCACTACGCTGAATACTGTTAGACTTGCCAATCTGCTGCCTTGATGGACTGACAACAGCAGTGATATCACCATTGGAGAAGTTGAGAACTTCGCAAAACTTATAATCTCAGACACATTTTGTAGAAAATACGTCCGCTGTATATCCAACCCCCAGGACCATTTACAGGGGCTGAGAAAAGTGGAGTGAGCCCTCCAAGAATGATTTGATTATTTACATGTAATTGCTGTTCATCTTTAGATAAATGTTCACATTAGGGTAATTTTAGAGGGATTAGGCTTAAAGCAATATCACCCCTCCTGAAACTTTGTACATACAAAAGGAGAAACAGAGCTGTGTATGTCAGGCTAGGGGATTGGGCGCCGTAACCTAGAGGTTGCGAGTTCGAGACACGTGTGCTCCTTGTGTTTATTCATTCATTCCTAGTCAGACTAGAACAAAACTTGAACCATTTCAGTCTAAAGTTTATAGACATTTTTTCAACTTTAATTTGTGTTTTCGTAATTTCTGGAGCATTTTTAAATATGTCTACCTCTCAAATAAATTGAAATGGTGCATCACTTGAGAACTTAAGGTGGTTCTGCAATATCACAAAAATGTTGAAAAAAAGATTTTCATTTTATTTAATCTCAATATTTTGGTTTTTAACTCTGTATAAATATTCTACCATAATCTTGAGTTGAAATGTGAAAAACATATTATCATTTATTGGTAATCATATGAAAATAACATAAAAAAATCTCATCATACTTAGAATATGCAATGTGTTACAATACTTGTGAATATACCAACCAGATCTCAGAAGAACAAATGTACATTGTATATAACAAATAATTTAAGTTAAGTTCTCATGTGATAAACTAAATGATTTCACTTGAGCTATTGTCGAAATTCTATCTAGAAGGTGCACTCATGTATAGACTTAAAGTTATAAAGGCAGTTGTACAGAAAGTTGTATATTGTCAAAATTGTTGCACATTGTTAGTTGTTTTTACCATGGGCCTTCAACAAGAAAGCCCATGTTTTTACTTAATAAAGAAAGCTGTGCCTAAGTATTTTATGCTGCTGTACTAATGTACATAGTAATCTACTTGCTAATCTTTCAACTCAAGTAAATATTTTTGGGTCTGCGATGTTTAAAATAACATATTACGTATTATCATATTGACCTTCAGCATCATAGAACAAGTTTGTGATAATTATAGCTCACCTATGTGAGCTGAAAATGGTAGATATTGTACAAAGGAGAATGTATGCATTAAAGAAATATATATGGAAGTTAATGATATGTTGTGATTTTCCATAAGATTCCTGAAGAGTTGAAATTATGGTAGACCTTTTGTCTTCTCGGATACAGACAACACCCATTTTGGAATCTCAAAACTATTGTATTCCTGGCCAAATATATGATTGAAAGTGAGTGAAGTCAGTAGTCTATGTGCTGTTGATAAGCAATGCCAACAAGAAAATATTTGGATGTACTACTTTTTAGACAACAAAATGCTGACTTGTCTAAATTTGACTGAAAATGTTAAACAAAATTAATATCCAATCTTGATATTCATATTGTATGTATGAACAAATATTTCCAGTTGTTCCAATCATCCATTGTAAAGGGTATACGTGGTCGCCGGGTTGGCCTAGTGGTTAAGGCATTGGTCTGAAAAGCAGGAAGTCTGGCTTCAGGCTGAAAAAGTAGAGGTCTTGTGTTCAAACCCAGGTCACAGCACTTCTTGTGATTTGTCTTTGACCTATGACTGCTGACCTATACCGGCGATTACTAGAGTGCTGCTAACTCGATAAAAGGCTGGCGCTGGCTAGAATTGTCTATGGTTCTTGCCAGGATAAAGATACCAGTTCTTCAACTCGACAATGGGAAGAACTGCTCTACCTTAGTGACTAATATGTCATGATATGACATCTCAAGAGTCAATAAAAGATATATATATACACAAATGGATAAGAAATATCTGGGACTCATTCAGTATTGGGAAAATCGAATGTTACATTTTATATACATATTATTTGCACTGGTGATCCACTCGATTACGCTGGTAGTGGTTACCAAAACAGTTCGTTTTGGTAACAAAATGTCTGAACATCCGGAAGGTACGATTTTTCTCGTTTCCTTATTTTACACGTTGTAGGCAGAATTCCCACGACATTTTTTAACACAAACGTGTATCAGTATCATATGTTTAAGAAAGTGAACATATTTGCGAACAAATAGTTCAGAAGACAACAGAATCGTCGATTTACTTCCTCATTTAAGTTACATAAACGGTTTGGGTTAAAAGTGCAGATCTTAACTGTTTTTCGAAAAACCGTTTATGTAACTTAAGTGAGGAAGTAAATCGACGATTCTGTTGTCCTCTGAGCTATTTTTTCGCAAACATGTACATTTTCTAAAACATATGATACTGATGCACGTTGTGAGAAAAAACGTCGTGGGGATTCTGCCTACAACGCGTGAAATAAGGAAAAAAGAAAAATCGTGCCTTCGACTTTCCGACATTTTGTTACCAAAACGGTTCGTTTTGGTAACCAGCGTAATCGAGTGGATCACCAGTGATTTGACTGAACTTTTAACAGCTGATCGGAAGCAGATCCCATCAACTTAATGTTTATTATTTGTACATGTACATTATGTAGTTTATAAAATATTAGGTTTATATGTAGTGCTATACCACTGCTGGAGTTTTAAAGTATGTACTTATTTTGAGACAAACTCTGTTTACATGTCCAACACAATATACCATCATACATGTCATAATATTCAAATATTCAATATATTTTGATATATCATTTAAAAGCATTACAAGATTTTACCAAAATTCATGTTTAATTACTCAAAAGCATATGGTTTGAAATAATTAAAATATGACAATAAATGAAATTAATAAATTAAAATGGTAATAAAATGTTTGAATCGTATGTGATTACACATATTATATGTGTATACATTGACTTGTTTATTCCCATCTGTCAATTCTAATTATGTATTCTCAGTTTGAAAGTTATAGGTATTCAAGTAAATGAAGTCTATAATGAGTAAAGTATGTTAACTTTCTAAAAAACCTGTTGCACTGTAGGCCTTATGGACATTCTTCAGGTGGATTCAGAAAACATGTAAAAACTAGTTCTAAACTATTATAAACTCCCCACTCTGTGAACGGGTTTAAATTTAATTTTGGAAAAGCTGAAATAGTTTTGGTTTCATGAATAATTAATGCCAAATTTCAGGCATTGATTTAGGTCATAAATTATATATGTGCTATAAGATGCTTTGTCAAATTCTGAGTCCACCCCTTTCGTGGACTGATCGTGACACAATGTTTGGTGACAGATTGTGCCAAGGATTCATATCATTTGATCACCACTGCCACAGATACATCAACTTGCTAGACAGGATGCATCTAAACAAAACATAAAAGGAAACTTAATATATTGCGGGTTTGAAAAACAGCCATGGAGTTGCAGTTTTACAGCTATGTTTTAGTGACATTGCTTTGTATTGCGGAAACAGGTCAGTGTCTTTTGAGGAAGTACTTTAACAGGTATCATTTGGCCAATGCAAAATTGTTAATTAGTGTTGGGGGGGGGGGGGGGCTGTCAGTGTCAATAACCTCTGTGATTGTTTGTAATGAAAGCTTGAAATCTTGGAACATATATGTATTGAGGGTGGGATAGAATGGGAGAATCTAAGCATGTAGGAACTTTTCTTGGAAATCTGGTATTCAATATGTGAAATTCAATATTCATAAAATAACTTCCTATATGGGTATGCGTTTATTAATAAAATCAATGTGATCTCACGGCCCATATGCGTTGATATTTCATTATAAATAATTCATTCTTACATAGGCGAGGTGTGTCCAATTCCAGCCAATCAGAACACATCATTTCATGTAACTGCATTCCGTTATATAACAAATAACGAACTCAAGGTCACTAGTTTAATGGTTGTCATGGTGATGACTGCACCCTACAGATTTAAATTGATACTTTGCCATGTTCATTTAGTGATTTGTATCTTTTAGACAATTTTGTGTAATGTGAACCATTATCATGTTTTTGATTGACTAAAACCTTTCTCACCATATGCGTATATAAACAGAAAGTCACAATAAAAATAAATCAGATAAAAATGTTGAATGCAGTGAATTTAAAAATCAGTAAAGATTTTTCAAAAATTAATTTAAGACATTTCTGATAAATCCTGCCATCTTTTGTTCTTTGGGGAAACTTTAACCTATTGACTTGATTGATGATGTCATTTGTTGTAGGTGGCAATCTGTTGATGCAAAAAAGGATTAACCCTTGCTTATTTTGAAAAAGTACAACCTATGACATCATCAATCTAGCCAATATACAATGTAGTTTCTCTGACAGATTTAAAGATAAGATGGGAGGTTTTATCAGAAACATTTCAATTTCTTGTTGATTAAAAAAGAGAGATTTGTTTTTCTGAATATTAAAAAGTGTGAAAACAGTTTCTTAGATAGGCCTATGTCATCCTTTTTATATTGATAAAGTAAGAATAATAGGAATTTAAACAGAGTCAATGAATTATGGGTGATTTAACGCACTCATGTGTCATGCGAGCCTTTGAATTCTTTTGAACTCTCATTCAAAGGCTAACACAAGACATTCATTGTGGTTGTGTTTCGCAATGCTCTTTTGTTTTTCACTTCATTTCATATTGATATAAAGCAAAGCCTGTCTTAATGAACACCTCTCTCTAGTGAACACCTGTGTTTAGTGAGCACCACTTCACGACACATTTTACATTGACACCTCCACAATCCCCACTGTAGTGAACACCTACCTACAGTGAACACTTCTTGTGACTCCATGGGTGTTCAATATTTACAGATTTTTCTGTAACATGTAATTTATATTCTACTCTCTACAGGTGATGCAATAAGGCAGTGCTGGGTCTGTTCGGGTCCAGAATGTTTAACTGCACCTCACAGTGAGAGTCTATACCCAGGAAGACTGGCTATGAGGAAACAATGCCCCCATGAGGTGTTAGATTATTGTGTAACTTCAGTCAGATATGGTCCCCGAAATGAATCACGCTGTAAGTATATCATTCCTAAATTTACCCGAAGACCAGGATGTAGTCATATATAATTACCATCCTCTTTCAGGACAAATAATTTTACTTTTAAAATCTTAATGAGCCCAAAAGTAGCTGTGATGCCATGGACTTTCCTGTGAGTTTCAATATGAAATAAATGCCATTCATTTATGAAGGCAGTAAAGTATGATGTTGCAGGTAACTCAATTGTGGTAATTGTGAAAAAACTCAAATATGGTACATATACTTGTATCTATAAAGCTGTAACATGACAACCATGCTCATAGATATAAATACGTCTCTGTTATTCTGTAACTTTATGTTGTAGACCGAGAAGGACTGTTAAATGCAAATGACTACTATGCTGTATCTGTGAGCAGGTCATGCTCCAAGGTGGACCAGAGCAACACATGCAAAAGAGACTATTACGGTCTGAATATTACATGTATTCACACATGTAACCAGGACTATTGTAACTGTATGAACAGAAGTCCACCAAGGAAAATGTTCACAAAGGACTTACAAGCAGCAGGGACTTCAGAGAAATACCGAGGTGTGCTTTATTCTGCGCCTTATGAGTCTAAATGGGATGGCGGTGACCAGGCGCCTTGTGTTGAAGCTAAAAAATATCTTGCAAAGACCAAGCATAAACGTCCCTCTACTGAAGATGATGAAGATGATTTCTGGCGTAAACATGGACGGCGTATGAATGGGGGAAGCAGTGGTCTGCACTTCTCTTATATGACCTTATTAGGGATATTGATAATCAATATATCTACTAGTCAGTGTAGTATTTATAATTTCTCATGGAGGTGATTTCTTATGGACATTTGACAGTTGGAACATTGTGTGAAAAGAGACATTTCAATGCTCTTAACTTAGACTGAAGACTTATTAACAACCATAATTATGTGCCACATTATCAATTTATTAAAATTTAGCCAAATTAATTTTAAACCAGGGTAGTCATTTGACTAATAAAACAATGAGAAATGATTACTTACATGTATATGTATGTTTTTGAGTGTTTTCAAGACAAGAAATATGAAAATATGTTCGAGGAGTACAGTGGTCCCTGAATATGGGCACAATGTGACAAGAGCATTATGGTATCCTATTCAACTTTGACAGGCTTCATAAATTTAGAGTTCTCATCACAACGAAATATTTTTAACAAATCAACTGCATTGCATTGCATTTTATTCAAACTTTTGTAAATAGTGCAATAAAACATAAATACTATTTGGAAAACTTATAATAAAACTTTAAATATACATTATATAATATCACAATTGATTGATGGACGGATTGATATCAGATAGTACACAGCTTTCAGCAATAGTTTATACCTACAAGTATAGTTAGTGCACATCATTTTACCAGACTAGCAAATGTCTTGTCATGACATCTATGGGGCGTATGGGCCATTCATTCAGCCATTAAAATCCTCAATAATTATAATATAAAACACAAACAGTCTTTCTTTTTCCAAATATTTTGAATCCACAGTTTCATCTTAAAAATGATAAGAATCTGTGGTAACACTAATGAGTATCGTAAACCATAGGGTAACCAATGTATATACGGTATACATATTCATATGTATGTCCAAATAGATGTCCATGATTTATTTTGAGAGCTGAGTGACAACAATGTTTGGCATGCCATAGCAGACCATGTTGTACCAAGACCTGTTTGGTTCCATAGGTGGCTCCACTGGTTCTACTTCCTCCTCATCATCAACTTCCTGTCCGTCTGCTTCATGACCTTTGGCCTTGGGGTCAGGGTCACCAGTTTTGTTCTTGTTTTCTGCCTCCTCTTTCAATCTTTCTGCTTCCAGCTCATCTGACCTTCGTTTGGCTGGTGAGAGTAAATAGCGAGCAACCTGTCCGGTAGATTTGCCTTTTGGGAGTAGGTCTGAAAGAAACAATGATTAATCAGTCCCTATAGTCTTTGAGAACATTCATCTGGAATTGTCTTGATTTACTCATATAATCTTGAATAAAACTAATATGTTTTGCTTTTCCACAAATGTGTCTATATCCCATTCCCCTTGCCCTCTCGCAACCCAATTTTCAAAAATTTCAATAAAAGAATTCATCATTTTTCATGTCTAATGCATTACTTAAATATTGTCCAAACTAACTTTCCCTTTCATTTAGCTCCAAAACCATAGAATCTTGGAGGTCATTAACACTGAAACCATTCAGACTATTGAGCCTGTTTTTTTTTCATTTTTTAGAGTTGCCATATAGCTACAAGAGCTATTCATAACTACAATTCCACCTTAATAGAAAGACATGTGTGTACCTCTCATTGATGCTTCCAGCCTATCAGCATTCTCCATTAGAGTACAGTGCCACTGGTTGGACATGACACACTTCACTCCTGTTAGACTGAGCAGCATGGCTGTCTCCAGGGGGCGCTCCAGGTGCATGATGTCATTGCTGCAATCAGGGCATTAATCATAATTTACAGATTAACACTATGAATGCATAATTCAAAAATATTAATACTGAATCAGAATGCATTATTATTGTGGTCTCAGTTTTTGTGTAGATAGAGTATTCAGTGCATGAAGCAGTGATGTACAATACTACTAGGATAAAACCCTACTTGGATAAATGCACTCCATGTTAAACCACCTATATCTACCACATGTACTGGTAGTGACATGCTAGTGAAATGAATTGGTTCTATCTAGCTGATACATAAAAATGAGGCTCTACAGTGCAGCTGTTTAAAGTGATGTTTTAGTTGGACTATTCTCATACCTTTTTAGTACATCTCCACTAGACTGCCTGGTAAAACTCTTGCTTGTCTGTGCCAGGTCAAATAACATTACCAGACAATTCTCTGAAACACAAAGTAACAATGACAACATCATTAGTCAAGTAGAATGTTTGGTTTTATGGATACTGTTGTTATGCATTTTGTTTTGATGGCCATGTAGAATAAGTAAGACTGAAATTGTGAAAAACATAAAGATTTATATCCGTGTGTCTTTCATATTATAACCAGATGCCTGCAATGTAAATTTAGAATGAAGACTATAAGCTTTTGACTGGCATTGAAGCTGTTTAAATATGAGGAAAAATCTGAAGCTGTAACTCCCAAAACTCACCAGGAATACTGAGCGATGCCAGTTTCTGTGGAGTGATGTAGGACATGAACCGCTCCATACCATAGAACACAAACGCACTGCCCTCTATCATGTAGATCTCAAACTCCCCAACACTGAAATAACATCAACTTTATGAGAATGCATGTTTAATTATCAATTATAAGTCCTTTTTATTAGGAAGCTTGCCAACGCCTACAATATCAATAAATTAAGAGATGTTCCTCAAATGTTTTTTTTTATGTCAGAATTTTACTCTTGTTTTCAATCATGTAATCAGATTTTGACAATACTGAAAATGAAAAAAGTTATTAAAGAAAAAGTGACCCTTGAACAATTCTGTCCGGGCTACTATGTAGCTGAAGTAATATTTTCAAATGCCAAAAATGCTTTAAAGTTTTTGTGGAAAGACTAATTATAATGTAATTTTCATTTTGAACTAATGATAATTACAAAGTCTGATCAAGTACCTTTTTAGCAACTATTTACTCATCCAATACAATGTATTTCCTATTAATATGACTAGGAGAAAATGCTGGTACATACATATACATGTACAGTGTATATATACCTTGGGGAGTGCTCTGTGCCCTCCATCCCAAGCCACCTGGGTGTAAACTGTGTGATATATTCCTTACCTTGGGGAGTGCTCTGTAGCCTCCATCCCAAGCTACCTGGGTGTAAACTGTGTGATATATTCCTTACCTTGGGGAGTGCTCTGTGCCCTCCACCCCAAGCCACCTGGGTGTAAACTGAGTGATATATTCCTTACCTTGGGGAGTGCTCTGTGCCCTCCAACCCAAGCCACCTGGGTGTAAACTGTGTGATATATTCCTTACCTTGGGGAGTGCTCTGTGCCCTCCACCCCAAGCCACCTGGGTGTAAACTGAGTGACATGCTCTTCCATCATCCTGTGAAAGATCTCCAGTGGAGCATGAGTCTCAGTCTCTGCACAGTCACAGTAGGCGTCACATACATCTGTCTAGTGTCAAGGACCATACACATGTCAAATCTGGATATATGGAATAAAAGGGATCCACATATGTGAACTAAGCATTCATCTTCACTGTGAATCAAGAAGATAAAAGGCATTAGATTGACAAAATGTCGCAACCTAAAAATGGTTACAAAGGTGAAATAATTGCTACAGATAAAATCTCAAAAAATAATGGCCACAACAAAATTGTACAGAATGACACATCACCATGACAAGTGTCAATATTGTAATAACTGTTGTGATCTTGGTATCCATACTATATTAGTTTTTGATGAAGACATGTGGCGTTCAAATCATCGAAGAATGTAAAGGTTGGTACCAACATGACAAACTGACCGAGTGAGTTTAAAGTCAGACAGGAACGTCGTAGCATAGCACTCTCTTTTGTTTAATCAAAGAACTGTAAATCTCAAAAATATAAAAGAAAATTCTAGAAAAGCAAGGATACATCTGAAGGCATGTGTGTCTACAGGTGTCAGGCCAGGTGCTAAAGGTCTGTCCAGGGGGATGATCTTATTCTGTTTCTTGGCTGCATCTCTAAGACCAGGTATCCTTGGGGGAGGTTTGTAGGCCTTCTCCTTTTCTTTAGACTTCTCTTTCTTCTTCTCCTTCTTGTCATCTTTGTCCTTACCGTGAGAGGGACTCTCATCTTCTGTAACGATATAAGTATCCAATAGATAAGATCAGGTTGCTCATGAGAGTGAAACAATCAAGAGATGAAGATATGCATGATCTTAATTCCAACCACAAATTACAATTTTAATATGGGACAAAAGGTTATCTAAGAAATTTCAATTTGCAGCTGATACCATGTGAGTACCAGTTGGTATATGATAAAATTAACAAATGAAATAATGACCTCCGGTGTCCTCATGGTGCCTGTGGTACATCATCTGTAGTGAAATATCCCTGCTTAGTGATGATATATTGTCTGCCTGTAGTCTTTGAACAGCCTCTAGAGGGAGTTCCAGTAGCCACTGATCTGCCAATAGAACTATATATTCTTGGTTGCAAGCATCCTGGTTCTTGTCATGATCCTTGTCTTTACGACCCTTGCCATCAGTTGTGGAACTCTGGGGTCTGCAAAATGGTATCATATTTAAAATTGCAAAAATGTACATCAGAAAGCAAGGAATATGGTATTGAAGCATATAATATAATCCCACTATTTAAACAGGTAATACGACAAAATATGAAATTCATGATCAACACATTAATAGCAAACTCTCACTGGAAAGAGACTAGATTGGTATCTATAATGGAGTTTTACCTGATGTTTGTGTCAAAGTGTTTGATAATAGGATCTATGTATGTCTCCAGGTCTGTAACTATATCTTTGAACTCATTCTCTAGCTGGTCTTCATCTTCAACCATCTCCTCGTGAAAGGGGGTCTAAGAAACAATTAAAGCATTCTTACTACTAATAGGCATCAATCCATGCACTTTGACTGGGGTAATGGTAGAATAAATTCACCAGTGAATTGTATTATGTATTGAATAGTCTATCACTTTTGAACATTCTGGTCTAATATGTCAAATGCTACAAAATAAGTCTGCCATGATATTGTTATATGATTTCTAAGATGAGGTACATTCAAATGATAATTTCTAAATTAATGTGTATCGTCTATATATATGACTTTAAGATATTGCATTCATACACTGTATATTGTTGAAATGGACTCTACAACTATCAGAATCCATAAACACATGTGAATAAAAATATAACTTACACACTTTTAAAGGGGCCTTTGCAAACTTGCTTTGTACAATTTTAAAGTCAAGTCATTGTCCTACTTCCACATGTTACTTACTTGTAACTTTGGTTCAACATGAAGGGAAATATTTTTTGTATCAAAGTTTTGGCACTTCCATATTTGTACACAAAATCATTAACTTAAAAATGGATTAAAAATGAGAGTAGGGGACCAATTAAAAATGAAATTATATCCTTAAATACAAAATCAAAATAACATGTCATAACACCTTATGTTAACGAAATCCTTATACATAATTTACCTTCCCAACTTGGAACCCCTGAGTCAATTTCTTGAACTTAAAAGATGTATTATAACAGTAACATTGTGAATGGTAATACATGTAAATAATATTGGATGACAAAATCTCTATTTTTCAGACAAGTTCATATTATATATTCTGTCTATAAAAGTGATTACATGTGAATTATTGGATCATGTCACAATACAGTAAGTTCATTAACAGATGGAAAAGGAACCCCTTATTATTTACTTGCCAATCCAGTCCCACATTACAAAGAAGAAACTATGAGTGAAGAGTTTCTAAATGAGGTTTAAGGCTCACATGCTATTGTAAACTGTGCCTTATACCCAATGATTGGGTGATGGGTATATAAATTAAAACTATGAAACATGTTAAATGGGGAGTCCTCAATGTAACTCACCATGCCAGTATGTTTGAGATCATCATCGAGGTTCTCCAGCATTTTCTGCCTCATAGCCTGTTGACTCCTCTGGTACTCCTGCTTCAACAGTATGGTCATTACATTGTTCCTGTGGTCCTTTGCACGCTGACACATCCTGTCCACTGATTCTGGACTGGTTGGAATGCGGACAACTTTAGCCTTAGATAGGCCTACAATTATATCATAGAAAATATTAAAGTAAAATGGAAGATATTATAATAGAGATTTTAAAATACAAAAATATCAATAGGCCATGGCAACAGTTAATTGTTTTAATAACTGAATTTACAGCGTACTAACTAGGTATGGTAGTGTCTTCAATAACACATGCTCAAGCGTGTGGTTAAGATGCTAGAATGGAGAGGCAAATTTAAACAGATGAGGCAAAATCTAAGGCAAAGAGGATATTACACTTCTATGATTTTTGCAATAAGGTTGAGAAAATATTCAAAAATACATTTCTTTACAATTTTGAAGAGATAGTTGTCTTGCCTCATCTTAATTAGGTTATAATACCTAAACACACAATTAACCACAAATGAGGTAATAACCCAGGATCCATTAGCCTCACAGTGAAACCAGTGGCTAATTGTACAGGGCACACATCAATGACTATGCTAATGTGTGGTGCTGTCATACCTTGTAACTGTGCATTCTTCTTGGATTCTTTCCCTCCAGCATGGGCAGGCTTAGGCTTGTCCAGGATGGCCCCATACAAGTAATGTCTGAAAAAAGAATATTTACTTTTACTTTACACGCAAGATGTACCTCGTATAGCTGCATGAAATGATATTTTAATTTGTGGGGATGAATTTACAAAGATTTGAACAAGCGATTATACAATACATGTATTTTGCTTGAAGAATTGGTAATACCACATGTAGTTTATCTCTCCCATATGTGAATATTCACTGACATGTCTTCATTTATCTTTGATTAATGTGAGACACATACCTGTCAGGTGAATGCTGCATAACAATGATATTGAAATATGGTGGAAATTCCTTGATGATCTCCAGGTGGTTTGCTGAAATACTTAGTCTGTTCCAAGGCTGAAATAATTTAAAAATGGAAAAGTGTTTAGAGGCCAAAAGCACAAGAAGTAATGTAAAACACATGATTGACTTTTGGACTTAGCATTGGTATGACAATTACATGCACCGTAATGAAGACCTTTATAAGTGGAACTATTTCCTTGAGCCATTGACTTCATATTAAACAAACTTCTGGATGTGGAACATTTTTTAGCAGATCCAGAGGTGTTCTACTAAAAGAAGTTTTATTGTATTGAAAATAAAACAATCAATCAAAATGAGAGAACTAATACAAAAACAACCCAATTAAACGATTGTACCTGTAATTACGATACATTGTTTTCTTCAAAACATAACTTCTCTACATCATTCCAATTGTGTTTTAGGAGTATTGGCTAAAAGACAGTATTGAGAATACTTATTATATTAATGAATATCAATTATATAAATAATAATTCGCAAACCGCAGATATACTTACTACTGAGTTATCTTGTAATGTCTTCTGTATGGTTTTCATGGTTGAGCCCTGAGATAGATTAGTTGTTACATCCATCTTCTCAATCTTGGTTTTCTGGTGCATCATGGCAGCTTGCTGTGATATTGTGGGGTCTTTCTGGGCAACGTCTAACAGACCTTTCATATAGATGGCAGCCTGGCAGCTCTGTAGAAAGAAATGATATTAAATTATAGCATTATATCAGCTTGCTGTGATATTGTGGGGTCTTTCTGGGCAACATCTAACAGACCTTTCATATAGATGGCAGCCTGACAGCTCTACAGAAACAAAAGGCAAGTATTAAAACAACTTCAATTTATACAAAACATACAAGGCATCAACATGACAAAATATCAGAACTACAAAACTAAAAATTTGGTAGTTATCACAATAAATGATCCTATTTTTGGTAACATATAAAGGCAGTGCATTGTAAAGCCAAGCTATTAAAATGTATTACCTGATGTAATGCTAGGTACTGGCTTGTAGAAGAAGGGTCATACTGGCCACAACACTCAACCAACTGCAATGAAGCTGCACCAGCAATCTCCTGAAATAATAAATTATACTATCATCAATATTAATTTATTTATATTTATCAAAGTCACATTACAAATGTATTCACAAACATTCACATTTTGTATAATCCATTATAATTTTCAAAAATTTGGGTAAAATACATTTTTCTTATTTCTTTCCTTGGAGGGTGTATAATAAAATCCACATATTCTACATTGTCATCATTGATTTGTCCCAGGCCTACTAACATTTATATTGAGTAATGCACAGATTGAAATATGTTACCAACAGATGAAGTGGTGGCAACTGATGAATACATACAGTGTAGCCTTTCTGTAGGGCAATGTGTAGGGTCTGTGTGAGGCACTCTGTGGCTTGGCTCATGTAATGATGGCTCATTGCAGTGGAGGTGCTCATCCTTGATGCCTCGTGCATCATCTTTGTCTCTTGACGTGTCAGTTGTGGAGCATCAGCACTTTCATCTGCTTCATCATCTGTCTTCTCTTGAGCAAGATTAGGCTGTGACCCAACATTGTTGATGATGTTCTGCAATCATAAGATACATACTGTATATCTAAGTTAAGTCTAACCTCAAAAAGGATTCTACTTAGGTGTTCCAATTAAAGACGTGTTTTCCAGACAGTTTTTATGTATGTACTCTGTATTACATTATAGAATAATTGAACTAAGGAAAATCCAACATTCTGAGTACATGATGTGAGTGATAAAAGATATGCTCACAATGAGAAATACCAACAACAATTATGTCATTCATCAAAAATTACATCAAATAATAAATGGATGATTGAAATATAAATTACACATCATTTATCATCTCCGTACTATAATTCATTATCATAAACAGGCCTACCATGTTGTCAACATCCCATAATTTAGGCTGGTCAGGACTTGTATATTCTGCCATGAGTCTAAGACATGTACCAAGTGCACAGAGACTTCTAGCTTTAAGGTGTGAGATGTTGCCACTGAGGCTATGTGCTGCGGTCAGTTCAATCACTGCAGTCTCAGCAACAACCCTGATGTAGAAAAACAAGACAAACAGTGATAAGTAGTATAGCGCACTTTCAATATAGTACTTTTAAATATTCAATAGTACAATTTTTTTTTAATTCATTTTGAGATTGGATCATGACTAAATATATTTTAAATATTCCAAAATTCAATAGCACAATGTATTTTGAATTCATTTTGAGATTGGATCATGACTTGTTTACATGTATTTACATTGAATGATGCTGATATCTCAAGAAAAGTAATATCATTTCAAAACTTATTTGGCATTTCTGAATTTTGAATCTTTTATTGATCATTATATATTTAATTAAGCATTTAGAATGAATTTGTTTCATACTTTGTAGTGTCAAGCCAGTCCTGTTCTACATCAGTATAATTAGGCGTCTCTCTGGTCATCTCCTCAACTAACTGGAACAAGAAAGTAAAGCACAGTACAGGGAAATGGCAGTACAACATTCAAACAGTACATGTGCAGTGTATATGATACATCTGTTAACATATTGTTGCAGCATTATAAAACAATAATAGATTTGTGAAGGATAAGGTAATATATTTTGTATAAAGTGTTTTCCAGCACCCTTATCTTAGTATTTTACTCAGGATCATTCTCATAATTTTTTTATTTGCAACAGGTCCCTTGATTTTTGGTTACTATGGCAACCATTTTATGCTGCACATTCTGTGGAAATTCTATTAGAATATATTGAAAAATAAAGAAATTGGAGAGATATTATGAGAACTTGAGGATCATCTCTTGTCCTGTTTAGGGTTGCAGGTAGCACATGGGACCATATTAATCTACATATTATGTAAGACATCCTGTGTACTATCAGATGATAGGTTCAATCAGTTTGCATGCATTACCTTGACAACTGCTTCCTTTCTCTCCTCCTCCAGCTGTTTCTCCCTTGTCTCAGTAGCATGCTGTTTGAACATCTCTACCATAACCTCACCATACATCACCTTAATGTCAGCAGCCTCACGATGTATAGGTAGACTCACATTGCGCAGCTGAAATAATAGCGACAATATCAATATTATTATTAACTATTTGTTTGCCATGGCCATTCAGTAACACAATTTAGTCCTAAGATGAGGTGGAATCTGTTATGTCTGATAAATTGGATTAATAAATTCATGGTATGTTTTCAAATGCATGAAAACAATCTGTGGAATACTAACAGTTTCCAACATAGGATCTTACATACATTATATATTACACACCGTATGTCCTCAACAAGTATACCAAACCAGTGAATTTTTAAATGACAATTTATATGCTACCATGTGAAGCAAATAACTGCTGAAGTAATTCACAAATAGTTCATCCTTGACCAACTTTTCAGATATTTTGCAGCATTCAAACAATGGGATGTTTTCACTTACTTCAAATAATGGGTTGAGAGTCTGTATATTATGCATCACTTACTTCAAATAATGGGTTGAGAGTCTGTATATTATGCATCACTTCTTCAGCCACATAGTTGGCTTCCTTTAAGACATCAAGAGCCTAAAAACAGTCATTAGTATAGTACATGTACCAGAACATGTATATCTTAATGTATATGAATACATTTGGCATTTTATAAAGAATCAGGAATTATTTTCAAGTCATTATTAATAAATCTTTTATAGGTATGAAAGGTTCATACAAGTACAGACAGATTCAATAATTATTATCTCCATGCATGATGTGTGTAAAGATTACTGGTGAAGTGACCCATGTGTTTAACATGTTAAATATACTAGTATACAGGGTGCATACCAAAAGTAAGGTACATGTAACTTGTGCTCTAAATTTGTTAATTCTTATGATGATTCCTATTTTTGAGAAAAATGGAGTCAGATATATGTACATGAGTTTTGGTGCATATGTACATATGGTTTAGCAGTGTTATGTACATGAGTTTTGGTGCATATGTACATATGATTTAGCAGTGTTATGTACATGAGTTTTGGTGCATATGTACATGAGTTTTGGTGCATATGTACATATGATTTGTTTGTTACCTGAAGATAGAAGTCATGTTTGAAGGAAATGTGACGAGACTTCTGAGCAAGGTGTATTAATATCCTGGCCTCTTCCTTCATCAGGGGGAGGGCCTCCCTCTTATACCCCAGCTTGACAAGCCGGTCTATGCCATGTTGGTATTTCTGAAAGGTATTTCCACATTTTAAAGGAGTACTTAAAATGCTGTTCCTTATTTCAAGGTCATGACAATGTTTTAATACGACAAAATGTCAACACCTGATTGCATTTAGAAAATTCAAACAGATGCCAAATGCTGACAGCAATGACGAGCATATGTCAAAATAATATGTCTATAACAAAAAAACAACCAAAATTCTGAAATCAATTTTAATCTTGTATTCAGATACCATATATACAGTACATGTACCTTGCAAGCACTAGAGAGAGCATTGACAACTTTAGGCTTAAGGGTATTCCAGTCCTCCTTTGTTATAGCTGCCTGTACTTCACCAAGTCTGAAACATAGCAATCACATTTTAATATCTTCATGGGATTGTGGATTCGCTATGGCTCCAATTATTATAAAAAAAATGATATCATCATTAAGTGTTCAAAATGTATTCTACAATTATCATATTTTCATCAAATCATTAACTGACTGCTGAAATGCGTTTAAGTGTGGATTTAAAACATGTACTATATGTATTGTAATCTCTACTGTTTACTCAGATCTGCTTACTTGGCTTCAATCTTTGCCAGGATGTAACCAGTAATACTTGGTTTGTTACGTCTCTCCTCAGCTATGATGGAAAACACATTCAGCGCATGAGTGAGGATATTACGTGCTTTACGTTTCCCATCATGCTTCAGAGCATAATCTGCCATGGCTGATTCAGCAACCAACATTGTCGTTTCAAACCAATACATCTCATCTCCTTCAAAACAGCTCTGAAAAGTACATGTAATTAAGAGTAACGCTGAAATTACAAGGGGCAATTATTGAATAATTTGATGAATTGAATAATCATTGCATTAAAAACATTTTAAGTAAAAAGGTAAATTTTTACATGTAGTTTATATTAAAATCAGAGTATGAGGGACAATAAATGAATAATTTAATAAATTGAACGATCATCGCATTAATTACAATTCAAGTAAATAGGTAGATTTCTACAAGCATACCTGTGCTTCATTGGCAAAGTTAATGGCCTGACCAAACTGAGCCTCATTGTAAGCAAGCTGACCAAACAAAGTGAGAACCTTTCCTAAGAGCTGTTTGTCATTGAAAGCCTTGGCCGACTGGTAGGCTTCATTCAACAGGTTCCTCGCTGGCTGATACATATGCTATAATAGACAATTATTAAAGTGATTCAATGCATACTTTTCAGTGTTTTTTAGCAATTAAAAATACGTATTTTTCATTGGCCTAGTATTTCAATGCATATAAGAACTCAATCTTTCACTAGACAACAAATAAATCTTAAACAGGCCACATGGGCACTGGCAAACGAATGATGGCAAAGATATTTGTATCAAGTGATTCTTTCAGTCTATGTCTCAACAGTATACGCCATCTATTGATTGAAAGTAATTTAAAAACACCTTGATGAGTTTACCTGTCTAATAAGCACAATAGCAGTTTCTGTCCATACATCCCTTATCTCTACTCCGCTGATCTGCTTACCCAAGTGAGAAGGACTCTGTTCATCAGGGACCTGCAACAGCCACATATTCAGTTACAGCCACATATTCAATATTACAGCCACATATTTAGATAAAGCCACATATTCAGTTCAATGAATATATCAATGAAATCTAACTTGGACGGTTTTTGTAGCAAGATTTTTTCATAATCCGCTACATTGTGCACCACCTGTTGACAGTCCTTAATGGCATTGTGAGAAAAAAATGAAAGAAACCAAATGGAAAAGAGGTACAGTCAGTGTAATGCATTGTATTAAAAAACTAATTAATTGGAATGTGGCTGAAATACACACTTTCAAAATGAATGAAAACATTGCAATGAATGATAATTAAAAATGGGACATTAAGAATTTTCAAAAATGCTACCTTTGGAGGGTTAACATTTGGTGCAGTAACATTAGCCCTTGTTGGTCTACGTGACAGAGACTTGCTCTCAATGGCTAGCTTCTCCAGGGATTCCTTTACTCTCTTTTCCTCCTTGGACACTTGTCTTTGATTCTCCTGCCAGATGATTGTCTCTCCACGAGCCCTGTACAAACAAATGTACATATCAATTACACTAAATATCACCTACACTTAAATATCACTCATACTTAAATGTCACTCACACCTAAGTGTCACTTACACTTAAATATCACTAATACTTAAATGTCACTTACACTTAGATGTCAGTTTAATATCATACACTTCTAATTTGTTCTACCAAAATTGACTGTTGTTGCAACTGTTTCCATGTTAAACTTATAATTCCCAATAATTTTGCTGGTCATTTTCATTCATTTTGCCTGTCGTGAATTCTTAGCAAACCCCTGCATACATATCATACGTTAAGATAAATGCAATGTTATTTGTTTATGAACTGGATGAATCAAAATATATAAGTCAATTTCATACAAACAAAACACTCAAAAGAGCTGGACAACAGGTCAAAACAAGAACACAAATGTGTACAAAATGTCCCCACCAATGGGTGATCCCATCAAATGGTTATCCTGAAAATGAGTAGACAAGACTTTACCAACACAATTTTAATTGATCCGTCACACAGTTAACTAGAAAACATGTAAACAAGATTTTAGGATGGAAAATCCAAAATGGCTGCCTTGACATTTACCCAGAATGTCAAAAAACTAATCTGTTCCTAGATTTTCATACTAAGAATCATCCCTGAAAATATGACATTGATCTACCAAATGGTTCACCTGAAAACGCGTAGACAAGACTTTACAGACAAGATTTTAGGACAGAAAATCCAAAATGGCTGCCATGACATTTACACAGAATGCCAAAAACACTAATCAGATGTAGATTTTCACACTAAGAATCATCCCTGAAAATTTGAAATTGATCTACCAAACGGTTCACCTAAAAATGTGTAGACAAGACTTTACAGGCAAGATTTTAAGACGGAAAATCCAAAATGGCTGCCTTGACATTTATCCAGAATGCCAAAAAACTAATCAGATCTAGATTTTCATACTAAGAATCATCCCTAAAAATTTGAAATTGATCTACAGAACGGTTCACCTGGAAATGCATAGACAAGACTTTACAGACAAGATTTTAGGACAGAAAATCCAAAATGGCTGCCTTGACATTTGCCCAGAATGCCAAAAAACTAATCAGTTCTACATTTTCATACTAAGAATCATCTCTGAAAATTTTAAATTGATCTACCAAACGGTTCACCTGAAAATGCGTAGACAAGACTTTACAGACAAGATTTTAGGACGGAAAATCCAAAATGGCTGCCTTGACATTTACCCAGAATGCCAAAAAACAAATCAGATCTAGATTTTTATACTAAGAATCATCCCTGAAAATTTGAAATTGATCCACCAAACGGTTCACCTGAAAACATGTAGACAAGACTTCACAGACAAGATTTTAGGACGGAAAAATCCAAAATGGCCGACAATAAAAAAGTGATTATGTGTTTTTGCTGATTTCTTCTTACAAAATTATCACATATTAGTACTGTTAACAATAACATAGGCTTTTACAACAAAGTAGATCTGAAATTATTTATAAAGCTACTAAATAGTTAAAGTATGAAAACTCAAAAACACCATTCAATATGATACAAAGTATTATCGTGCGCTAACTTTTCTTAAGACATTCAAAATGGCTGACATGACTGAGCTAACAGGTCCAAAACCTAATCAGATCTAGAATGAAGTGAGCTGAACAAGATGTTAAAGTTTTAAAAGCAACTGTGAAGCCGTTTTTCTTAAAGTTTGCAGACAAGGATTTTAGCATTTGACTTCAAAATGGCCGACAGGAAGTAGGTATCGAGTTAAAATTTTTTCATCCACATCTGTATGCACTCATAAGTTATCCCTGAAAATTTGAAGGTGATATCTGTAGCAGTTTTGGAGAAAACTCCCAGACGTACGGACAGACGGACGGACAGACGGACGGACGGACGGACGTACGGACGGACAGACGGACGCGCCTAGGCCGACAATATGGCCCCACACTATGTGGTGGGGACATAATTACAATAAAAGTGAGTTTGAATATACATATAAGAAGGGAGCAAATCTGGTACAAAACTATTTTTCCAGTGTGCTTGCCTGATAAAATCAATTCATATTTGCTTTTGTGGATCAAGTTTCTGTATAATAAATTGTAAATCTTTGTGATTTTGGTTTATTTTCAGATTCACCTGTTAAATGCATTATCTGCCAATTACCAAAAAGGGAATCAAACTAACAGGTGTTTGTAATTCCAATCAATTTTATTGTATAATCATGTTTCATTATATTCTTTACTTGTAAAATATCACCAAAATTCACAAGTACATGCCAATTTCCATCTCATATATACACTATATTATGGTAAATGACTATAGACCTTGTATGACATTGAAGTCACCTCCAATACTAAACACGTAGATCATTTAACGGATCACATCTGTTACCATCACCATGTTGGAAAAATGTGATGTTATTTTAAATTATACACTAATTAAATTCCTATAAATTACTACATTTGTCATCAGTGTCAATTTTACTAACTCACATTTTAGTTGACATTTTACTTTAATGGTAACTCTGTTACTCTGAGATACTATGCAATATAAGATCATGTTTCTGGGACTTCTTTTTAGTGTGTTGGGCATAGTGAATGTGTCACATGGGTGTACATTAGACAAATCTGAGAAGTTGAGGAGCTATACTATGATGGACATACTACAACAGGCCCCGGTGCTCATATATGGCAAAGATACAAAGCACCACAAGAACAACTCTGTCGAATTCAAAGTACTTTGCATTTTCAAATCTGAAAAAGCGTTACCACAAATACTGAATATCGCACATGCCGCACAGAGGCTGTCCTGCTCAGGAACACATTTAGTTGAAAATAAAGAGTACATCATTGGCTTAGAAGAGAAAAAGGATGACATATATACAATCTTTGAACCTGCCAATTTGGTGAAGTCCGCATTCCCACCTACCAGGAACAACTTACAGCTAGTGGCAAATCTATGTGTGGTTGAGAATATATTTGCAGTGACTGAATTGGCAGATTGTCCAGCAAGGAATGTGACAAGGACAAATTGTGTGAGTCAGAAAGTAAAGAATTTAGACTCTGGTGCAGAATGGCTGATAGGAGACAGAAGTTCATTGTTGCAAGTAATGCTAACTAGTTTGGTTATATACCTGTGGAGACATTAATACAGGGTGGTCCAAAAAGTGAACCCTTGCAACAAGCTATATTCCAATTATAACCTGCATTATATTGATCTGGATACATCATAGTATATTTTTGGACACCTTGTTCCAAGTGTTGCTAACTAAATTGGTTGTAACTTGTGGAAACATTAACATATTGATCTGGATATATCACAGTATACTTCTAGACAAATTGTTACATGTGTAGGGAGTCTTAAATGCAGAAAACGTCTCATGGATAAGACCATGTCAGAAATGTTAAATTGACCATGAACATCAGTTTGTATTACAATCACTGTATTCTGTTCGACCAATCTTACAACATTACTGAGAGCCCAGGCACACTGAGAACTATAGCACCAAATAAAATAAAATAAATGAAAGCCAACCTTTACACCAGCTTTTCACTTTCAATATGACAGTTTATGGCTCATCGTGAAAATGACCTTATAATGATGAATTTTGTAAATATATGTAAATCATCAGACAGAATTATCATGTTTTAATGAGTAGAACATATTGAATTGATTAAGTGAGAAGGGATCACAATGAACTAGATAACAGCAAATTTTCACAAGAAAGTGTAACATGCTTCCAAGTACTAATATTCACATATAAATTTTCAACAAAATCACTCTTAATACAACAGATGCCAAACACCTAGCCAACTAACAATTCAAACAACCAACCACCCTCCCAACTGACCTCCCAACACCAGCCAGCAAAAAATCAAAGAAGCAACCAAACAACCAATCAATCAACCAACTAACAAATCAACCAACCAAATAGCCAAGCAACCGAGCAACAAGCTAACCAACAACCCAACCGATCTACAAAGCAACCACTCAAACAACTAAGCAAGCAACAAACCGACCAATCACCCATCCAACTGATCAATCAACCAAACAACTAACTGATCAATCAACCAACAATGAAACTGATAAGCAAATCAAACCAAGCAACAAGCCAAGAGCAACCGACCAAGTAACAAAGCAACCAACCAAGTGCTTGACAAGTCAATTCCTAGTCTTAGATGGGAAAATATGTGAGTTTGAAAGTTGACAACCATGCAAGGGTCATCTGATTAAACAACTACTCGTTTATTTACACAAACCCTTTTTCCAGTTTTCGCAACTAGATAATGGCAACTCCGCGGAGTAGCAAATCCCAACGAACAAAATATCAATTACCGAATTCCAATCAATTATACTCATTACTTTGGTTAAAATTGAAAAAATTAGATTTTAGAATTGCGAATTCCTGCTAAGCAGCCATTTTGAAATTTCTGAGGTACAAATCTGAAAAATAATACCATAATTGTGATCTACTCCAAAAATCCTTCAATTTGAGTATAATATAGCCATACTTTGAAGGGATCGAAAAATTATTGCGAAATCGTACATTAGACGGCCATTTTGAATTTTACGAGGCTCGAATCAGAAAAAAGATGCAATATTTGCAATCTACTCTTAATTGCCTTTCATTTGAGTATAATAAAGCTATACTTCAGAAAGATCTAAAAATTAGCGAAAATTTCTGTTTTCCTGACCCCCCATACACGGCCCCTGGGGGTCAGGATGAAAAACACTGAATATATGTGAAATAGATAAATGTTGTGAATATACTACCAAAATTTCAAACAATAATATTAATTACTTTGGTTTAGAATGAAAAATTTATGATTTTTGCGAAAAAGTCCCGTCATTTTAAAACGGCGGCCATCTTGAAAAAATTTTTTTTTGCGTAAAACTATTCACCAATATACATCTTTCCACTAAATATGAAGAAAATCCGTCTACTAGTATTTGAGTTATCTTCCGGACGGACAGACGGACGGACGGACGGACTGACGGACGGACGGAGGGCTTCACTATATCCCTACCGAACTTCGTTCGTTGGGATAATAAGGGAAAATTAACACACATAAAAATTGCCATCTTTTATTAAATTTTTATATAAAATGTAACAAAAACAAAAATTGTAACATATTTTTCAAGATGGCTGCCATATCATTTCAAAAAATTAGACTTTCAACTCAATCAATATCAGATATGGTTTTTTTAATTCAAAATGTACTCGTTTATTTACACAAACCCTTTTTCCAGTTTTGGCAACTAGATAATGGCAACTCCGCGGAGTAGCAAATCCCAACGAACAAAATATCAATTACCGAATTCCAATCAATTATACTCATTACTTTGGTTAAAATTGAAAAAATTAGATTTTAGAATTGCGAATTCCTGCTAAGCAGCCATTTTGAAATTTCTGAGGTACAAATCTGAAAAATAATACCATAATTGTGATCTACTCCAGAAATCCTTCAATTTGAGTATAATATAGCCATACTTTGAAGGGATCGAAAAATTATTGCGAAATCGTACATTAAACGGCCATTTTGAATTTTACGAGGCTCGAATCAGAAAAAAGATGCAATATTTGCAATCTACTCTTAATTGCCTTTCATTTGAGTATAATAAAGCTATACTTCAGAAAGATCTAAAAATTAGCGAAAATTTCTGTTTTCCTGACCCCCCATACACGGCCCCTGGGGGTCAGGATGAAAAACACGGAATATATGTGAAATAGATAAATGTTGTGAATATACTACCAAAATTTCAAACAATAATATTAATTACTTTGGTTTAGAATGAAAAATTTATGATTTTTGCGAAAAAGTCCCGTCATTTTTAAAACGGCGGCCATCTTGAAAAAATTTTTTTTTGCTTAAAACTATTCACCAATATACATCTTTCCACTAAATATGAAGAAAATCCGTCTACTAGTATTTGAGTTATCTTCCGGATGGACAGACGGACGGACGGACGGACGGACGGACGGACGGAGGGCTTCACTATATCCCTACCGAACTTCGTTCGTTGGGATAATAAGGGAAAATTAACACACATAAAAATGCCATCTTTTATTAAATTTTTATATAAAATGTAACAAAAACAAAAATTGTAACATATTTTTCAAGATGGCTGCCATATCATTTCAAAAAATTAGACTTTCAACTCAATCAATATCAGATATAGTTTTTTTAATTCAAAATGTATTAATATTACAGTTTTAAATGTTGTCCTAAAATACTGTAGCCATTTTGAAACCAGCACCCATTTTCAAAATTGGTTTTCAAGAAGAACCTGTACACACATGGGGCATATACATATAAAACCCTTCACAAGCAGGCCCGTAGTCAGGGGGTCCACCCTGGCCAAAAATTCTTTCAAAATCATGCAGTTTTTCACCATTTTGAGCACTTCTCAAGTGATTTTAGCCATATTTGGGCCAAAATTGTCAAATGTGAACCCCCCTGAAAACTGAACCCCCCTTGGCAAATCCTGGCTACGGGCCTGACAAGTTTTAATTCTCTAGCACTATAAGCATATTTAAACCCTCTGCTTGTATGACTGATATGAACGAATAAAGGATATTGTGAAAAGTACACATATATATTCTGAATAGTGAAGTATTGGTAAACATTTCACAAACAAATCCAAGGTCAGGTCAACACTGAATTGAAGATAAGGTTAACAATTTCCAAATTCTGATGAAACACAGCTAATATATTGCATATTCATTGTGAAAATCAAGTCTATTATTGCAACATAGAAGTGTTTAGATAATATTTAAAATGGTTAATGATAAGTGATGCATATATGAACAGAATGGAAATGATAAGGCACTAGTGCATTATCTGCATCTAGGTTAAATCACATGAATATACATCAAGTACAACAGAGCTTGCTAAGAAGTGAAATCATACTTTACTGTAAGTAGTTTTTGATATATTTAAAGTAATAGTACATGCAAGTAATTTAAGGTCAATGCATTTACTTAAGAGCTAAGTTATGTAGGTCACACCTAAGCCGTTGCATTCACCTAGCTCTCACTTATATTATAAAGGGGGAGGGGGTAACTTATGCTGCAGGATAATTGCTCTTTCATTCATGTTTCTAAAGTGCAAGTGATTCAAATACATGTATTAATCAGTCTTCATTAGTTCTTTTAGAATACAGTGAGTTGAGGGATTTGCACAGGCACAGGCTTTGGCAGCCCCTGAGGTCTAAGATACTATTTAAAGTCAAATTCTTCATTAGAAAATGTTCCCTTGCATATTGTAGATTATGAATGCCCTTACAAATGTCTACCCTTACAAACAAAATGTCTTAAAGTCTATGGCACAGGGGGTGCCATAGGGCCTCCTAGAGTATACCATGGCACCCCATAATTTGGTAAGAGACTCACTGAGAACAATGTTTTAAAGGGTAAATATTTGTAAGGGCAATTATGTACATGGGATAGGATATGCCATAGCACCATGCCATTTTTTTGTACTTTCCCCATTATATAAGAAGAGAAACTTATTGACACATGAGTTTAATTTCTGAATATTTTTAATCTTCCTCCAGAAATATCCACTCAGTCTGACTACATCATTGACATCATCCAAGATGAGTTTCATTGCTGAAATGATTGAGCTTTTATTAAGCAACCTTACTATGGTCTTAATATTCTTGGTGGTCCTTGTTGTATTGCTAAGATACCTGCAACCCAGTCCCTATAGCTTACCACCCATGCTTCCATGGAATATACCATACATTGGGCACATTAGATACGCAATGAATACCAAGACAATGGGCGAGAAAATGTTCTTTGAAGCTTCCAAGAAATTAAAGAGCCCTGATATAACATTAAAGCTTGGAAAGCAACATTTTGTACTATTTCATAAATTTGAAGATATGAGAGAAGCATTTGGAAGTGATCAGTTCATAAATCGAGGAGAAAATTTAATTGGTGGAATAATGATAAATTCTGGACTTTTGAATAATGGTCCACGTTGGAAGGCACAACGAAGATTTGCCTTACACGCACTCCGTGACCTCGGACTTGGAAAAAGTCGCATCGAAGGAAAGATCCAATTAGAGACTCAAGAATTGGTAAAACTCATTGCAAGTTTGAATGGTGAACCTACAGAGACAGTTATAATACTAAACACAGCTGTGTCAAACATTATATGCACCATGGTTTTTGGTCATCGCTTTGAGTATGACGACAACTTATTCAAAAGACTTTTACAGATTTTCAACGAGAACACCAATGACCACATGCGACCAGTATTTTTGTCAAAATTTTTGCCATTCCTGAAGTACCTTCCCGGGGACTTGACACATGCTAAAAGATTGAAGCAAAATGTAGATGAAATTAAAACTCACATTCTTGAACCAGAAATCAAGAGCCACATAGAAAAATATGACCCCAACAACATCAATGATTTCATAGATGCATTTATTCAAGAAATGAGAAAGCGGAAAGACACAGATGAGGAAACTTATTTTAATGGTTAGTTATTTTCTGTTATTTAGTTATCCTTCAATATTCAATTGTTCTGAAATACAGACTCATATGAGAAAAGTTTCAAATTCAATTCTGAAACCAACCTCTGTACCTTCAACTATAATGCTTCAATGGGGTACACTACACATGTAGATTGTTAATCTATAAGATTGTTATCTCTTGCAAAATTCATAATTATTGCGTACAATAAGAGAATAATTAATATGTTTTGCAGATGAACAGTTGATGTGGAACATTGAAGACCTGTTCTTTGCTGGGACAGATACAACTTCAACAACCATTAGGTATGAATAAAACCCTTTGTATAAAGAAATAAGGGTTTCTTCAGTATGAATTCACACATGCTTTTATGTTTGATTTTATTTCATACTTTAGGCTTTCTTTGTATGCTTTAAACGGGTTCACCTAATCTTACATACCAGGGGGGGGGCTATATCTCAATCGAAATACATATGGATACATTCTATATATGATTTTACATGCGCTTCTTCACTTCAACTTTTTCAGTACTAAGTTTATTGTCAGGAAATTTTAATAGAATAAGTTTAAAAATACATATGTCCCTTTAGTTGTTAAAGTTCATGAAGGAGAAAGTAAGAGAACAAAATAGCAATACTTATTGAATATGGTTGTTCCTATGTTTGATAAAGATGGTACAATGTATACACAGGTGGTTGCTTCTATGCATGATCCGATACCCTGATGTCCAGGATAAAGTACGAGCTGAGATATTAGATGCCATAGGCCCAGACAGACCTCCAACAATGCAAGACAAGAAACTGCTGAGTTACACGCAGGCTGTCATCTGTGAAGTTCAGAGAATGCATATCATAACACCACTTGGAGGGATCCATTATAGCTCTGACCAGCCAACAAAATGGAAGGTATAGTCAAAAGTAAATAGTCTCAATATTACCAATATTCTAAAATAAAACAACAGTAGCTAAGACAGAATTGAACTGCCAAAATATGAAACAGGTGTATTGAACCAGAAAAACATTCCCATTTAAAGATGGCTCTGATCGCTGTCAATGACCCATTAACATATCCCCTAGTGAACAGTCTCAAAGTTACTGATTTTGAAAAACTATTTATAAAACATTAGTATCTAGGACTAGGATTGAACTATCAAAATATGAAACAGATGTATTGAACCAGAAACATTCTCATTTAAAGATGGCACTGATCACTGTCAATGACCCATTAACATATCTCCTAGTGAACAGTCTCAAAGTTACTGATTTTGAAAAACTGTTCATAAAACATTAGTAGCTAGGACAGGATTGAACTGTCAAAATATGAAACAGATGTTGTATTGAACCAGAAAAAATTCCCATTTAAAGATGGCGCTTATCACTGTCAATGACCCATTAGCATATATCTCCAGATGAATGGTCTTTAAGTTGCTTCTATTCATAATACACTTGTGTATGAAATACGTAGTTTTGCAATTATAATCTTCAGGGCTATACATTACCCCCAAATACATCATTGTCCGCCAATGTGTATGCTATTCACCATGACGAGGACCACTGGGAGCAGCCATACCAATTCAACCCTGATAGGTTCATAGGACCCGATGGAAAATTCCAGAAAGATGACCATTTGGTGACATTTTCAGTTGGTAAGTTTTATTCACTTATTTCACCATCCTAATACCTAAAGTCCTGGTGTGTATGTATTTGGGCATCATATGGAAGTCTCTCAACTATATAAAGTAACTTGTAAAAATATTCTGACTTTTTATTTTTTATTTTACAGGTAAGCGGTCATGTCTGGGTGAATCACTGGCCAGGATGGAAACGTTCCTATTCTTTGTGGCCATAATGCAGAATTTCAAGGTCAAGAAACCAAAAGATGACCCAATACCAACACTCGAGGGAAAACTTGGCTTCTTAATTGGCCCTTATCCACACAGAGTTTGCTTTGAAAAGATTTAGGACAAATACAGTGACTGTGAACGTATTTTCATAGATGATTTCAACAAACCAGACACTGGAGAAATCTTTGCAACTTCTTAAGGATTTCTTCAAATGTACCAACAGTTCTGTCAATTATGGAAATGTACATACACATATGTATAAGATGGAAAGATGGACTGACAAATGAAGCTGTTCTCTATATCCTCCAAACTTCATTCGATGGGATAATTATTACAGTGGAAAGAGATCTATTAAGATTGAGATCTATTACTGTAAACAGGTCATAATCCCTTCCATTCATATAGTCACTGCAACCTTATTGTAATGCGAGATAAATATAGGATTACAATAAGGATATCGTGTATAATTTCTCATGTCTGGGTGTATTAAAGACACCTGAACATGTGATTAATTTAAATGGAAATAATAATGTGATGAATAAAACAATTGCTTACTTGGCTTGTTCCTCTTCATGAAGGAAAACGTGAGCGGCTTTCTCATGTAACGAAGCAGCAGACAGCAGGTTCAGTTCCAGACACACTTCCATACACCTACATGCAACATACAGTAATTAAGATCAAATATCACTTCAATTTCTCTATATAGAAATTACACATGTGAGTAAAATCAGGTGAATGAACATTAAAAGGGACTCATATTTCTGATCCAAAATACATGAATCTAAAGAGAATAATCTGCCATGTGCGCCACCAACTGACTTCAAGACAAAATATTTTCCATATAAAATTGCTCACACAGTTAGTGAATAAATTGCCTTTTAGAAATTATATGAGGTGTATGCACCCATTATAATTAACACATGGCATACTAGTGGGCAATTCTTTCAAGTCTTTAAATTTTCAAGAAAGAGGGTTTTTGATGATCAAACTCGCAGGCTGCTACAAATTCTAAATTCAATGTTGCAAAATAATGTATTACATGTTATACACAGGATCAAGTTCTAAACATAATATGATATACATATTATTGCACATTACAGAGAAAGGGTCAGATCAATTGAACTTACTTAAAATGACAAAGAGCAGAAAGGGGCCGACTCTTTATGATGTCCTTGGCAACCAACTCAGCAAAGGACAGTACAGGAAGAGCTAAATGGTTGTAGCCCAAAGATCGTAATTGGGATACAAGTTCTTCAAGATAATAGAATGTCAGCATCTAGAATTTAACAGAAAAGCAAAATATAAAAAATAATGAAAAGACTCCTGTTTGGTTATTGTAATTTGTCTATAATAGCCCATGGACCGATGACTTATCAATTAATGACAGTCACTATGGCAGCAACCAAACTCAGAAAATATTTAAAAAAAACTTGTATATTTTCATTTAAACAATAGTCACTTTCTCGTAAATGTGATTCTCAAGGCCAGAAAGGGTAACTTACGGGCTTTGCAATTGTTTTTTCATTGACCCCTGCACCTTTGATGGAGTCATGTTTGAATGCCTCCAAGACCTCTTCAGGGACATCATAGGTTGACCATTCCTCTACATTCTGTGGCAGGTGCTCCAAAGGACCCTTCCTCTTTGGCTTATCTTTCTTCTCCTGAAGCCAAATTCAGTAATTGCAGTTGACAAAGAATATCAAGGTAAATTAAGAATATCAAATGCAATTAAAAGTTTGATTGTTTAGAGTAAATTGAATACCTTAATCTGTATATACCACATGGTATAAGCCATGTGTGAAAATATTGTTTAAATAAAGTAATGACAATGATGTTTTAAACACCTGTTCCCGTGGCAATATGGCAGCCAAAGTAAATATCAAGTGAATAATACAAGATATATTGTACAATATGAGACTTACAGGGTGTCCAATAAATAAGGTGAAAGGTATAGTAACTTTCTTAATATTGCACCAATCTTGCTGAAATTGTCAGAGTTTGTAACCCAAACCTTTTTACCTTTATTCTGTGAATTTTAAGCGTCTTCTATTTGATTGGCCAGAGTTGTGGTTGCTATAGCAACCAAAACAACAAAAAGGCGGGGAAAGTTTGTTTACGTCACAACTTCCCAAAACATATTTATTCTTTCTGATAGCTTTATTCATACCCCCATGTCAATTACTACAACAAATATAAATAAAAACAGTCTTAAAGTCCCATTGTTATGAAAACAAGCTATTCAACATAATGTCCATCTCTAACTATACACTTTTTATACCTATTCACCCACTCTCTAAACATACTTTCAAACCCATTCTTGCCCATTTCCTGAAGTCTTGCTAAGACATGTGATCTGAGTTCACACACAGCTATGTTCACTAGTGAAACTATTAGGGTACTGGGGCTGCCCCTACTTGGACACCCTCCATATTCCCCAGACCTTGCACCCAATGACTTTTACTTATATGCAGAACTCAAGCGTGACTTGAGAGGAAATAAATTGGAAGTACTGATGAAATCAGATCACATGTCTTAGTAAGACTTCAGGAAATGGGCAAGAATGGGTTTGAAAGTGTGTTTAGAGAGTGGGTGAATAGGCATAAGAAGTCGTATAGCTAGAGATGGACATTATGTTGAATAGCTTATTTTCATAACAATGGGACATAAAGACTGTTTTTATATCATATTTGTAGTAGTAATAGACATGGGGGTATGAATAAAGCTATCAGAAAGAATAAATATGTTTTGGAAAGTTGTGACGTCAACAAACTTGCCCCACCTTTTTGTTGTTTCGGTTGCTGTAGCAACCACAACTCTGACCAATCAAATAGAAGACGCTTTAAATTCACAGAATAAAGGTAAAAAGGTTTGGGCAACAAACCCTGAAAATTTCATCAAGATTGGTGCAATATTAAGAAAGTGACAATATATTTCACCTTATTTATTGGACACCCTGTATAAGGGATAATGATTGTTTTATTTCTCATATTATCTCTTAGAGATGATTCACCCAATTACTACATTTAATTACTACATGTGTTTACCTCTTTATTGTCCTTATCCTTCTTCTTCTTAGCTGATCCTCCCTTTTCCTTCTTCTCAGCCTCTGCTAATATATTATTCTTTACTATCTCCTTCACTACGGGCCCAGATGCCTGCAGGGATACCTACAACATGGATACTAATATGTGTCACTTTCAATGGACACATCAAACCTGGACGCTAACATGTGTCACATCTAATGGAGACCTACAACATGGACTCTAAAATGTGTCACTTTCAATAAACACATACAACATGGATGCTAACATGTTTCACATTCAATTGACCCTTTTGCCACTGAAATAGTCAGGGTGAGTGAAATTAAATATGATATATTGTTTTCACCAGACAGATGGAGAACTTTTGTGCAATTATTTTTCAATGGAATGAATACTAAAATTGCATTTATTCATTCATCATGAAGTTATCACCTCAAAAGTCAAAATAATAGAAAGCACTGACAAGAAAATAGAAGCACATGAACACAAACAGATCCCCAAACCCTTCATGTATTTATATATAACCGTGGAATATATACACCTATCTAATGTAAATTGTCATCTGCATATCATTTTAGAATGACATAAAAAAAAAGCGCAATGTACTGTTCCCCTACCTGCCATATTTTCATGAGGAAGCCATATGCCTGCAGTGCATAATCCTGGTGTTTCTCTGAGGCCCTTCCAGAAAGTTGGGCCAGCATGGTGTGCCCTCTCACTAGCCCCTCAAGCTGCTTCACATCTATCAAGTCATTGAGGGTCAACCCAGAGTTGCTGGGGACAATACCTGCAACAAAATTCTGACTCTTAGTTATTGCTATAAAATACTGTAGCAGGTATGTATTAAGTCACAAGCTTACCTCATCTGGGTGGTGATATAAAAACCATATCCACATTACAATTTGATTCCTACTTATTCAATGAGTACGAAATATTTAAAAAAATTGTTTATTTTAATCTAGTCAGTCTTACCTATTATACTCTCTTTGACAACAGGGATGAAGTCTGCAGCATTCAGTTCACTCTCAGAGTCACTGGTCTTCTGGCTGGACACCTCTGCAGCTGAAAGATAACAGAAAATGACTGAATACAATGCCCCATGATATAACCTCAAAGGAGGAATTCCTGTTAGAGGCAAGCCTGTCAGATGTGTTTAAACAAAATGTGGATATGAAAAATTCAACAGACTGTTATTAAATTTATACAAAATATTTTTTCACAAATGTTAACCTTTGAGTTTTTCTTCCTCTTCCTTTGCCATCCTTTCTTTCTCAGCAATCTTGTCTTTGGATGTGGACTTCTTTGCTTTTTGTCCTCCAGAGGCTGGGGGTGGAGGGGTCTTCCCACGCTCTTTCTTGCCTTTCTTCTTTGAACCCTTGGCAGCTGAAACACAAAATAAGGATTTTGAAAGGAAATTGATTTTGAAATTCAAATATACACAAAACTCAGACATCTTTCCTGGAGGCCTATAAATTTGGCATCTATACCTGCCAACAGGAACAAATATGATCTCATGAATTACTATTAATCATTTAAATAACTGCTTTAAAGGCCCCATATATAGTTTAAACCACTTTGGCTTATACTGTAGTCTTACCCAATGTTATCAAAATGTGATATGTGAAACATGTTCAAACTTTGCACGGGGCCTTTAAATCCCATGACTCCTTTGAACACAGCAGATGTAGTAGAGTAAACAAGGCATTAACATGACAAAATGTCACCACCTAGTTGCTCACAATATTATGAGTTCAAACTTAAGTCAGATTTGAATTTCTGAGAACTTGTAAAGTCAAATTTGAACTTCTGAAAAGATGAAGATGATTTTGAAAAAAAAATTTGGTCAATTTGAAGCAAGTTGAAAAGACCTTTTTGACCTTTTTTGACCTTGAGAAGGTCATTAAAGGTCAAATGTCAAATCTAAAGTCAGATTTGAATTTCTGAGAACATGTAGATGATTTTGAAAAAAAAAATTAGTCAATTTGAAGCAAGTTGAAAAAAGACCTTTTTGACCTTTTTTGACCTTGACAAGGTCATTGAAGGTCAAATGTCAAATCTAAAGTCATATTTGAATTTCTGAGAACATGTAGATGATTTTGAAAAAAAAATTAGTCAATTTGAAGCAAGATGAAAAAATACCTTTTTGACCTTTTTTGACATTGAGAAGGTCATTGAAGGTCAAATGTCAAATCTAAAGTCAGATTTGAATTTCTGAGAACATGTAGATGATTTTGAAAAAAAAAATTAGTCAATTTGAAGCAAGTTGAAAAAAGACCTTTTTGACCTTTTTTGACCTTGACAAGGTCATTGAAGGTCAAATGTCAAATCTAAAGACATTATTGAATTTCTGAGAACATGTAGATGATTTTGAAAAAAAATTTAGTCAATTTGAAGCAAGATGAAAAAAGACCTTTTTGACCTTTTTTGACATTGAGAAGGTCATTGAAGGTCAAATGTCAAATCTAAAGTCAGATTTGAATTTCTGAGAACATGTAGATGATTTTGAAAAAAAAATTTAGTCAATTTGAAGCAAGTTGAAAAAAGACCTTTTTGACCTTTTTTGACTTTGAGAAGGTCATTGAAGGTCAAATGTCAAATCTTAAGTCAAATCTAAAGTCAGATTTGAATTTCTGAGAACACGTAGATGATTTTGAAAAAAAAATTTAGTCAATTTGAAGCAAGTTGAAAACAGACCTTTTTGACCTTTTTTGACCTTGAGAAGGTCATTGAAGGTCAAATGTCAAATCTAAAGTCAGATTTGAATTTCTGAGAACATGTAGATGATTTTGAAAAAAAAATTTAGTCAATTTGAAGCAAGTTGAAAAAAGACCTTTTTGACCTTTTTTGACTTTGAGAAGGTCATTGAAGGTCAAATGTCAAATCTTAAGTCAAATCTAAAGTCAGATTTGAATTTCTGAGAACATGTAGATGATTTTGAAATTTTTTTTTAGTCAATTTGAAGCAAGTTGAAAACAGACCTTTTTGACCTTTTTTGACTTTGAAAAGGTCATTGAAGGTCAAATGTCAAATCTTAAGTCAAATCTAAAGTCAGATTTGAATTTCTGAGAACATGTAGATGATTTTGAAATTTTTTTTTAGTCAATTTGAAGCAAGTTGAAAACAGACCTTTTTGACCTTTTTTGACCTTGAGAAGGTCATTGAAGGTCAAATGTCAAATCTTAAGTCAGATTTGAATTTCTGAGAACACGTAGATGATTTTGAAAAAAAAATTTAGTCAATTTGAAGCAAGTTGAAAACAGACATTTTTGACCTTTTTTGACCTTGAGAAGGTCATTGAAGGTCAAATGTCAAATCTTAAGTCAAATCTTAACTCAGATTTGAATTTCTGAGAACACTTAGATGATTTTGAAAAAAAAATTTAGTCAATTTGAAGCAAGTTGAAAACAGACCTTTTTTGACCTTGAGAAGGTCATTGAAGGTCAAATGTCAAATCTAAAGTCAGATTTGAAGGTCAAATGTCAAATCTTAAGTCAGATTTGAATTTCTGAGAACATGTAGATGATTTTGAAAAAAATTTTAGTCAATGTGAAGCAAGTTGAAAAAAGACCTTTTTGACCTTGAGAAGGTCATTGAAGGTCAAATGTCAAATCTAAAGTCAGATTTGAACTTCTGAGAACATGTAGATGATTTAGAAAAAAATTGAAGTCAGTCTAAACAGTATTTGTTAAGTTATAGGAAGTTGTAAGAAATTGTTACAGACGCCGGACGCCAACCACCAACCACCAACCGCCGGACGCCGTCGCAAAAAAACGGAGACCATAACAATATGTCACCACTTTTGGTGGTGACATAAAAAAACGGAGACCATAACAATATGTCACCACTTTTGGTGGTGACATAATAAATAAATCCTATTTAGGTACACAACATATTTTGACAATTATATTTACCTTTACTCCCCCTTTCTCCACCTCTCTGAGCTGTTGAATTAAAATGAAAGAAAACAAAAAGTTATATTACAAAGTAAAACAGTATTTACCATAATAAAAAAATACAAAATATTATAATAACAAAATAATATAAATCTGATATGAAAAAATAAACAGTGCAGAATAACAGTTTAATATCTAATTTAAAAAAATTAGTACTGTGGGTACTGGGCTCACATGGTGACAGAAAAAAACGGATATAATTTTTTGCTGATTTTTTGTTACAAAATTATTTCAAGCCATCTGTCTCTCAGTCAATTAAAATGGCTGAAAAAAAAAACGGATATAATTTTTTGCCAATAATTTGTAACAAAATTATTTCATACAACTACTCTTTACAGTGACATGGCTTTTTGCAATGCAAGACACCTGATATTATTTGTAAAGCTAGAAAATGGGCCAAAATTGAATTTCGCGAGACAAAAATGGCGACACAAAAATGGCGACCATTTTGAAATCAGGCAAGCTTTTGAACCAGGAGTCATAGGGGAGTTTTTTGTATTGATGTTGAACAAAAATAACTTGAAACTGGAATCCTATCGACAGAGGTTTTAAGCAAATGGTCCAAAAGAGGATTTCGCGAGACAGATGGACAAATCAATGTTAACTAAATGTTAACTGGCTGAAAATTAAAAAAAACAGATATAATATTTTGCCGATTTTTTTGTAACAAAATTATTTCATACAACTACCTTTTACAGTGACATGGCTTTTTACAATGCAGGACAGCTGAAATTATTTGTAAAGCTAGGAAATGGGCAAAAAGTGAATTTCGCAAAACAAGAATGGCAACCATTTTGAAAATAGGCGAGCTTTTGAACCAAGAGTCATAGGAGAGTTTTTGTATTGATGTTTACAATGTGGGTCATCTGAAATTATTTGTAAAGCTAGGAAATGGGCCAAAAGTGAATTTCGCGAGACAAAAGTGACGGCCATTTTGAAAATAGGCGAGCTTTTGAACCAGGAGTCATAGGGGGGTTTTCTGTATTGATGTTGAACATAAATAACTTAAAACAAGAATCCTATCGACAGAGGTTAGCTAGGAAATGGGCTAAAAGTGAATTTCGCGAGACAAAAGTGACGGCCATTTTGAAAATAGGCGAGCTTTTGAACCAGGAGTCATAGGGGGGTTTTCTGTATTGATGTTGAACAGAAATAACTTAAAACAGGAATCCTATCGACAGAGGTTTTAAAACGTGCCACTATTGTTGACGGACGAACAGACGGACGGACGGACGGACAGACGGACGGACGGACGGACAGACGGACAAGTGAGTGATTGCAAAAGCTCACCATGTGAGCTAAAAAAAACTTAAAACATTGAATTGGGCCTTAAAGTCCCAATATGCAGTAATACTATGAAAACAAATTAAATTGCTTAACTATGCTTTATATAATAGTATATAAATAATAGATTTGAATATAAAACATCTATTATAAGGCAACAAAGGATAAAAAATGATTTAAAAGTAACTTTTAGAATTAAAAACCTACATTGCCTTGTTGAGGGCCTTTCAAACTTCATATTCAGCAGTATATCTATGGTCCACTCCAGCTGGTCAAGGGCATCATTTAGAGGGAACTCATTACAATAAAGCCATTGGCCAAACTCTAACAAGTAGTCAAACTTCTGCCATTGGGTTGGCTCACTCTGAAAATGGTAAGACAGTAATATTACTAATACATCAAGCTGATGCAGAGTCTATGGATCATTAGATGGTTCTCCATAAATAATATGACATGTATTTATTGTAAAATACATCAAAGCACACAAAACAGAGTATAAATTTGAAGAAAATCTGACAGTTTTAGTGTCTCTCTTACTAGCATTATTTTGTAACCTATAGAAAGACTTATTTGCTGTGAATTTATGTAATATAGATTACTAAAAATATAACATATTGTCTTGTTTCGGAATAATCTTTTAAGAAAAACTGGTATTTTATCAAAACAGAATTGTGATGTATGTTTAACCATAGTTGAAAATACTGAATTTTATGATCTTAAATTTTCCGAAATAAGCACAAATAACAGGACAGTACCTCTAAGGCCTCAATAGCTTTTTGGTAGGCCTCAAGCTGCTCTAGTTGTTCCTTGGAACATAGTGCCACCCTGCGCCACATATGCGCCACATAGTCCTCACTCTCATTTTGGAATTTCTGAATGCTCATTCCAACATTCTTCCCTGTCTTTGCTTTTGCTATGATCAGATGCTTGAAGATCAACCTACAGTAACAACAACAATGTTCAATGTTTTCATAAGACACTATTTTTAGGTCAAATGATGAGTAAAGTCTGAGTAAAATTGTATTTTGGTTGTATCTGTGCAAACTAGCTCACATGTTCTTTCCACACATCAGTTTACGAATTTTTTACTTTTACTGGGACACCCTGTACTTACAGTCTGTGTTTTGCCTTTCAGCTGACCATACAATTTTGGGACACCCTGTACTTACAGTCTATGTTTTGTCCTTGGCATATCATTAACAGCCTGTTCCATCTCCATTAGGCCATTCTCCCAGTCCCCAGAGTCAGCATATGACTGGAACATGACACCATAGAGGGCTGCACGTAGAGCTATGTCATCATCAGGGTCCCCTGCACCAGTTGTTACAGCTGCTTCCTTCAGTGCAGCTAGACCTGGCTCTCCACCAGTCTCACCCTCATCATCACTGCCCTTATCCTACAACAATACATAATATGTCATTGAAACAAATCAGGTAAGTTATTTTTCGGTTTCTATCCAATGCTCTCCTTGTCAGGAAATATTCTCATTGGTGTAACATGGACATGGTATTATGAACAAATATATATTGTAAGTGAGCAACGCACATGTGCCGATTTTTGCATGTTTGTTTCATTACAGCTAGACACATGCCACTCTGCAATATTTTAACAAACTTTACAAATATCTATGTCACTGTCATACATACATATATGGTCATTTTTTGATATACTGGCACACAAAGATTATTGATTTTCAAAATAAAAGTTCGACATTCTTGTACAATTCATTTCAATTATATTCATACCTCTTTGACAATCTTCTTTGGTGCAGTAGCATTGATGCATTGTAGCATCATCCTGAGAGGTTCCTTGAGTAGCTCTCTCTCCATTGGTAGCTTTACCAGGGGAATAACACTGTTCCAGTAGTGCCTTGCTGCTGTCATCACAAGCTTGGCATTGTTCGCATTACGTGCAAACCTGAATAAGATACAACAGTAAAACATATGAGAGGTTGCCATTATTTGTATTATTTCAAATGCTGTTCTAATAAATTAAATAAGGGAACATGTATTTCTAAGGACTCAATATAACAGGAAATAATGGCCAATAATAGGGACTCCACACATGAGTTCTTGGCTGAAACTGAAAGAAACTGTACAAGCATAATTTTATCCAAGATGAATTTGGAGTTCCATTTGAGCATCCCTTCTGTGATTGCCTCATCCCAGTCACATGATTGAAAGTGGCCAATCAGACAGCTGTATCTACAACGACCTATCCTTTTTGGGATTACCTCCTCCCAGACAGTCATATGATTGTCAATGAGTGGCCAATGAGATAGCTGAATGAAATAACCTGTTGAGAATATGAATTCTACTGAGACTAACCTTGCACTGTTGAGAAAAGCAGCCAATGCCTGCCTCCTGACAGCATTACTGCCAGCCATATTCTCCATGAGACTCTGTCCCTGAATGCAACTAGCAAAGCATAGCATCTCCTGTTCAACCATAGCCTTGTGACTGAAATATAGAATGGGGCTTAATAGTTGATATGTATAGCCTTATGAGTTTGTGAATATACAGGGCGTTCAATAAGTATTGCTAATTTTGTTATAACTTTCGTTATCTTGCATATTTCTTCATGAAACTTTTACAACATAAGCAACACATATCTGACCTTATACTATCCACATTTCTGGACAACCAACTAAGTATTGACAAAATTATGGTTACTAGGGTAACCATTGTCACGGATATGCGGGGCAACCTTAAGGGTTTACATGATGAATTATTGTTATACATCAAATAAACACTTTGATGAATAAAAACTGTTGATATGGTCAAATCTTGATGCTGTCAGTTTGAATTATATGTATTATCTAACAGCGGTGAAAAGAGATCTGAGAGGGATATCGCACTAGAATCTCAACCAGCGGATATCTGCAGTGAACACTGCACACCCCTGGCCACACACTTCAACGTCCTCAAAGAGCAATATCGACCTATACGGTCCACCAGGATAACGCCCCTGCTCGCAGATCCTCTAGTCTCCTAAATACATTAACAGAGCTTCACATGGAAGCATTGCCCTATTTCCCAGATAAGGCCCCATTTGATTTTGTTGTATTCCCTCAGTGAAAAGGGATCCGAGAGGAATATTGCACCAGAATCTCAATCAGCTGATGTCTGCAGTGAACACCTCCCTAGCCACACACTTTAAGGGTTTCAAAAGTGTGTACCACAAGTGGGTCGCCAGACTGCAACTGTGAATTGATGCTCAGGGTACCTGCCTATTTTGAGCACCTCATGAAGCTAATATGGATCATGAAGTGACTCTGGCATGGATTTATTTATAACTGCACTGCATATCCCAAGAGTTAAACTGCATTAAATGATACTGCTTCCAACACTCAAAATGTCGTCAAAAGTGACGTCAGAAATTTGCCCCGCATATCCATGATACTGGTTACCTTAGTAACCATAACTTTGTTAATACTGATTCGATTGTCTTAAAACTTTCATAGAATAAAGTCAGATATATGTGCTTTATGTTGTGAGAGTTTCATGAAGAAAAAGCAAACAGAACAAAAGTTATAGCAAAATTAGCAATACTTATTGAACGCCCTGTACATGTAAATCTAAAATGAATCTAAAATATTAACAATAACTATTAGTACTTGGGTGCTTGGTTAACCAAATGTCAGGGGTGAACAGATGTGGGAGCTGGTAATAATACTGTATTAGCAAGAAATGTGGCTTTTTTCTTCAAATCTAAACATAAGCTAACCTATCTGCAGTCTTTCCCTTTGGCTGTGTGCCTACATCTGCAAATGCCAGGGCCTTGTTGCTACACAACATCACATGTTCATGGTCCTTAAGGGAGTGAGCCAGAGATGAGAGACGGGTCCATATCTGAAGCTCAACCAGCTTATCAGCCCATTCACACTCAGATACCATTTCAACAGTCTGTAATAAAAGCTTGATATCAGAAAACAGGCATGCTAATTAGTAATGTTACTCTTGCTTGTGTCATGTTTGTCATGTGTGTATTGTCTTAAGCCAATTAAAATGATCATGTCACTCACCTCAGCAAGATTGGGTCCTTCTCTGAACTCCATGAGGCCATTGCCGTTCAGTGTAAGCATCTCCGTAGCAACGATACACCTAGTCATTGGCTTCTGTCCTTCCTTACTCTCCTTTGAATACAGAATGTAAAAATAGCTAATCCAGAAACAATACTGGATAAAAAAAACAATTCTAATTTTGCAATATACCAGATACTTTAACAAAAGTTCAGATATAATCAAAGTTGTTCTTTAAATATTATTGAATATTTCAAGCTTGCATAAGGTAGCTATAAGTGTGGAAAAGATCTTAGAAGAGTCATTTGAGTTCCTAGTTTACTTGAGGTTCAGTACACTTTCATGATGTTGCTACAGAAAAATCAATAAAAGACGATTGTATTTATCATTCACAATAATTCTAGATTTATGTAGTCAATCTAGAATCAATGGTGTTGAAAAAATTAAACTTATGTGATATTTACTCTGAAAAATATTTTATCTTAATACAGTGAAACCAATAAAGTGGAACACCTCTAGAAGTAGGAACACTTTTTAGAGGATCCAAAGATGTTCCAATTAGATAGGTTTTCTATGTGTGCTCTTCTTAGGAGATCCCTAGATGCAATCATGACAATGTTAGATTAAGACGAGACAAACTAGAAATTGCTCATGTTTTGTGTTAGATTATCAAAATTGACATTCTACACAAACTGGACGCTGTGCATATTACATCCAACATTATCAATATTGACATTCTATACAAACTGGACGCTGTGCATATTACATCCAACATTATCAATATTGACATTCTATACAAACTGGACGCTGTGCATATTACATCCAACATTATCAATATTGACATTCTATACAAACTGGAAGCTGTGCATATTACATCCAACATTGTCAAAATTGACATTCTACACAGTGTCGTAGTTGAAGTGTATGCTGGTGTTCAAACATTTCTTTACCTCATCATCAGTACCAAGCTTCTTGTCAATCTGTTGGTTGATCATCTGCTTCACCTTCACCCAAGTCTGTAGCAATGGCTGCCTGATGGCTATCGGCACCATGTTGGTGGGTATGCTGCCATTTGTCACATCAAGGCCAAACTTACATGTCTGAAACAATACAATTCAGTTACTTGTATATTGATGTTATCATAAACACAGTGAGCAGATTTGGCTGTCTGTTACATTGTTTAGTTTGAAAACCTGCTTAATCATCCATTGCATTATTATTACCACCTTGCCAACCTTTCTAGGGGTATAAGTACTAGTTTAGAAGGCATTTATTTTACTATATGACCTGAGCAATATGTGACGTCATAGTGGCTGGCCATAGTGGCGGACCAATAATGGATTAACGCCCAGCGATGTTCCCTGGGAAATGAGATATCGTTCAATGCATATAATTTTTGTTCAGTGGTATTCAGTTCTTGCTAATTCAGCCCTGGGCATAAATGGTGGTAATGATACTAATAACGTCATTTCTGCGGGCAAAATAATGAAATATTGGACCATGGGCCTTCGGTCCTCCAATATTTCACAATATTTTCTTTTGAAATGATGTTCTTGTACTCACAATAACTACACTGAACATTAAACTTTATGACATAATTGATACAGTATCATGATATAATTTGTATCTCTTAATCTCATGAAACATATGAGCATATAAGATAGAATGTAAAATAAAATGTAATGATTATATTTAAGATTCACAGATTTTTTAACATGAGACATTACATGTCAATTAGTAAGACTAGTCCTCTATCAAAATATCAAGTTCCAACTTTTATAACTTTGTTATTAAAAATATCGAGTTTCAGTTATGTTGTGTTATGAAACACACCAATTTCCTGTAAGGAAGTAACTCACCGAGAGTGCTTTCTTCAAATCATCATTGGCTTCAGCGGGAATTTGAAGTTGTATTTTGCCTTTAGACATGGAGCCAAGAACAGATTGCTTTTTCTTTATATCTGAAATGTTCAACATGGCATGAGTAAAAACTGAAAAGGAGAAACAAAAATAAAATATATTACACAGATGCGTTGTATTAACCTCTTAATCCCATGCTCTAAAATCGGTTGAAACCAGAGAATTTTTCATTTTTGCCACCTTTTGACATTTTGCTACTAATATGATATACAACTTTAGATGCTCAATTTAGTAAAATCAGACGGGGGAGATCATTTCTACAAACTTTAAAACAAGTTTTATGTAAATTGGATGAAAATTGTTCAAATAAAAAAAATTGATCAATCAAAAATTTTGTGACAAATTTTCTCGTCACTCTGGGTTTCAAGGTCATTTCTGAGGTGACGAGATATCTCGTCACTCCAGGTAGTCAAGAGGTTAATGCAAGAATAGTGCTAGAAAGTTCATCATACAGAGTATTTCAGGATACATAATAAAATATTCTAATACATATACTGATCTAGAAGTCAATTTTGGCCAGTATATATATGACAGAGTTTAAATGCACTCTGCAAGCAGAAAATAAAATGCAATCAGTTTTCAGAACTGACAACAATTATCATGCACTTTTTTTGTCTAGAAACAGAAATCTGATTGGTTCTTATATTTTATAGAAACATAAGTCCATAGACATATACTCTGAAACCCAAATAATATCAAGACACTAACCAATAACACTTTTCCATTTTGATGTACATAAACAAAGACTGACCTGCTTTGGAGCCCACTGCCGATGCATCATCAGTCATAGCTGTGATGACAGTGCCATCTTTAGTTTCTTCCACAGGAATCCAGGGCAGAATGAGACCCTGTGCTATAGCATTACACAGGTTAGTCAGTAGAGTTGTCTCCCTGAAACACATTTGAGTCAATAAAGTGTCACAAATTGGGTTTCGAACTAGAAAAACAGCAATTGCATGGAGTAGTAAATCCCCCCAATAAACAAACATTTGTGGGAGAAACTGTATCATGTTAACCATTGATATTACTTGATATTACTTATGTCAGCATAATTTGAAGTAATGAATGCAAATTCATGTAATTTTACATTCATTCATATCAAGGGAGTCTCCTTAAATCTCAAAATGACTCATTATTTTATGTTGTGCAAGCAGATATGAAACTCCAATTGAATATCCTTACCCAGCATGCCCAACTGCTCTGATGCCTTCTAGCACTGTAATCATGATATCTAAGATCTCCCTATGCCTGAACTGGGTGAGAATGTGGTTATTGTAGTTCCAGATGTATGCCGCAGCACTGCAGAGGATCCATGGCTCCTTCAGTTCTGACCCTAACACAGAAGCCCTCATGAAGCTTTCCTGGGCACACTTACTGAGAGAGCGTATCCAATCACTGTAATACAATAAATACAATACAATAAAGCATGAAACATTTGCTGACAAGTGCAGAATTATCATGAGATCAGATCATGTGCAAACATTAACAAGGCATTAACACTGCAAGTCACCACTTAACACTACTTGACATTTGTTACAGGTGCTGAACACCAACCACTGAACACCATCCACAAAAGATTGGAGACTACAACAATATGTCAAAACTTCTAGTGGTGACATAATAAACAAACCAAGCAATCAACCGAGTGGATGCTTGTGTATTTTTATTTTAAATCTGCATGTACGTTACACATGACGATATTATAAACCTCATGGGATATAAAACTTGTAATTTGGACAAGAATTGAAGAGATTTACACACCAGTATTCCGCCCACTCAGGATCATCAGCTGGCTTCTTGGGGATGTACCCTTTAGGATGTTTACTTGTGTCCTTGGGGGCAGTAGGGATATCATTAAGCTCAACACCCTGGGACCTCAACAGATGTACCATACCCTGAAATATAGGGACAAATAGTTATTAAAACAGATATCATGCATAATATATAAAATTTGTACAAATAGAAACAATATAGAATCTTGAGTAAAAAGGAATGAGCACATAAAGTCAGTGAACGAAATTTCATCAATAAGTCTAAAATTAAAATAAGCAGCGTTCAAGTGCTTCGAACTCAGCGTGCTGCATTTTGTGTGAGCCAATGTTATCACCATGAGGGATTCTAATTATGGGTTACCTCTCCATATATAAAGTGAACTTCAGCTAACATGCGGACCAGATCTCTGTCATAGAGTCCTACTTCTTTCCTTGTAGGGCTTCCTGGTCTACTGTCCCCTTTCTTCTTTCTACTGCCCGAGGCTCCTGAAAAAGGAAGAATTTTCTCTAAGCGGAAGAGCGATATTGTGATCTTATATACAGGTAGTATGTGACACATAGTTTATGTCTATGTTGGAAGGTGGAATGTTGACAATGGTTTATGACTGTGGCAGAATGTCAAGCATGGTCTATGTATGTACATAGATTCTATAACTTCTGTAGATGTCAGTATGGTCTATGTGTATATGTATATGGATTCTATAACTTCTGTAGATGTCAGTACAGTATGTTGCATCCTGCCTTGTAGATTATTAAGAAAGGGTTAGAATTCTATACTTAATCATGGCAACACTCAAATAAATGTTTATTTTTGTACCTAGATCTGTCCCTTCAGCTTGCAATGTAGCACTAGACTCCATGGAGGCCTCTGTTCTAGTATCAACATCGGCAAGATTATCTCGTGCTTGGGTAGTCTCCCTCACAATTGTATTGGACCGCTTTGATTTTGAGCTGAACAATGGAAAGTAAAACACCTTACTACAATTATGATACCTGATCTCATTGTTATTTTTTAAATTGGACATATCAATCAAATATTATACAAATACATGAAGTGACTGCCACTGAAGGCAAACATGTAAATTATTTCATATTTCCATGAGTATTGAATTTTCCAAGTATCTGAACAATTATCACACAGAGCTACATGTTATCTATGATATATCACTGTCATGGAACAACAATCAAGCATAGATTTAAATAATTAATATTTTAAATCTCTCCTTTATTTTTTTATTGTGCATTAATTGTACAATAACACGTATGGTGGTAAAAAAGATGAAACAATGAGCTTTTACTTGTCTGTTTTAACAAAATATAATAATATAATTCATTTACATTTTTTCATCTGGCAAATTGGATTTCCATCTGCTGTCGTCATAGAGAATACAGAATCTGCTAGCTACACGGCAGACATCCCAAACCTCCTGTTTGCGAGCAACTTTGGCCAAATCACCCCATAGACGTGCTCTGTAAATAAAGTCAACAGTAAGTTACTAAGAATGCTTTATAAATATAGTCTACAATTTAGGCAATAAAAGCTGGCAAAGCTGTCAACTAGAAAATGGCAATTTCAAACACAAACGAACAAATTTTCATGAATCTGTAATAAGACACAATATATGATATTTCCATATGATATTATCATACTTTAAAGAGATATTCTTATTATTGAGAATTCTTGCATTATAGGTTGCTGTTTTGATTTTCTAAAGCATGAATAAGATAAGTGAAACCAGAACAACGGCAACGCCAAAGCGTAGCGAATCCCATCAAACAGAAATGGCTGGCATTTTTACAAATGAATAGCAAATATCATAAAACAACATACCAGAAAGGCCACCATTTTCAAAATGGTTGCTCACTAGCCAAGTTGTCATTAGGAGAGATAATATGCTTTTAAGTAGCTACCTCTAAAATTTTTGAAAAATCGCACAAGTACTTGTAAAATAACACACATAAAAATGGTGGCTATTTTTCAAAATGGCCGACTACTCCCCAAAGTTTTATTAGACAATGTGCCATGCTTAAAGTATTCACATATCAAATATGAACAAAATCGCTCCACTACTTTTTGAGTTATAGTAAAATACATTAAAATGGCGGCCATTTTTCAAAATGGCCACCTTCTACCAAAAGTGTCATTAGAAATAGACAGTGTGCCATGCTTATAGTATTCACATACCAAATATGAACAAAATCGCTCCACTACTTTTCGAGTTATAGTAAAATATGTTAAAATGGTGGCTATTTTTCAAAATGGCCACCTTCTACCAAAAGTGTCTTTAGACTGTGTGCAATGTTTATAGTATTCACATACCAAATATGAACAAAATCACTCCACTACTTTTCGAGTTATAGTAAAATATGTTAAAATGGCGGCCATTTTTCAAAAATTTTTCAAAATGGCCGCCTTCTACCAAAAGTGGCATAGGACAGTATGCCATGCTTATAGTATTCACATACCAAATATGAACAAAATCGCTCCACTACTTTTCGAGTTATAGTAAAATACGTTAAAATGGGGGCCATTTTTCAAATTTTTTTTCAAAATGGCCGCCTTCTACCAAAAATGTCATAGGACAGTGTGTCATGCTTATAGTATTCACATACCAAATATGAACAAAATCGCTCCAAAACTTTTCGAGTTATAGTAAAATACGTTAGAATGGCGGCCATTTTTCAAAACGGCCGCCTTCTACCAAAAGTGTCTTTAGACAGTGTGCAATGCTTATAGTATTCACATACCAAATATGAACAAAATCGCTCCACTATTTTTTGAGTTACAGCAAAAATCGTAAAATGACGAGTAAAGGCGGCCATTTTTCAAGATGGCTGCCATGTGCTTCTTTAATATCTACATTTGTAGCATTATAAATGTCCTTTATAATTTTTTTACATTTAAAACATATTGCTATTACAGTTTTACATATTGCACCTAAATTACTGTAAAATCGGCACTAAAATGGCCGCCATTTTGAAATGAGCGGCCATTTTGAAAATCGGCTTTTGAGCAGAACTTCTACTCCCATAGGGTATATGTGTACAAAATCTGAACAAAATCGGGCCAACGGTATTTGAGTTATTGCCCGGACGGACGGACGGACAGACAGACGGACGGACGGACGGATGTACGTACCCGTACGTACGTACGGACGGACGGAGGCGTTCCCTATATCCCTCCGAACTTTGTTCGATGGGATAATAATAATTCTGATCTCCTCGAAAAAAAAATTCTTCGGATACTATGAAATTACTGCAAATTTCAATGTCAGGTCTAAAAATGGGATCAGCCCGAAAAACATGGAATATATGTGAAATAGACATATTTTAAACAGTAATACCTATTATATTGGCTGGAAAAAAAGATTTTCCGAAACAATTCCACATTAGGCAGACATTTTTATGAAGCAAGAATCTGAAGAACAATACAAAATTTGCAGTCTACTCTAACCGACCAACACGAGTTCTTAAACATGGAATGTATGTGAAATAGATATATCTAATGGTTACACAACAAAATTTCAAACAGTTTAACTCCTTATTTTGGTTAGAAATAAAAATTGTGTGGTCATCTTTAAATAAAAAAAATTGCATAAAACTACAGGGTGTGCCAAAAGTATGCCCCCCTAGCCAGACATATACAAATGTCTCCATAGTATGTGTCATACACTCCCCTCCATAAGTTTGGCAACCTTTTTTCCTCATTGAACTACGTGTTAAAGCCTCTTTACATTTGAATTTTTATTTACTTAACCGGCGATGAAATAACTTATAATATTGATGTAAACGTAACTTGACTTTATTTCCAATACCTCCAAATTTTTTCAATTTTTTTCCTCAATTACAATAGGTCGAAAATTGATGATAAATTTGATGAATTTTTGAAAATCGTCATTTCCATGTAATACAATGGGAAATGGAGGGTTCGGGGCAAATCAGAAATCAGGATATCTTTTCAGTAAAAGATTCAGCAAAAAATATTGTTATATAGAAAATTGAATTGTCTAACTTTTTTAACACTAAGTGTTTAGTTTATTTGATGAATATTAAAGTTACAGCGCTTCAAAGTCATGTTTGAAAATAATTTTTCGCCTCCTGTGTTATTTCAATGGGAGAGGTTTTTTGAAAAACAATTTTGACTTTAAAGCCCTATAACTTTGTTGAACCTGAAGAAACATATCAATTTTTTATTAAATAAAGTTAGCAAATTCAATTGCCTGCCTAACTCGTATTTTTTGCAAGGACTCGGATGGATGGATATTCTGTCATATGACTTGCGGCAAACCTACCATTTCCCATTGGTTAACATGGGAATGTCGATTTTCAAAAATTCCTCAAATTCATCATCAATTTTCTACCTATTGTAAATGAGGAACAAATTGAGAAAATTTGGAGGTATTGGAATTAAAGTCAATTTACGTTTCCATCAATAGTATAAGTATTTTCATCGCAGGTTAAGTAAATAAAAATTCAAAGGTAAAGAGGCTTTAACACGTAGTTCAATGGGGGAAAAAAGGTTGCCAAACTTATGGAGGGGAGTGTATATCATCTTAAAGCTTATCCAAAGTTACATTGTTTTGGCTCATAAAGAGCAAATATATAACTTTGTTTCTTTTTTGTACTTGAATGTTCATTGTTGTGTTGTAGTGAGTTCCAGATGGAACTAGTGTAGCGCAAACCCCAGATTGCATACTTTCTTTCCCCTTACATTCCCTTGGAGTAACATCTCAAGCGACTGTAGCGAGCGGAGTTAACGCCGCTCCATATAATCCCGCAAATAAGTAACACGTAGGAGAGTCCACCTCCTCCCATTTTCCCCGCATTCCTGGCCATAGCCACGCCTCCAGGAAAATGTTACAATATTAAAGACAATCTTACAATCTGAAAGTGAAATTTGATGTAACATTGTTCTAGCAGTATTTTATTTTGTTTTATGTAATTGTTTAGTTATATAATGATAACTAATCAAAGCATTTTGGAGGAAATTAGGAATCTAAACTTAGGTGATTGAACTTTGTAGACTTATCAAATGGATACAGGCTACAGTGAAGTTACAAATGGAGGAGGTTTGTTTATTTCCATATTTCTGAGGGTATACTAGAGGCCACTAGATTTTACATTTATTCCAAGTGTTCTACTATATGTACATCATATAGATTCATTGAGGAGTTTGCATTATTACAAGAAAAGACCTATAAACAATGATAGAGAATACCCGCTCCATTTACAACTTCACTGTAACCCGTATCCCTTTTAAACGGGGTCACATGGTAGGTAGAGAGTAAAAGTATGATTGAAATTCTTTTAATGACTTCCAAGCATAAGCAGAAGACAATGTGTACCTTGGATGAACCAGAGCATATTTAGACACTTACCTAACAATAAGGACATGTGACCTGATATGACTTTTTTAGCTCACATGGTGAGCTTTTGCAATCGCTCACTTGTCAGTCTGTCTGTCTGTCCATCTGTCTGTCCGTCTGTCAACAATTGGCCAGTTTTAAAACCTCTGTCAACAGGATTCCCATTTTAAGTTATTTTTGTTCAACATCAATATAGAAATTCCCCCTATGACTCCTGGTTCAAAAGCTTGCCTATTTTCAAAATGGCCGCCATTTTTTTCTTGTGAAATTGACTTTTGGACCGTTTGCTTTAAAACCTGTGTCGATAGGATTCTCATTTTAAGTTATATTTGTTCAATAGCAATACAGAAAACTCCCTTATGACTCCTGGTTCAAAAGTTCACCTATTTTCAAAATGGTCACCATTTTCATCTTGCGAAATTCACTTTTGGCCCATTTCCTAGCTTTACAATTAAGTTCAGGTGTCCTGCATTGTAAAAAGCCATGCTACTGTAAGGAGTAGTTATATGAAATAATTTTGTTACAAAAAATCAGCAAAATATTTTATCCATTTTCTTATTTTCACCCATTTTAGCTAACATTGATTTGTCCATCTATCTCGCGGAATCAACTTTTGGACCATTTGCCTTAAACCTCTGTCAAAAGGATTACGTTTTAAGTTATTTTTGTTCAACATCAATACAGAAAACTCTCCTATGACTCCTGGCTCAAAAGCTTGCCTATTTTCAAAATGGTCGCCATTTTTGTCTTGCGAAATTCACTTGTGGCCCATTTCCTAGCTTTACAAATAATTTGAGGTGTCCTGCATTGTAAAAAGTCATGTCACTGTAAAGAGTAGTTGTATGAAATAATTTGTTACAAAAAATCAACAAAAAGTAATATCTGTTTTTCTTTATTTTCTGCCATTTTAGCCTTCATTCACTTTTGAGCAACACCATGTGAGCCCAGTACCCACAGTACTATTTATTTTTTATATATGTGGAGAGCAAGGCATGGAATTTAGTTTTATTATTTCTGATAGTTGTTATTCTGGAATATTTCCCAAAAGACTGTAGCATTTGGGAATTTCTTAACTTTTCACACATGCAACACACCTGAGGTATGAATAATAGGTTATGGAATTAAAATATGTTATTGAGGCTAGACATATACAAGAACCAAGTGTTCTGTTTACGTTATATTTCGAATAAAGCTAAGAGATTATTGGCTGACTTTGTCCAGTTTATTTCAATATGGCGTAAGCCTCGATCACAGTACAGAATGACGTAATACAAAATAAGTATTGCTTGCCAGCCCGACAATACAATCTGACAATTACATGACATCTCCCTTTTTTGAATGATACAGTATTTTTATCAGTCTATATGTTTAAATGTTCAAAAGTGTCTTCAATTTTGAGAGTCTTCATCTGTAGATGTATATCGCAGGGTATCAAAAGTCAATATTCACTGCTTATGAGTCCATGTCTCAAACCTGTATTTATCCTGTGCACTTATCATGTTGAATACGGTAATAGAAAATATTGTATGCTGATTTAGACTAAATTTTGTTTTTCTTTAACACATCTCTCAAAAAGGATTGTCTTACATATTATCAATATAAATGTTTAAAAAAAACATGCATGATAAAACGTAATCCACACCAATCTGTGTTGTTTGAACATTTTATACAGATCATTATCTAAACAAACTATTGACTATGTGAACATCGTGACTGGTGTATTATTACTCGTAAGTGGAACATTATTAGTATTTTGACCACCACCATCCATCCCTCCCTCCTTGGGATGTTTGCTCGAGAAAAACACCATTGGTTTAAGCATGTTAGAACCCCATTCAGGAGTAGGATCATGGCCTGTTGGCATCAAATGTCTACGATTTCTCCTGAACAAAGTTCCACTGTCACTTTTGATAATGTATGACCTAGGAGTGTGAGCTTGATTGAGAACCTTATATGGTTTACTCCATACCTTTTCCTGATCAAGCTTCACTCTCACAGACTGTCCAGGGGACAGTTTCTCAAGTTTTCTTGCACCATGAGATCTGTTAAAATGTTTGGCATACAGTGATTTTGCTTTAGCATCATTGTTTTGAATTTCCTGTTTATCAGGCCAATTTGGGTTTAAAGTCTCAGGCGAAACTGGCAGTTTAGTTCTGATATGTCTACCATAGAGTAATTGACTTGGCGTTTTACCTGTAGAACTGACTGGAGTGGCCGATAATTCATAAAGGAGCTTAAGGGGTCTTCTGATTTGAGAATGTGTTTGGCATTTTGGATGGCTCTTTCTGCGAGACCGTTACTTTGACTGTATCTGGGACTTGATGTTACATGTTTAAAATCCAATTCTTTCGCGAAATCTGCAAATCGTTTTGAGCTAAACTGTGGTTATACCCTAACATGAGCAATTTCTAGATAGCGGGAATAGTAATCAACTGTGTCTAAATATTGCTTCTTGAAGCATTCACATAAATCATTTGCTAATTGCTGCCAGGGGCGATCTGGTAATTTTGTTTGAATTAATGGTTCACTTCTCTGTTTAGGTTTCAAAATTTGGCATTTCTTACATTTGGCCATCAATTCTTTGATTTGTGATGTACACTGTAAGCCCTGGCTTCCATCAGGCTTACATCACAAGTATGTCATTGACAACAATCAAGGATTCTCTACAATCATAGTATTGCTTGGCAACTTCTTTCGTCTTAAATTGTAATATTCCGGCCAACAATGAAGAACATAATTCATGACTGTTGAGATTTCGGTATGTAACTTAGGGAAACATATTCTCATAAAAATAATTGACACTCTTGGGCGACAGGGGAAAAGATGAGCAAAGAAAATGTGAAAGCCAACATTTTCCAACCGATCATTGTTGGTTGGTAGATTTACTACGAAAAAACTCGAGCACTGCTTGAAAATGTTTTAACGTAATTAGAAAGGTAAATGTCTTCCAAATCGAATACACACGTAATTAAACATGAAATCCTTTAAGTATTCCGAAGATTAATTTTTAAAACCTAAATCACACCCACATCATAGTTTTTGCTTAATATCTGTTAGAATAGTGACACTGTACATCTAAAGTGTACGACGGCTTGTTTTGTCACTGTACATTGTCGATGGTTAGGCGTGGTAATGCTAACAACGCTTATTTAGTTTTAAACATGTCCATATTCTCAGGTTTCAAACACACACCAAGTGCAACAAGGCCAAACTATCGGACAAAAACAAGGAATCCCAACTATAACCACAAGTGATCAACAAGTAATTATGGCGCTTAGCCAGTCAAGCAATGCTACTTTGGCCAACATTACACCTGTACAAGGAGCACCTATGTACAATGCTAATGTTCCTAAGGTACAAGTTTATGGTGGCCCACCTCATCCATATTCAGAACACAACTGATTGAATAACAGTTCTGATTCATAATAATGAATGAAACAGCAACCCAATGGAGATGCAACTAAAAAAATATGATTTCTAAATCAAGTTCTCTCTACTTGATACAAAGTAAATAGATAAAACAAATGAGGATGAAATATTAGCGATGAACAGAAATACATAAGCTAGCAAAATTGCCATTCACTGTATTTCAGCTTGAAGTGAAGAACCTAGATTTTCAGGGCAGCTATATTGATATTTTCTTTCAACTTAGTTTCAACTTAGTAAATGAAGTTTAAACAAGGTATTAACAACGTATTAACATATCGTACAAAATGTCACAACCTGCCATTTGTTACAGGTGGCAAACTCAGAAGTCTGACTGCCACCCATCAAATACCCCGACAAAAAAGGTGGAGACTATAACAATATGTCATAACTTGTGGTGGTGACATAATAAAAATTGCACTCACTGTATGTACATATGTATCATTATGTATCATTACCAAAGTTGTTTTCATTCAAATGTTTGTGTAGAAAGAAACTGTAAAAATTAGTCTTATTTGATTGAGTTCCAGAAAAGATAAAATAACAACTTATTCGAGGTAGATTAAAATGTCAAGTTCTAGATAGGCGTAACTGAGAATCTACGAAATGATATGTACATGCTGTTTTTGTAACATGATTTCAACATATATATTGATGAGTTTGAGAATCAGAAAGAAATATAGCTTAATGTCAAGTTCTAGAACGTAACTGAGAATCTATGAAATGATATGTACATGCTGTTTTTGTAACATGATTTCAACATATATATTGATGAGTTTGAGAATCAGAGTGAAATATAGCTTAATGTCAAGTTCTAGAGTGTAACTGAGAATCTATGAAATGATATGTACATGCTGTTTTTGTAACATGCTTTCAACATAGATATTGATGAGATTGAGAATCAGAGTGAAATATAGCTTAAAATGTCAAGTTCTAGAGCGTAACTGAGAATCTATGAAATGATATGTACATGCTGTTTTGTAACATGATTTCAACATAGATATTGATGAGTTTGAGAATCAGAGTGAAATATAGCTTAATGTCAAGTTCTAGAGCGTAACTGAGAATCTATGAAATGATATGTACATGCTGTTTTTGTAACATGATTTCAACATATATATTGATGAGTTTGAGAATCAGAGTGAAATATAGCTTAATGTCAAGTTCTAGATAGGCGTAACTGAGAATCTACGAAATGATATGTACATGCTGTTTTTGTAACATGATTTCAACATAGATATTGATGCGTTTGATAATCAGAGTGAAATATAGCTTAATGTCAAGTTCTAGAGCGTAACTGAGAGTCTATGAAATGATATGTACATGCTGTTTTTGTAACATGATTTCAACATATATATTAATGAGTTTGATAATCAGAGTGAAATATAGCTTAATGTCAAGTTCTAGAGCGTAACTGAGAATCTATGAAATGATATGTACATGCTGTTTTTGTAACATGATTTCAACATATATATTGATGAGTTTGAGAATCAGAGTGAAATATAGCTTAATGTCAAGTTCTAGAGCGTAACTGAGAATCTATGAAATGATATGTACATGCTGTTTTTGTAACATGATTTCAACATATATATTGATGAGTTTGAGAATCAGAGTGAAATATAGCTTAATGTCAAGTTCTAGAGCGTAACTGAGAATCTATGAAATGATATGTACATGCTGTTTTTGTAACATGATTTCAACATAGATATTGATGAGATTGAGAATCAGAGTGAAATATAGCTTAATGTCAAGTTCTAGAGCGTAACTGAGAATCTATGAAATGATATGTACATGCTGTTTTGTAACATGATTTCAACATAGATTTTGATGAGTTTGATAATCAGAGTGAAATATAGCTTAATGTCAAGTTCTAGAGCGTAACTGAGAATCTATGAAATGATATGTACATGCTGTTTTTGTAACATGATTTCAACATAGATATTGATGAGTTTGATAATCAGAGTGAAATATAGCATAATATGTCAAGTTCTAGATAAAATAACAACTTATTCGAGGTAGATTAAAATGTCAAGTTCTAGATAGGCGTAACTGAGAATCTATGAAATGATATGTACATGCTTTCAACATAGATATTGATGAGTTTGATAATCAGAGTGAAATATAGCTTAATGTCAAGTTCTAGAGCGTAACTGAGAATCTACGAAATGATATGTACATGCTGTTTTTGTAACATGATTTCAACATATATATTGATGAGTTTGAGAATCAGAGTGAAATAAGCTTAATGTCAAGTTCTAGAGCGTAACTGAGAATCTATGAAATGATATGTACATGCTGTTTTTGTAACATGATTTCAACATATATATTGATGAGTTGATAATCAGAGTGAAATATAGCTTAATGTCAAGTTCTAGAGCGTAACTGAGAATCTATGAAATGATATGTACATGCTGTTTTTGTAACATGATTTCAACATAGATATTTATGAGTTGATAATCAGAGTGAAATATAGCTTAAAATGTCAAGTTCAAGAGCGTAACTGAGAATCTATGAAATGATATGTACATGCTGTTTTGTAACATGATTTCAACATAGATATTGATGAGTTTGAGAATCAGAGTGAAATATAGCTTAAAATGTCAAGTTCTAGAGCGTAACTGAGAATCTACGAAATGATATGTACATGCTTTTTTGTAACATGATTTCAACATATATATTGATGAGTTTGAGAATCAGAGTGAAATATAGCTTAATGTCAAGTTCTAGAGCGTAACTGAGAATCTATGAAATGATATGTACATGCTGTTTTTGTAACATGATTTCAACATAGATATTGATGAGTTGATAATCAGAGTGAAATATAGCTTAATGTCAAGTTCTAGATAGGCGTAACTGAGAATCTATGAAATGATATGTACATGCTGTTTTTGTAACATGATTTCAACATAGATATTGATGAGTTTGAGAATCAGAGTGAAATATAGCTTAAAATGTCAAGTTCTAGAGCGTAACTGAGAATCTATGAAATGATATGTACATGCTGTTTTGTAACATGATTTCAACATAGATATTGATGAGTTTGATAATCAGAGTGAAATATAGCTTAATGTCAAGTTCTAGAGCGTAACTGAGAATCTACGAAATGATATGTACATGCTTTTTTGTAACATGATTTCAACATAGATATTGATGAGTTTGATAATCAGAGTGAAATATAGCTTAATGTCAAGTTCTAGAGCGTAACTGAGAATCTACGAAATGATATGTACATGCTGTTTTTGTAACATGATTTCAACATATATATTGATGAGTTTGAGAATCAGAGTGAAATATAGCTTAATGTCAAGTTCTAGAGTGTAACTGAGAATCTATGAAATGATATGTACATGCTGTTTTTGTAACATGATTTCAACATATATATTGATGAGTTTGAGAATCAGAGTGAAATATAGCTTAATGTCAAGTTCTAGAGCGTAACTGAGAATCTACGAAATGATATGTACATGCTGTTTTTGTAACATGATTTCAACATATATATTGATGAGTTTGAGAATCAGAGTGAAATATAGCTTAATGTCAAGTTCTAGAGCGTAACTGAGAATCTATGAAATGATATGTACATGCTTTTTTGTAACATGATTTCAACATAGATATTGATGAGTTTGATAATCAGAGTGAAATATAGCTTAATGTCAAGTTCTAGAGCGTAACTGAGAATCTATGAAATGATATGTACATGCTGTTTTTGTAACATGATTTCAACATATATATTGATGAGTTTGATAATCAGAGTGAAATATAGCTTAATGTCAAGTTCTAGAGCGTAACTGAGAATCTATGAAATGATATGTACATGCTTTTTTGTAACATGATTTCAACATAGATATTGATAAGTTTGATAATCAGAGTGAAATATAGCTTAATGTCAAGTTCTAGAGCGTAACTGAGAGTCTATGAAATGATATGTACATGCTGTTTTTGTAACATGATTTCAACATAGATATTGTTGAGTTTGATAATCAGAGTGAAATATAGCTTAATGTCAAGTTCTAGAGCGTAACTGAGAATCTATGAAATGATATGTACATGCTGTTTTTGTAACATGATTTCAACATAGATATTGTTGAGTTTGATAATCAGAGTGAAATATAGCTTAATGTCAAGTTCTAGAGCGTAACTGAGAATCTATGAAATGATATGTACATGCTGTTTTTGTAACATGATTTCAACATAGATATTGTTGAGTTTGATAATCAGAGTGAAATATAGCTTAATGTCAAGTTCTAGAGCGTAACTGAGAATCTATAAAATGATATGTACATGCTGTTTTTGTAACATGATTTCAACATAGATATTGTTGAGTTTGATAATCAGAGTGAAATATAGCTTAATGTCAAGTTCTAGAGCGTAACTGAGAATCTATGAAATGATATGTACATGCTGTTTTTGTAACATGATTTCAACATAGATATTGATGAGTTTGAGAATCAGAGTGAAATATAGCTTAAAATGTCAAGTTCTAGAGCGTAACTGAGAATCTACGAAATGATATGTACATGCTTTTTTGTAACATGATTTCAACATAGATATTGATGAGTTTGATAATCAGAGTGGTCATGAAAAAAACTTAAGAGAAAACTTCAGATTAATCCATCAAACTGTTTGCCTGGAAAAGCATAGACAAAATTAAGTGGGATGCCCGCCCATTAACCAGCACAATGGGCAAACTGATCCGATACAGCAAATGGTGCTATAAAAAGAAACAAGGGCTATATACAGTTTCTAATTATCCATTAATTCATTACAAATGTTCCTGAATTAATGTGGTGTATATTAGTCATAATAATGTTCCGATATAGGGGCAATATTATGACATTTGGATCAATTGTTTAGAATTAAAACAATGCAATGTGCAATAATCTGAGAATGGCATCATTAGAATCTGTAGCTATCTATTGAAATAGATATGTGTTGATTTGATTGATTATGACGTGCAGTAGATAATTATTAGAGAGAAAATCATGACAGTTGCACCATGGGAACTACGCACATACAGTTCCCATGGCAACTACAACTACGTTCCAATAGCATTCACATTACACATACCTTTCACGATCATTTTCATCTCCAAGTCTTTTTAGGTGACCTGCCGCTTTCTTGATGCTCTTCTCAAACTGCCTGGCCCTCCCTGCCAACTGGTAGACCTTCTGAAAGGCCTTGTTCACTGGACCCTTAACATTGCCAGATACTTGAACTGAAAACAAAGCACCATCCAGACATAAAGCAAAATAAAGAAAAGGACAAAGTGCAACATGTTAAAGGGACAATTCGCTGATGCTAAACACCAGTAAAAACTGTTGAATAACAATGTGTTAAACATTCTTGGTGGTGACTAAAAAGCTGATTATTTAGCTGGAACAACAAAAATACAATTCTACATGATATTAGTGTTGCTTTCATACTTTGACTGCTACTGAGCCCAGACAGAAAATTTTTATGAATTTTTATGAAATTTGGAAACACATTCGATTAGGCAAGTATACAAAATTTATTCAATGGGAGGTTTTGGATTAAATTTATCCTGGGGTAGGTAACATATTTCTAAACTATTCTGCAAATATTCATTTTTGAAATTCATTATCAAAACATTTTGGATACATCAGTCATGGCAGAAGAAGCAGTTGAATATAATTGGTTTTGTGAGTGGTTAAGTAAAACTTAAAAATGTAAATAGAAGTAAAAAAATTAAAACAGGAGAATTAGATTAACTGAAGTAAATTCTTGGCTTGGCTAAAGAGTGGAATTGAATTCTCGATAGTAAAATTACAAATAGGTCTATTTATTAGAGGTAATTCTTGTTCTATAAGTTGGTTTTCACAAAATTCTAAATTAGCAGGTAGCAATGGATATTGTGTTGCAAGCAAATAAGCATAGTACATGTAACTATAGCATTTCGTCTACAGGGAGAAGCGAGAGGCAGGGCCCGGGTTGGAGAGGCAGGGCCCGGGTTGGCGCTATGGAGATGTGTTCTAATCTTAAAATCACAGAAAATAACATGAAGCATCAACAATCTAAAATTCACCAGTTCAATGGCTTCCATCTAACTCATGTAACTTTTAATCATGGATTCACCCCTTGAAGCAGCATGAAATAAGAATTCATTTATACCTCTGTTTATCCTGTTGCATGTTCTAAAAACTCTGTTGCTCAGTAAATCAATTCCCATATATTTATAAGTTATACCTCATGCCTCGATCTTTAATAAAAGAGAATTAATCACGTCAGAGATTTAGATGACACAGCATTTAATCTTGGATTTCAGTGAATCACAGAAAAGTAATCATTTCAATTGAAACTGTGAATATTGTCAGTAGGCCTGATTTTCATGTGCCGTCATTTGAAATCTGTAAGTACCTCCATCAATAAGGTTGTAATTGACTAAAAACAGGGACCTGTATAAATGTCACGAATCTTTAAATGGTACATTTCAAAAGAACATAACTGCAAATTCTCAAATCAGATCCTTCAGTTCAGAACTGAGAAACCCAGAGAAAAGGAAATGTAAATGCACAATTAATATCAATTGATATCAACTGGGACTTTGATATTAGAATTATGAATTCAAAATGTAGAAATCAGACATTTTACATGCCAAAAAGATCATTTGACAATTAAAATGTAGAATATGCAAAGCGTATATAAGTTAGATGAAGTGTGTGGTTGCAAGAATGATGCGACATAGTTTTATAATAGCACAGTGGTGAGCCTAAGCACGATCTAATGTACGAGACTACCTTCACTATCACTGCCTACATGTTCACGATGTAACTCAATATCTGGAGAAGCTGAAATAAATCCATCTACCGGTAATTACAAATATGAAGCATTTAAAACCTTGGCAATTTAGTCTTACCAGCTGAAAACTGCTAGACTTGCCATTAGGTTTATGTATTAAACTTGGGGTGAGTGGGTTTGGGTCATCGCGATAGCCGCGCCCCCTTTGTCTTTTTCCTTCTCTCGCAAACGGCAGATAAGAGGGGCTCTGGCATACCAGAATGGGTTTGGGTGGTCTAAACTTTTTCCTATCTATACTCTGTGTGCTGAGGTTAGTTCTAAAGTAAACCCGGAACATTTAAGACAATTATATTTCAGTAGCTGCACCCTAGTGCCAATGGCTATAACAATAAGTAATTGAGGATTTTTACACATACTTCTCATAAGCCAAGCTCTTTGATTTCCACCACTTTTTATAAGTTTGATGTCGTAAAATTTATTTTTCCTAAATAGCATAATCATCAACCTTAATTTCTCAAAGTAGCTCTAGAATATATGACGTAATTTTGTCTTCAAATTTTTGTTGAATTTTCATTTAAATTACAAATCACCTTTGAAAGGAGATTGATTTATTAAACTTATCTGTGTAAAAAAGCATCCAATACTTATTGATCATCACTCAAACAATGGTCAATCTAAAAACAGTGCATTCATTTCACCTGTGGCTCAACTTTGTTTGCAGCTTATTGAAATTACATTCTTTAAACCACCTACTGTTATAGTTCTAAGAAGCATTTCTAATTAATATGCCATAATATCATTTCACCTGATTTCTCCAAGTTATATGCCATTTTTCAGCTTTTATCACAAAACACGAAACAAATAAACAATATCAAAATACCAATTTTGTATATCACTAATTTTGAAGCTTTTTATCACAAAACAGAATACAAATAAACAATATCACAAATACAAATTTTGTATATTTAAAGGATATCCTATGATTTTGAGGAATATCATTTTTATCTACGAGGTGATATTGATATCTGCACGAGAGAGCAAAGCGAATGAGTGCATATATCATTCAATATCAGCGAGTAGATTAAAATGATATTCTGAAAAAAATCATAGGATTTTCTTATTATCCTACACTTACAAAGAGTGTACTAAATGTATAATAACATTGAAAATGAATTTCATGCCAAATAGAGTCAATTTGGCGAGAAATAAACAAGCGGAGTATATCATCACAATATCCTCCGCATATTGAGTTTTACGGAGTATATCGTCACGATATCCTCCGCATATTGGTTTCCAGAGTATATCGTGGCGATATCCTCCAGTTATTCATTTTGCCAATAGATATCAAATTTATTTTTTAATATTATTATACATACAGCACACTAAGTGTAGGATAATATTAATTCTAATAGCCATATAATAACCAGATCCATCATTCAAGATAAACATTTCATAACCAGATGTAGTAAAATAAAACCTGTCCACCTCTACAGGGTGGGCCAAAAAAAACGCCACTTTTTTTCAAAATGCTATAACTTTTTTAATTTTTGATATTAAATCATAATTTGCATACCAAATGAAACTTGAGGTTGTTATCTAGCCATGGATCATAAATTATGTACTTTTACTTGAATAAAATATGTCACCAGCGTCTCACTTAAACATGTGGTGTGCCATGAGAAATAAGCATAATTTGCAAAATGTTCCTGAACTGATACGGCCTGATGATCGCCAAGCTAATAGCCTTGATGCAAACCCCAGTGAGTATAGGGTATGGTTAGGTCTCCAGGAGATTGTATGAAGGCACCCTATCTAGAAAATTGCTCAACTAAAGCTGGCAATTAAGACAGGTTGAAAAAAACTTAGCTAACATTTCATTGATACTGCAATATCAGCAAGGCGACTAAAACTAAAATATATCATTAATTAGGGTGGCGGACCAATTGAACTCCCCTTTTAGATCAAATATAATCCAAGTTGAAGGACTTGTTACATTATATTATTACTAAGAACCCTTGGCACTATATAACTTCAAAATTTGGGGTATGTTGGTTGGAAAATAAAAAAGTTGTAGTGTCTTGAAAAAAAAGTGGCATTTTTTTTGGCCCACCCTGTATAAGTGGAACATTTGTGTAGGTTGAACACCTTTCATAGTCCTGTGACTTTATATTTATTGAACCTCTCTAAGTGGAACACCTCCTCAGTGGAACACTTAACAAAACAAATGGTGTTTGCCTTACACAGGTTTCACTATATATCACACGAGTATGTTATTAATTAACAAACCTTTTGTTTCATTCTCGCTGTCGAGAACTAGCTGGAAAGCATCTGGGGCAAGGGCTAAACCAGCACGCACAAGGAGAGATCTCTTCATGCGAATCGTACCAGAATCTGCCTTTCTAGCCTGAAAAACAAAGTGGGAACATTCAGACTCCTGCACTCTGAGTCAGCCTTTGATTTACCTAATGGTGCCAATTAACAAGAAAACTGTATATATTACATCATTATGTATATTTCATTTTCTAATAATGTACATGCACCTGTCAAGATTTGAAAGCAAAAAAATCAATAGAGGGATGTCTAATAAATCTGGAAACTATACAGGCAAAATACCACAGTGTTAGGTAATGTAAATAATACAGAGCGAAATTACAATACTACAAATGTGGGCATGAATGAAAATATATGTATAACGTTTCAAAGAAAAAAATAATAACGTTCATTCTATGGATTCTAGTCAAGTGTACCAAATTTTCTCTTTTGCAAAATCTACATATGTCTCATGAAAAGATCATACAAAAACAATATAAATTATTTGAGAACATTATTTTAATAGTTTTTTTCACAATAACTTCTTTTTACTTAAACACAATTTAAACAGTCTTTACAATAGCTTTTCATATGTACACATTAAAGGTTCAATCAATTGATGCACTGAATACAGTGTTTAAACATTTTGATTGAAGTGTAAATTGACAGCTTCAGTCCAATGGTGTACTGGGTACAGTTTTTGAACATCCTGAATTGAGTTTATAATCATAGGTTCAAACCAATGATGCAATGGGTACAGTCTTTGAACACCCTGAATTGAGTTTAAAATCATAGGTTCAAACCAGTGATGTACTATTTACAGCTTTTGAACACCCTGAATTGAGTTTAAAATCATAGGTTCAAACCAGTGATGTAATGGGTACAGTCTTTGAACATCCTAATTTGAGTTTTACATTAATGGGTTCAGTCCTGTTGTTCTTCCCGAGGCAATACATTAATCAATTGTGGCTTAGTAGAGCCAATGATACATTCTGACGAAGGTAAGACGTATGGGTCCTCTCTTGGTTTAAGTGAAACTACTGATTGGATCCGTGATGTGTCCATATAAATTGTAGCAAGTCTTGTGGAGGGACCTGACCTCAAACCAGTTGAGGGGGCAACACTATTTAATGCAGATGACTTCATACTGAACAGCGAAACAAGTTCTCTTCGGAATTTAGGAGAACTTAGTGAGTATAAGAGACAGTTGAATGTATTATTGAAGTAGAGGATAAAGAGTCCTACAAAAGTGAAAAGAAGAATGTTAGCTTTTGTTTCCTCTTTGCTATCTTTCCCCCAAATCTCTGCCCCGATATTGGCAATCATCAATGGAGCCGATGTAATAAGTAGGAACGCACTGATGGATATCAGCATTACTGTTGTGGGCGCCATTTTGATGCTGCTTAAGCCACCAGAGGTTTTCTGCATGTGGAGCTTAATCAAGATGATGGAGTTACAGATGATAAGGACACTGAACGGTAGGAGGCACAAAGTGCAGAGGTCAATCCAACTAAACACGAAGAAATAGAAATTGTAATTAGCAGGCGAGTTGGTCATGCAAACAGGTGCACCATCGAAACCAGTCATCACGCCATGAGTGGCAAAAAACTGGCAATTAATCAGCATTAAAAATGTTAGACTAAGCAGCACTGCGATTGTGAAATTCTTGCGTGTGCACAAAGCCTTTGCCCTGTGTGGAATCATTACTGCAAGCGCTCTCTCTATAGCAACTAAGGCAACAAGCCATGAGGAAAAGTCACTGCTGGTGAATGTCAAAAACAACTGAAGTTTACAAGCAAATGAATGACTCACAGACCAGTCATGTCCTAAGCTTACAAAGAACATACGTGTGCTGCTAAATAACAGACAAAATGTATCTGATGCCGCAAGGATTGTCAACAAAAATGACGTGGTCGTATATCGAATTGAGGATTTTTTCTTGTTCAGCACAATCAATGTTAGAATATTCCCCAATGTTCCAAAAAGTACCAAAATTGGAAATCCATAGGTCCAAAGTTGCATCGCAATTGCATACTGTGGATAAACAGTTTCCGTATTGTTGGTAGCATTGTGCATCATCAATTCTGTTGAATTATCCATGGAAAATCTCTGCTTTTTCAGTTCAATAAACAGATGTCCGATTGTCCATTTTGCAATCCAGTATTCAAGTTTTTTTAGGAATATAGTTTCCCCAACTATTGGTGAACTTTGTCCAAATCCAATTTATTTAATTAATTCATAATAATAATTAGATCGTTTTAATGCATCGATATTCAATTTCTTCTCAATATATTTGAAATTTCTAGCCTATTAGTATTCACTTCAATATAAACATAGTCATGTAGCACTACTGTTACACTTGTAGTCATCTATATTAATATCTGAGGCATTGAAGGGTTTATTTATAAGGCCCAATAAGGCATAGCCTCGCCATCACAGTGTGTTATTATTATATTGTATTGATTGTGAAGATAATAAACAAGCCATGTGACGCGAATGAAATCACACCACCAAGTAGGTGGTTGCGAGATTTATAGAAAAACATCTTAAATAACTGCCAGATTACAAGATGATGAGTTTTTGAACTACATGTATAGAACTTGCCTACGCATCTATAGAATATCTGAGAAGCTGATTTCAAGATATGGTAACGCCAAGTTCTTTTTGGAAAAATGCTGACCACCAAATGTCAACTGCCAAAATGCCAACCACCAACCATCAAACACCATTCACAAAAACGTTGGAGACTATAATATAGTTGATGGCATTAAAATCTACCTGGAGTTGAGATGACTGGAAACCAAGATGTAACCAAGACCAGGATCACAATCACACCCAACCCACTATCATATCAAATTTCCCATTGGTGTGATACACCTTTAAACCTAAACCAGGTAAATTAATGAGCAGCTATCTGAAATCTTCTTCATGATGCTCTCCACACGTTTCTTTGCATATCACCAACCCACATAATTATATTTTATACTTTATGCTTCTATCATAACATGAATAAGCGCATTAAAATATATAGCAGGTGTAATATAATAACTAAATCCTCACAAATGCGACCTTGTATGATGCTCGTAATTGTTGTTTTCAAGCCCCGTACAAGCACATACGAGGCTCGTAATTTTGAGGCCAGTACGAGCTCGTTCGAGGCCCGTTATTGAACTCCGAACAAAAAAATAATTGCTGTCATGCCACATGATTCGCGTATCTATCCAGAACATGCTGCGTATGTTTAATCATTTCAGAATGATGTTTTTATTTACACATTCAATAACGATAACATTTATTCACATCACGTTTCAAGTTATTCCTATACTGCACGCAAATGTTTTTATATGCATTTACTTCACTTGTAGAGAAATATGGTGTCTCCTCTCGGTTACCCTCCTGTTTTTATACTGTTTATCATGTTGATACAGACATGCCAATATTTTGAAATTATTGTTGAGGCATATTACTTCATAATTAGATATAATTGAAATGTCATTTCTCAAGTATGCTGTATTTTATTTCATTGATCAAAAGTGTTCATCAAAATAAACGAGCAATTATGAGCCTTGTTACGAGCCCCGTACGGGCAAGTACAGTGCTTGAAAATTAGAAGTCATTATTGGCTTTGTTACGGGCATCGCACAGGCAAGTACAAGGCTCGAAAATTACGAGCTATTACAGGCCTTATAACAGGCACCGTACAAGCAAGTACGGGGATCGAAAATTAAGATTTAATACGGGGCTCATTACGGGCACCATATGGTCAAGTACGGGGGTTGAAAATTACGAGCTATTACGGGCCTTGTAATCACAAGTTTTTACGAGGCTCGAATATTACAAGCAATTACAAGACTGGTAACGAGGTTGTACAGGGTCCGTTTACACAACGACCTCTGTACGGGCTTGTACGGGGTCCGATGTAATTTGCCTGTGTAAAAGCCAAAATGTCAAAAGACTGTGCCCTGCTTTTTTCCCTTGAAAATGTATAAATATTACAGTTTTACATTTGCACCTAAATTACTGTAAAATCGGCACTAAAATAGCCACCATTTGAAATGTGGTGATATTAGGGCACAAATTGAAAGAAATCCAGATGAAACCACTAACAGCTACTATCGGTGAAAATATGCATGATATACCTGTTCTATTATCATAGCAGCTTGGTCTTCTGGCCTCTCTGGCTGCTCATAGAGCTGGGCTCTGAGTTGAAGTCTGTGCAACATCACCTCAAGTCTTTCTCTGTATACACCACCATCATCTAAGCTGAGAGCCTAGAATTCAAAATACAGTATGCAATATCTAACAAGACTGGTTGAATGTATATGTCAAGGAATTGGTATCGATATGGTTAACTGAATTCAACAATGTTTTTCTCTTAAACCAATTAGGCCATAAGAAGTAGATTCTTTGTTTTGCATCTCCTAGTGCTTGCATGATTTGGAGTAAATCAGAAAAAACAAACACATCCAAATAGCAATCACAAGGGTCTGAAAGTACAATCGCATCGTGTTCAATCAGAATCAGATGAAATAGCGGATAATTTGGTGTGCGTCAAAATTGACAGCGTTATTGATTACTTTGGCATACATTGTGTGATTTCTTATTTTTTACCCTTGAATAATACCTATGTTAAGATATATTGTATAAAATGTATAGATATATGTTTGTTATCACTGCAAATCGGTATGTCATCCCATTTTATGCCCATATAATGTATACATTCCTCAGCAAACAAGTTTTTTCTTGGGTTTGTGTTTGTTTTCCTTGTACCCTTGCATGATTTGGAATTTGCCAGGATGCAAAACAAAGAATCTACTTCTTATGGCCTTATTGACATTCTATAAAAAAACATGGTCCTTTATGTAATGTTGACTGATTGATAACAATTTAATGCGAAAATTATTTATATATATATTTTATATACTGTAACTGTTTTTGTTAACATTTTTTGTTTTAGTGCAATTGTTTTTTGTTCCTATCTACCAGTTCTTGCGAATGAAATAAAATATCTTTCCGAACCATGTTGGAATAAAATAGCATATTTTTATTTTTTATTTTATTTATTTATTTTGACATACGCTTTTTTAACAGGGGCACATTATTATTAGGTGCGTCAGTATTTGTAATCTACATATATATTTTATAAGCACTAAAAATGTTTCGTATGTCTCGTAAATAAATGGCTCTGGTCATCTGAATTCTTGGCAATTTAACAAAATCTGTCATTCCTTAAACACAAACCTTCTTCAAGTGCTCCATGGCAACTACAATTTGTTCTTCATCTTCTTCACATTTTGCAAGCTCTGTATGCACCTGGCACCTCAACAGCACAAGCAAACTGGAACATGCAGATGATATATTAAGACAAAGAAAACTGAAATAAAACATGTACAGTACTTCAAAGGGAAAGAAAACTGACAAAATAATTGATATCAATCAGTGCAGGGTGTAAAAATAAATCCAGGATTCTGATTTTTGTAGATATAGTAGACCAAATGGGCTAAATCTATTTCACAATTCAAAGTTGACTGAAAAATTTGCCATGAGTAAAGTACCTTTGTATATTCTCCAAGGCCTCAGCAACAAGTGTCAGTGGTTTCCTGGCATTCTTCCTGAGGTTGTTTTGCAGTAGTGGTAAGCAAAGATTCCACTGTGTGACACAGCCTGCTTGTATAACATGAGGGTTGTTGGCACGTATAGCATTCATTAGGGCCTCACTGCATTTCTTAATAGCTTGGAGTCGCACCTACAATAGGAGAACATGTGACAACTAACTTAATATGCCTGGTCTTAACATAGAAGTCTTTAAATGCTTGATCAAAGGAGGAACCAATAAAGTCCTGTTTAATTCTAAACTAGTATTTGATAAACTTGGCATTGTTTTGACACTTAATAATCACAAGCATCAGCAGTATGTAGACCTATTATGTAACATTTGGTATAAATCAGAATATGGTATAAGAATACCGCAATACATTGTACATGTTCTAGCCTCGGCAGAGATGTTTTGCATAATTTACAGTGATAAAATAATCAATCTCACTTCAACATATCCTTTCTGGTATGATTGCTGTTTGTCTCTCAAAAGCTTCACCATCAATTCTGCATTCACAAACTCTAACTCAATAAAGATGTCAGGCTCCTATGAAGGGAATAAATTCAAACATGCATCACAATTATGTAAAAGTATATACTCAGTGAGGTAGACTACTGTAAATGAACCACTAACGTTTAATAGATATATATTTTAAGGCAAAATGAAACATTAACTGTGAATACTATATCCTATTACTTAGCAGTACAATATCTTTCTTTGGGTAAACTTGGCTTTTAAAGTTGCATCACCTATTTAGACTAATTTTTGGATTCTAACATTTCCCTTAGATTGTATATTCTCTGGACAATATGGATACCGGTAGACAATAAACTTCCATTTCTAACTTATCATATTTATTCATGGGCCTATGGTTTAAGTCATAGATGTACCTTGATTACACACTCCCTGATTTGTAGAACACAGTCCTGGGCAAGGTCAGCCTGGTTCTGCTCCAAACACATACGTGCCAGCTCCATCAACAGGTGGGGCCTGTAAATGCCATAGCAACATGTAAATACCATAGCAATATGTACATAGCAACATTAATGTTATCTATACAGAGCTTTAAAGAGTATTTGAAATAGTGGTTGATTGTGTTTATGCATTTAAAAAAGAGGTTTTAAATTTGTTTCATAAAATACAGACGAAAAGGTAAAAAACGCTTATTACTTAAAAAATTGACATGTCTCTTTTTGCCATTCTAGATCAAAGAATAGTAAATATGCACCAAAACTTTATAACATTCAAAGAAGAAGATATATGTTCATGTTTACTGAAATAAATCTAGAAATACATAAAACAAAGCCATATTACCAGGAGGTTACAATATGATATATTGTTAGTTCATAAAATTAGGCAATAGACCAGTATCAACTTGTTAGAAAAACATGTAAAAGAGTTATGATTCACTCTAACACCTGATGTTAAAGATGTTATACATTATGTGCCAGTGAAAGATCCCTAAGGAGAATGTTATGTAGTCTCGCTTCAAGCCCTTGTGAGGGAGGGGGTTCAGAGACTTTATGCAAGACTAGCTGTTATATAGAAGTTATCAAACAATGTAGATGTGGGGCTTAAAATAAAATAGAACTATGTGACCCTTGAAAGGGCCCCATATGTACTACCTAACATCAGCCTCCAGCTGAAATCTCTTTGGAAATGGGGGTGTTGGGGTGCGTATGTGCTCAACTCTTTTACCACTTCTTCTACATATAAGGAACAAAGTGGATGGGGATGATAAATAATTGAGAAACCATATTACTCGATGCTACACGCTAACAATAACTCTTAAAATGAATGTATGGAATCAACATTTGTGTTCAATTGAAGATCATAAATCCATCCATAATAAAACACACATTTTTGTGTTCAAAACATTTTGGCAGATAGTGAGTGGTAAATATAGATAGTGAGTGGTAAATATAGGCTATTCATTCCTTCCAAAGTAGCTTTGTAAAATATATACGAGGCTGTTAAATATATGAGGCTATCAAACAAATAGTATCTGTTGCGTGAATTGCAATCTTGCCTGTATATAAGGAGAGTATTTGTAATTAACAAATCTGCCAGAATTCACTTTGCTCCACTCACTAACTGTACACAGTGAAAAGTTAAAACATGCAATAATACGTGCAAAACAAACAGTGTCCCTAATCTGCACAATGAAAAAAATTCACTGAAACTATTGCAAAAATGTCCACAATCTCCAAAGCATGACAACAGCAGAATGTACACACACTGTGAAATAAGTGCATCACTGGTATGTACCTAGCATGATGATCATTGGGTAAACGGGAAGCTATACTAGGGGTTGGGGAGCGTAAACGATCCCTTCTTGCACTGCGTCTATTTAGAACATGTAGAAAACATACAACATGAACAAAACAGCATAGACATGGCCCATCATTCTGAAACTCATCACAACTCCTTTCTTTTATACAATGGATGTGAATCTGTGAAACTAAATGAAGAGAATGTCATGGTATTCCATAATGATGACCAAATGGTACATTTAAAGCATGCCTGGGTGTTCTCTAGTAATATAGAATATAGTTTCGCTTCTGGTGTTTTGTGCCAACATGCAATCTACTGGATGTAACCCCCCTATCACACCAAACTAGTTCTTACCCATTCTTGCCAGTCCTACCAAAACGTCGTAAAACGAGCTCAATCTGGCTGTGGTCAGGAAATATGTCTAAAATAATTAGCTTCGTTCATAAACAGTCTTCAATACATCCATCTCATTCACAGTTCGTTCAGGTCACACCACATCGCACCACGTCGGTGTGCAACGTCGTATAACGCGTCCCTTAGTCTAGAAGGTCATCATGACCTGATTACAGAACGGTATGGTCGCCATTGAAATTTGAATCGATTCAAAATTCTAAAATCACCTTCCCGTCTGAGAACGTTCATGAAGTTCGTAAAAAGACCTTAGAAAGTTGCAGCTACGTTCATTCCGTTCGCACACAGTTTAAAACCAGTTTTGAAGAACGCAGTGGTAACTTGTTTGTGGTGATAGCTATATTTTTGCTAACTCGTTCTTAAATATGTTCTTAATCAGTTTAAACCCGTTTGCAATTAGTTCTACCTCGTTCTCAATACGTCCTCAGACAGTTCAACTCGTTGTTTAAACACCCCTAGTAGGATTGAAGTATGACAGTTCCGTTCGTAGTATGTCCAGCTCGTTGTAGAACGTATCAACCACGAAAACATCTTGAGCATGTTCTAAGTTCTAGAGGACCTACCCGTTCGAGTACGTTCGATGAAGTTTGTAAATAGACCCCAAACGATTTTAAGTACGTCCAGTCTGTTCGTACACAGTTGAAGCCCGTTTTCGAGAATGTAGTGAAAACTAGTTTGGTGTGATAGTAGGGTAAGCAAAGCTGTGTGTTTTCAACTATCAACTAAAAGATCTACCAAGTAACCTAAAATAAAAAATTTAGTACAGCCACACATTACAGGTCAAAGCAAGCTCTGGTCAAAATATAGGAAATCCTGTTATATTTTGAACATGCCATTATGCTCAAACCAGAGGGATTAAAGTCTTTGTTATGAGCAGTATCTATTTATAAGTAGTATAGGAGGATGAGGGGATGACATTTTTCAAATACGTACAAATATATATGTTTCAAATCCTCAAATTAAGTATGCTATCATGCTTTATTTTCATGGACCATATTTGTTACGTTTCTGATGCAAGAGAATAAGCTTAAGATTTTTATTTATTTATTCTACCCTCATTTGATGGACAGAGTGACACAAAAATGTAACTTTCTAATTTTGGAATATTACTGGTGAATTTTTCTCCATTTTGCCTCCCCAATTCGAGTATTTATTCAAGATTCAACCATAATTCAGAGAGCTGTACCAAAATTAAACAGAATTCTATACAGAGTCTACAAATCTACATGCTTCTGCATACCACCTACAACTAGATGTGGAATCTAAATGGCGCTATGATGTGCATTGAGGGGAACAGGAAATAATGGCTACCTTTCTGCCATTGGGAGCTTTTTTATTTTTTTGGCTGACAATGAGGGAGAACCTGACTTTCTCTGAGCAGACAACCTAAGATGAGATATATTAATATGAACTGAATTAGTATATAACAATAAACATATAAAGATAACATGCATGGCTAATTCTTACTTTAGCTAAAGATATGGCGATCATTTGGCCAAAGTAACAATTATGTTCTTTATCCCACAACAAGTGTTTGTAAAAAAATTAGTGTTTCACAAAGCTTTTCAAAGTTTCTCCCGGGAACAATAATTCTCAACTTTGAATTCTTAAGTTTTCAGATTAATGAAAGCTGTCATTTGGTTTTATTAGTGAATAAATGAATCAATTTCAGAACCAATTAATGTAAACTGGATTTGAAATATGAAACATTTATATGTATAAAATATTTTCAGACAAAATATAAAATAAAAGTTTTCATTTATTTACACTGTACTACCTTTTGTGTTTTCCTAAGGGTGGTCCATTATATACCAAATCGGTATGAGAGTCACTTTGAAAAATAATTTATATATAATTTAATTTAATTAAAGTTAATCAAATAATAAGTCAAACATTAAAATTTTTTTAATAATGTTTAATTCGATTTATGATAAATAATTAAATTAGAAAAGAATGTTGGGTATTTACCTTCCTTCTGACTCCATGATTGAGCCACCAGGTGTCACTGACCGTCTGCCTTCGCGATCTTTCCTCCCTTCTTTTGGGAGTTCCTTTGGTTCACGTCCTTCCACAATCATAATGTAAATGCGTCTCAACTCCCACAAGATATCCTTCACTTCCCTCGCTTCCAGGCCCCTGTCAATTTAGAAGTTTGTTAACATTGGAAAAAATAACATACAACCAGTTAAGGACAGGTCACCCTTCTACTTAAATGAAAACTTAACCTTTTGGATATTAGAGCTTTTTTCAACTTTTGCCAGTTTTTTGGCAATCTAATAGAGACGTTATTTATTGAACACCCCTCATATATCTGTGTCACTCTGTATTGCAGATTTTAATGCTACTGAATGTTACTTACACTTTAAGACGACATATCTTATAATAAACAGCCAGTTCAGGAGACTTCTGAACATCTCTGTGGAGTTTCTCGACAGGCATTAACTGCTTCTGGATCTGTTGATAGAATGTTTAAACATTTACATGTGTTCTAGTTATTCTACTCAAAACATGAATTTAATACAAATTAACGTACTGTATGTATTGTGCCTTGAATTACCGACTTTATATTTTACATAGTACTGTGGCACAGACAGAAAAAAGCAATGAATCAAAATCTTAGGATATTATATTTGTATGTCAGAATTTCACACTCGTGTCCCAAATCTGTAACTTTAGTTATTGATAAATATAAAATATTTAATAAGTGATTAAAGAAAAGTTGACCACTGAACCATTGTATTTTTCAACATGTTTTGCAATGTACAGGTGATTGTGGTGGTATCATAAACTCCCCGAAATCACAGACTCCAGCTATTCAAGTAAAGTGTAGTAATTTACATATTGAAAATAATAACACTCACCAGCATTCCAAACACTCGTTTGTACATGCTTGGGACATTGGAACGTATGAAGCTAGCAGCAGCCAGTCCTACAGCTTCTGCATCTTTCTTACGTCCTGCATCCAGATGACACTCAATAAGGGCTCTGCAAACAAATCAGAGAAACTTTTATCATTTAGGTGACACTCTATTCGAGCTCTGTTTTCAACTTTATAAACTATGATATTTGCAAATATTTGATCAAATCATGGTAACTGTATATAAGCTATAATACAGCATCACATCAAAACATAAAAAAAAACAGTGTGAGATTAAAATCAAGAAAGAATTTTCATTAAATCATGCCAAGTTGAACTACATTTGAAAATCTGTTTATCCCAAGTTAAATCATGGAAACTTCATTATGACCAATTTCTTTATTCAATACAAGATCTAGGAAAAAACCAATGAAAATCTCCCCTAAAAAGGACCCCTTCGAAAATGGCATTCTCCATTTAAGGGCAAAAAGGCGGAGTTATAAGCGGACTGACACTTTCCTTAAATGGAGAAGTCTCGATGGATCTCGCTTAAACTCTGCCCCTTCTTCGTGAAAAATCACGTGAATTCCGGCTTTTGCTGGGTCATATCCGGGCATCTCGGCTTCGAACCCAATCAGAAGTTTCAATTTTGACTGGCTCCGCATACATTATCTCAAGTCTCACCCAATATTTTTATGTATACGTTAATTATAATGTCAAACATTCTAATTAAAAGATGTCAAAGTTAGAGTAACTTACATGATGAGAGTTGCTCTCCATTCAAAGTCCTGGTCATCAATATCATCCAGGGCCTTAACAACCTCATGGAGACTGTGTGCTAGGAAACGACGGAAATTAGGCTTTAAGAATGGACGACAGAATTGCCAATACAACACTGATGCATTGTATACTAGGAAATGATACCTGGAAAAGAACACGATGACAAATGTGAAAGTTGATCATTGGGTTATACATTTTACACGCTTGAACAATTTTTTCAGCTCTTTCTCTAGATTGAGGACAAAAGAGGTCTTTATCATCTGTATCAAAATATTCTACTGCATACCATTTGCACTTACATTTTTTATTTCATTGAATTACACTTTGATTTAATAAAAATTGTGATTGGTGATAAATAAAAAAATCAATGATTGATGACCTCTTAAAAAAATGTGAAGATGAAATCGAAGACTGCCTGAATATGTTTTTAAACCAACCTTGGGTTTTTCTTAGCAAAGTTGATTGCTTTCACAAGGTACACTACAGCCTTCTCAAGTTGTTCCTACAAGCAAACAAAAATTTCAGTAACAGAGGCTAAAATTTATGTGACAATATCTAATAAGAATAAAATTGACAATATGTCACAAAAATGGAATATAAATACAATTTATATCTAAATAGACTGTTTTGGTCTAATTTAGTAGGAAAACAAAGTGGTACACTAGGGTAGCTGTGAAGGTGGTATTTAAAGGAGCTGTATTACACATTTCAAAGGTTTGAACCTGGCTTGGTTGTTCCAGTGACAATATTGTATTGTGTGTTTGTGTACTTACAGGGTTATCAGCTGATGTTGGGGCCAATAATTGAGACTGACAGAGGTATGCTCTACACAGGAACTGGTTTGCTGGAGGAGGTTTTATGAAGTACATCTTCAAACAATCTTTGGCCATATCAAGTTTCCCATGCTACAAAAGCAATGAACATATATGTTTGGTTAATTTATAATGTTACAGAATACAGAACCATTTTTATATTTCAAAGATATCACTAATTTATACTTTTAAGAGATGACGTATCATTTCCTTTGATATTAGAGATTTAGAGGTATTTGAAAAATGCAAATCATACAACTCAGAACTGAGCAGCCCCATTATAGTCAATACCCACACCCACTTTAAGTGTTCATAATTTGATTGTTAACATTATCAAATCACTGTTCATGCGGGAATAACAGCCTGATACAAAATATCTCTCATCTTAGTTTTATGTCATAGTAGATTTTAATAATTAATTAGAACAGAAGATTTTCTTTGTTGTAAGTCTACCTGAAAGGCAATCTCAGCACATAAGACATACAACTCCTGGCCAAATGGTTCTGGTGCATCAATTGTTGGTTTGGACTGAGCTACATTTCTCAGCTGGTCGTACACTTGCTGGAGACTGTTGTTTGGATCTTTAGCTGAAACACAGGAATAAGAATGAAGTTATTTCCTAATTACAAATGGTATCATATATCTTTTATTTTTGTTAAGTACAGGGTGTTCAGAAATGACACCAAGTCACCCATTTTTCAACCAATCTTTCTAAATTTTGCACATATTATCAGGGGTGTAATTATGAGGGCACACACCAAATTTCATGAATTTCATGTCTCAAGAAAAAAAGTTAATTTTATTATATACCGGTATTTTGATTTTGTAACAAGGTCCTTGACAGAGCACATTTTACATCACATTTAACACTAATTAGGAATATTTATATTTAGTCCTGAGCATATCACTTCTGAAAACGATATAATGTGTTAGATCCAGGACTGTAGCTCCATGCCCATTGGATATAATATATACTTGAAAGTAATTATTATCTGAGTGCAGTGCTGTAATGTATTTTTGTTGTTTAGCCACCCATTCTTGCATCGACAACAATGCACACTCAGGCCCATAGCCAGCTTTTGCTGAGTGGGCTTCATTTTCAAAAAATTCCAAGGAGTTCGCATTTCACAACCTTGGCCCAAAATCCCTTGATAAGTGCTCAGAATGGTGAAAACCTGCATGATTTAGAAAGAAATTTTAGCCACGAGGAGGCAATAGATGGAACCCCATCATATTATACATCTTTTCATCAAAATTAAGAAAACTGACATGAAAACAATGCTCGAAAAGGGGAGTCTTTGGCACAGCACATAGGTTTTAAAAGGTACATGTATACTGGAGTGAAACCCCTGGGGATTTTGTCCCATAAACAATTTGCCGGATTAAATCAAATGGATATCTGAAGGATATACAGCATACAGTAAGACAATTTCAAGGATATACCAAGGCTATCTAACGACGATTAGAAAGATGTTCTTAATTGGCTTGGGGGATACCGGGGGGGGGGGGGGGTTACTGGTCAATTTCTTGTATGGGGTGTAGAGATTCAAAATATCAACCCAACTTTTTTGTTTCAAAAGTGAACCCACACCCAGGTTTTTTGGAACATAAACATCTAGGGTTTTCATTCAAAACATTAGACCCAGTTCTAGGGATTTTTCGTCAAAATGGGACCCACATCCAGGGATAGATCTAGCCTAACTCTGAAAAATTGATTCGGACACTCACTCTATATCTATATCTATATCTATAATTCTGGAAGAAGGATAGTCCTGTATAATCCAGATCTTTTTATGTATTATTTTCATATTATGTTAAGGGGGGCGTTGTTTAATTGCTCACTGGACATGGGTTAGTTGTGGTGAAGGAATTTCTGTCTCATCAAGTGCTTGTCAATTCCATTCTTGAATTGATTTATATCTGTGGTGTCTATTACAGATTGGGGAAGATTGTTCCATGTGTTGACGATTCTATTTCCAAATACATTTTTTCTTACATCGAGTCTGCTATATCTATGGCTTAATTTTTCTGTATTCCCTCTCGTCATCTTATTTTCTGATTTTTGTGCAATGTACTCACCTCCATATTTCTGGGCAATACCCATAAGAGTTCTTAAATTGGTATCCATTTGTTCTGCATATGTAAACTGATAATATATTTATCTTAATCTATATAAATAACAATCTTTTATCCATAATTGACTTCAATATTAATAAAAATTTGGAGTAAAAATGTTTCAAATTTTGTTTGGAAACGAGACCGCATTGCAAACAGGAAGTTGATCATACTAGAAAATAGTGCAAATATTTATAAGCTTATTTCATTTATTTATAAATTCTGTTGTACAATACTAAATTACGTAATCAATATGGTTAATATTCTAATCAGTGTACAACTACATTTGCGAATTTTATTGAACTAACACTATAGAAATAGTTCAGAAAAGCGGATGAATATATAGGCCTTATCCCACAATTCACCGGTGTTGCTATGGAATCAATGACAACAAATACAACCAACACATGTTCACTTTCACATTTGGAGTTGCAGTAGGCAGTCAAGTTATTTTAACTCAAATTTTGCTTTGATTTCATATTGAATATATCATCATGCAGATGTCCAGCAGAGACCCTTACCCTTTCCCAACACTTCAGAATGATGAGGACTTTCAAGGAGCATCAGGCACAGAGGTAAGACCATGATTTTGATAAGATCTACATTTATTTATGATTGTCAAGCATTTGTTATTGTTAGAAAAATATGGAATAGACATATGAGACTTCAATATAAGAAATCTGAGTAATATACTTTTATCTTATTCATTCAGTATCTTTATTGATAGTGAAACAAATTCCCACATATATTCTAATTTATTAGGGGCACAAAACAATAATAGACTACATTTGTTTATTCTGTTGCTCTAGCAACACTTTGGGAATATATCTGCTTAAATATGGATAAGACAATCTACTATACTTAAACATTAATACTAAAAGCCAATATTTTGATCTTTCCAGAAAAAACCTTATGGCCTTCCAACACACCTTGCTCAGAAAAATGAGCCATGGCAGAGACTAAACACAACCCCCACCCTATCCAGTGCACGAAGGGAGGTCTACCACTTCGATCCACAGGCACCTAGAGACAGTTTAGACTTTGTATTGAAGGCACAGTATGACCACCATAATGCTTTCTTAGTTGGAAAACCAGGAACTTTAAATCAGCCAGAAACACTGGGACAAGAGCATGGGTGAGTAGCATTGAACTGTTAATAAAATCTCATACTAGATCTACTGCTGTATTTATGGCTATTAAGAAGACATTTTTTCCATTCATTTTCTTTTTCTCTGATCAGGAATAGCTTTTTCATAAACATAAAATGTTTCAAACTGCATCTTAGCATTCTGGAAAATAGTCCATCATCAGTGACTGAAAATTATTTCAAAAATATTATAATGTACATTTTGTCATAATATGCAATATATCAAATAGCCTAAAACAAATAAAAAACCTGAAGATAAAAATTGACAAATAAAGTATGTTGTTTCATAAAATTACTTTATTTTTTCAGGAGAGTTTTAAAGAACAGAATTGTGGAACAACCTGAGCCAGAAAACCCCCTCAACCATCCTCTAAGAGTGGCCACCGACCCCAAAAGGCGTACTATAGACTCTATGCACTCATGTCATAATGCAATTGAAGGCCACCATACACAAACAACAAACAGAGGATACTCGAGAAAACCTGGCGGTGGATTCTTTGAATATTAAACTTAATTGCATTTTAGACATTCTTTATTCAAATGGCATTTTACCACTACTAAGAAGTACAGTACTGTAGTAGGATAAAAACAAAAAGTTCAAAACAGTAAGTCACAGAGCTTGCGGACTTGTGCAGTATTAACAAAATATTTAATATTATTCTATGATTAGTACATATGTGATATATCAAATGAAAGCACATTGATATGTCCGTGTATTTCATTACAGAAGTATTTCTAGGATATTTTTCAATCCCTTGAAACAAACTGCTGATGTTTAATATAATACTAAGTGGATTAATGTTCATTCAATCAGCCTTTTGCTTCTATTATTTTGGAAATTTGTTTTAAGATGTCAATGTCAATCAATCAATCAATCAATCAATCAATCAATCAATCATTCAATCAATCAACCAATCAAAATAACCAATCAATATTCAGTATTTGTTGTTCAGTTTTTGGACAAACAGTGCCTACATACTTATAAGATCAGACAATGTAACTTAAAACCAGTGCATAATTATGGTTCACATTTGTGCTATTTTTATTTCAATATGTACAATAAACTATATAAAAATGTATATGCATTATTATGTTTGTTTGTATTCAACTCTAAAGTAAATGAAATAACTGACAAGTTTATATACATGATATAGAAGTAGTTATCATATCCTGAGTATTGAATCACCATTACATATGAGAACCTGAATACAACAAACTCTATCTTAGTCAAAAGTAAATGTACATGTAAGTTTTGCTAAAAGCCTTCAATGAAAAATGTTCAATTAAGAGAGTACATCAATAATCGATTGAACATGGAGAAAGGAACTGCAAATTGAGAAGTGTTTAATTACAAATTGCCAATACATTGATTAATACAAAGCAGTGAATTCTAAAATTTGAAGACTGAACTGAAAAATTAAAGACAAATTAAATATACAATTTCACAAGAGAAGGATCACCAGGGTACATTCATCATATGAACAATTCAAATGTTCATTGCTCTCTTGCTTACTCATTACCTCAACTACTTACTATATGTACCATATTCAACATATATAAACATATCAAAAAGACAAGACTGGATAATTAATAACAGGGCTTGGCTGCACATAATTATGCCTTTGGAAATCTCACATATACAGTTTTGAATCTGATACCTACTACAATGCTATATAGTTAAAAGGAAGAAAGTTTATCATAAAACAATAGAACATAGACGCAATTGATATGTCCTATAAGTACTTACATAATCAAGGTACATTTTCATATGCGCATGGACACCTCCTTTTCAGCATTTGGGTATCAATTTAAAATGCACAATTTTTAGAAGGAATATCATATGTAGTATATTTTGTACAAAATACAAGTCTTCTTTATTTACATTTATAAACCCTGCTAACCTGCTTTAGTCTAAACTGAGTATTTTTGTATAATTCTTACTAATATTTACAACATGCAGTTCAGATAATAGACTCCTGCATTTTAAATCCTTATAGTCTGAAGCATTGATTCATTTTTTAGTTTGCATTTTGCGTAATAAGTAGATTTTTTCTGTGACTTCATCATTATTTTTAGCTCAATAGCATTTGGCACACGATTCATGATGGTGTGCTATGACAGAAAAAGACTTAAGGTTTTGGACGGATATTTCTAAGTTTACAATATTTACAGATCCCAGCATATAGTTGTATGTACAATCATATTTACAATGTAAAACACACTAATATGCTTATTAATGCCTCACCATACTAAAAACAGGTACAGATGAAGCGTAAATCTATATGCTAAAGCCTCCGTCACATTTGCTCTACATTGTACTGATTATCCTAATATTTCATGCCACATATCTTTCTCAATTTTGGGATGCTACTGCTGCCATGCGGTTGCTGTAGATCAAATGTGACTGAGGCATTAAACATGCAAAAAATAGAAACAAATGAAGCATAAATCGATATGCTTAATCATACTTAAAATATGTACAAATGAAGCATTAAAAGTATGAATAGTGTACCTAAAGTGTACATATATTATACAATGCACTCACAGTGCATGTTATTAGGCACTTAACCCTCATTTACAATACATCCATAATGTACACTGCTGTATACAACAATTATAAATGAAATAAATGAATATAAATAAAATGATAATCTCATAAAACATTAACTGCAAATAATAAATTTCTTTTAAAAATTGCATCACTGACTAGTCAGAGAGAATATATGGTATATATTATATATCATGCAGTTGATGGCTAGAATCTATTTCAGACCATCTCCATGACGATTCTTAAACCCACATTATAACTATCAATAGCTCATTGTCTTATATTATTACAAACAGCAAGTTATGCCTCAGATTACTAAAAGACAAGTGAACTTTGGATATTGATCAATTTGAAAAATAAAATTCAAAAACTCGAATTCCAGCCCCTCATTACAAACCAATTATAATGTACATAAAACAGAGTACCATATTCTTATATGTGTATCACATTCCCTTCAAGACTAGAGTATTATTTCAGGACGGATTTAATATAATGTTCTATCTCCTACAATGTTGAGTTCTCCAATGAATAGCTCCATCATTTGCCTCATTGCTCATCAGAAAGACAAGTTCTGAAAGAGTTCACAGAATTTGAATATTGTCTCATGACAGGCAAGTTCTCAGAATTGTTTCTTTTCTGCCAAAAAGAGTTCCCTAAGCTTGCGTATTGTCTCATGATAGGCAAGTTGTCAGAATTGTTCCTTTTCCGCCATAGAGAGTTCCCTCAGCTTGAGTATTGTCTCATGACAGGCAAGTTCTCAGAACTGTTCCTTTTCCGCCATAGAGAGTTCCCCCAGCTTGAGTATTGTCTCACGACAGAGAAGTTCTCAGAACTGTTTCTTTTCCACCATAGAGAGTTCTCTTAACTTAAGTATTGTCTCATGATGGTCTGGTGGCTCTAGCTCATTCAACAATTGCTCTGCTATCCTGCTGCGTAGTCTGCCAGTCACCTGCAATAATTTACAAGTCTGCATTAAATGATGCATTAAAACATTACCAATTTAAGGCAGATAGGCAATTCAAGAGTAATATGCCTAACAACGAATTCATGCTAACTTTACTGAGAAGAAGAACATGACTAAAATGTGTTCATAGAATTTGAGAAGCACATAAAATCACAGTACTTGATCCTTCTAAAACAATGTTTGTGATTTATCTAAACTTAAACATCAAAATGAAATTTATTACTATATGCATAGCATAATACGACATGAGATGCATTCAAGTAAACTTTTTCAGTGCACTTTGAGAGGTGTCTTTGATAACTAAAAATGTTTCCTGTATCTCAGCTATTTCCTTCTTATCACAACACAATATAAAAGTAAAATATGTAACAATCCTGTACTTTATTGGTATCAATAAAAAAAGCAAAGCATATAAGAAATATGATAACCAAAGCTTATTTCTATCTTATATATTTCCTTGTATAAAGTTACCAGAGTTAGATCTTCAGCAGAATATGTTGGCCTCCTTGCTGGGGCCTAAATACATGTAAACATAATATTTGCATTGAATATTTTGTCAATATCTAGAGTGCCATATGGCACTCATTAATTTAGAATAAGAAAGGCAAATATTTACAATTCTTCATTTCTTGCATGATAAAGTACGATAGTAAGAATACTTTAATTGAATATATATTATTCCAAATGCTTGAAAAAAGTCATAGTGTGAAATAAAGTTATATCTCCCAAATCATACTTACAGTTTTTGGGCGCTGGATTTTCCTAGATTCATTGTTGTTAAGTGGAGGTGACTTAGGCTCTGTGAAGTCCATGCTAATTCCCATACTTGTCATCCTCCTATTGGCTGGCCACTCCACAGGAGGTGGCCATATCCCAGAGTTCTTATCTGTAGACCTACTTGGACCTCGTCTCTTAGTAGGAGATACACTTCTACTGTCTGAAATGTTAACAATGTAGAATTAGAGACAATTGAGGATGTTGAATCAGCATACTGTATATTTCAACAAGTTCTCAAGTTTTGTGCAACATTTTCAAAAAGTTGTTCCATATTAAATGAAATAAATAGCACAAATATACTATATGTATTGATGAAGAATAGTTAGATAAATAGTTCAGTTTTTTAAATTGAAATGCAGCCCTTTTGGAAGTTTGTGACTTTTAAATTATGTTCAAATACATCCAAATAATGAAATAGTGCTGAATATGATTATATCATAATACATGTATGAATAAAATAATGCACAATATGATTGTTCCAAAATAACCATGGTATAACTTACCAAGACTTGGTGCTGCTGTATGGGGTCGTGAAGGAGGCGAAATTCCAGCATCCACATCATACACCTGAAAACATTATATGTATATGTATACACCTATAGTATGTTCATTATGAAAAGGTTCAAAGGTGTCCAATTTTGATACAATCTGGAATCCTAGATAACCATTATCTACTGTTTGGAGAAAATAGCATGCAACAAGATCATAGTTATAATAGTTCCAAAAAAGTACCCTTGGTTAAAACAAAGTAATTGCTTTTGAAATCAAAATGTACAGTAAATCTGTATAATTTGAACACTACTGGCACAAGCAAAAAGTGTTTGAATTGGCAGGTGTTTATAGTTCAAGATTGCTTCACATTATCTGTACTATATTAAAACAAATGGGACGGAAAAAAGTGTTCACATTGAGAGGTTTTCAAATTGGAGAGGTGTTTGGATATAGCCTAAAAGTTTTACTGTAGTGTTCTGAAAAGATTTTCTTTGCCTTCTATAAGTCATATGGGAAACTTGATGAGCCACTCAGTTGGAATCACTCTAAAATAAAAGCTTACCTGAGTCTGAAGATCATCCACTCTTTGGAAGGCATCCAGCTTGAGGCTTCTTTCATGGGTCAATTTTTTCTTGAGATGGAACATATCTTTAACTGCTTTCTCATTCTCAATCTGTTGCATCTTGAGATTCTTGTCCTTTGTGCTTGATATGATACGTAGTCTCAACTCTTTGTCCTCAAGCTCTCCAATCTAACAATGTATAATCATGAATTGTAAGCAACAAAAATGGAAAGAAAGGTTCCCTCTTTTTAAAACAAAGACAACAGTACTGCAAACCATCTTGTGTACTTTTTAATATAACGTGTACATGTGAATGATCAAGTTTGATTTCATAACTCCAAAACTGAAAAAATACCCAGGTATTTAAATAAACGTTATTGGATTATAAATAACAATAGAAGGTCAAGCATAGACACTACAGTCTAATGCCATAATGGAGGCTTACCATACGTTCCATGTTAGCCTGTTTAGCTAATTCCAGCTGCCTCTGACTCTGCGCCTTCTGCATCAATGAGTGAGCTTTCTCTCTGTTTTCCTTCAACTGTAAGAGAAAGAGCATTATTGTCACTACATGTACAGTATAAAATCTGTCTCGGCCAAACAGTTCTTGGACTGGCCAAAGGTTTGCAGATTGTTCACATTTCAAGTTTGCATAAACATTTGGGCCATAGGGGATAGCAAATGTGGTACTGAGAAAAGGTGTTCACATGTTGAGGCATTCAGATTAGAGAGGTGTTCAAATATACAGGCAGGGCCGTCAGATTGGGGGGGGGGGTGCGATGGGTGCGACCCATACACAACCCATTCATTGACTCATACACTTTGAAAGTACCCAGAAAGCACCAAATAGCATCTTAAGATTGTAAAATTTTCTAGGGGTATTGGCCACCCCTCACACCCCCCACAAAACAATGGAAAAGTTCTAAATTTATTTTGGTGTTTTGTCTAAGACACTTTTAAAGTGCCCAGACATCATCAAATAGCTCCTTGATATAGTTAGTGTTTCTGGGGGACTAACACTTGCTCCCCCTCTTGCATCTTGCACTTGCATCCCCACCCCACCTCCCCCTCTGGTACCCCCCCCCCCAAAAAAAAAAAATTGGATAAAAATTGTGATTTTCTCAAATTCTTTAATTGAATCATGCACTTTGAAAGTGTCCAGAAAGCACCAAATAGCGTCGTAAAATTGAAAAATTTTCTAGGGGGAGTGGGCCACCCCTCACACCCCAAACAAAACGATGGAAAAGTTCTGAATTTGTTTTATGTATTGGCTCAGACACTTTTAAATTGCCCAGACATTATCAAATAGCTCCTTGATACAGTTAGTGTTTCTGGGGGACTAACACTTGCTCCCCCTCTTGCATCTTGCACTTGCATCCCCATCCCACCTCCCCACCCCACCTCCCCCTCTGTCACCCCCCCCTTGACCCCCCTCCCAAAAAAAAAATTGGATAAAAATTGTGATTTTCTCAAATTCTTTAATTGACTCATACACTTTGAAAGTGCCCAGAAAGCACCAAATAGCGTCGTAAAATTGTACATTTTTCTAGGGGGAGTGGGCCACCCCTCACACCCCAAACAAAACAATGGAAAAGTTCTGAATTTGTTTTATGTATTGTCTCAGACACTTTTAAATTGCCAAGACATCATCAAATAGTTCCTTGATATAGTGAATGATTCTGGGAGACTAACACTTACTCGCCCTCTAGCATCCCCACTCCACCTCCCCCTCTGGCAGCCCCCCCCCCAAAAAAAAAAAATCGAAAAAGATGAGATAAGATAAAAAAAAGTGATTGTTTTTCAATGTTTTTATTAACTAATACACTTTAAATGTGCCCAGAAGCACCAATTATCATCTTTAAATTGTAAAATTTCTAGGAGAGTTAGCCACCCCTCACATCCCCCACAAAACAAAAGAAAATATTCTGAATTTCATGTATTGTCTCAGACATCATCAAATAGTACCGTGATATGGTCAATGTTTCTGGGGGACCGCCCCTTGCTCCCCCTCTGGCACCCCACCCCACTTCACCCTCTCATCCTCTTTGACACCCCCAAAAAATTTTGAAAAATAATTCACATCAATCTTATTGACTCATACACTTTGAAAGTGCCCAGAAAGCACCAAATAGCATCTCAAAACTGTAAAAATTTTTACAGGGAGTGGACCACTCCTCACACCCCCCCCCACAAAACAATTGGAACATTTGGAAGTTGCATTTGTTAATTCCAAACCAATATAGGGAGTAACCGACCCCCCCCCCCCTCTGACTTACGCGATTTGATTTACGCGGCAAAAAATTTACAATTTTATATTCTCTTTAGTAAAAACCGCACCCCCCTTGGAGAAAAGTGTCTTACGGGCCTGACAGGTTTCACTATACATCTCTTTAGGCACCTTTACATATTTTACATCATGCAGATTCTTTTAACACCATATACGAGCATATCATTAAGATATAATAAAAATTTTACATATTAGCAAAAAGCACTTATTGGTTAAACACAATAATTTTTTGGTAGTATGCAACATTGCCATCATCCAGCCTCTAGAGGATACAATTATCTACAGGGTTCTATGTACATGGAAATGCAATGGGACATGTGATGTATATAGGTGGCACTACTGGTTTTTGTGATCAAATAGACAATCAATCCATCAATAATTTACCAATCATTAACCAAGATTGTAATAATTGATATTGTTGATTAAACTGCAGCATGCTGACCTAATTTACTTGGATTTATTACATTTATGTGAATAGTTATTTATTAATCAATTGTGATCATGTGAATCAGTGATTGCTTGTGTTACTTTAAATCAAGCAAGTGTTGTTGTTCCATAGTTGTTTATAAACATTTAAATCATTGGCCAAAAAGTAATGTACAGTGATGTCATTAATAGACAAGAAAGAGCGTGAATCCTGTTGTCTTTTCTCAGGAAAGAAGTTGTGCATAAAACATAACTGAACATTACTCTTTGTAGCCATTTGTGAAGACACTGATGCTTGAAATTACCACTGGTGTCACTCCTAATATATCAGAAAGCTGGTCCAGAAAGAGAAACATACAAAACTATTCATCAACACAACCCATTAAATATAGAATAGGATGTTGAAAATGCATGTTTTACAATACTTGTACTATTGACTTGACTTGAACTATTGTGATTCATACTGGAGCAATGTTTAAAATAATGACTGAAAACATTTTCATTAACATTGAATAATTCCTATGTCAGTAACAAACAGTAACATTGAAAAAGTTCACTATGAGCAGATTTTATGAATAATATATGTTTATCAAAAAATAAAAACTGATTCTTAAAGCTCACCTCTTTCTCGAGCTGTTTCTTGACCTGATTGCACTCAGCTTCAGACTGGGAGAGTCCAGCCCTAAGTGCCACTATCTGCTGGCGCAGTAGGATCACCTCCTCATCAGCCAACATCTTCACCTCAAGGTAATCCTTCTTACTTCTGTCTGAGTTCTTACCTAACTGGCTTTTCTACAATAGCACATGTATGTGTCATTTATAAGATTTCTACATTAAAGAATGTGCTAGGATGCTCAGCACTTCTCAAGATTAAATAAATAAAAGACAACATATTTCTTTTGAAATTCTGCATAATACATCAGCATTGTTTTTTATCTAGATGATCCATTGAGCACATTAACCTTTTAAGCTATAGAACATGCATGGTGATCCTTGAATTGAATTGAATGTTTTGAATTCTTTGTGACATCATATGTTTCCTACCTCTTTATGTGACATCATATGTTTCCAGTTGAACTTCCACTTATTGAAGATCTGCATATTATGCATAATCTTCGTCAGTTCAAAGTTATCATGTTGTAGATTAGCCAGCTTCTCACTTTGGGCCATATTACGCTTGGTAAACTCAGCTTCTGAAAATAGAATACGCCTCAACTTGTAGATAATGACTGTCTATTATGTTAAGTCTCACGTCCTGTCAAAATGGAATCCTGGGTCCTTTTTAAAGAATGCTCTTCTAAAGGCAGAACTTTTAAAACTCTTATGAATATGAAAAAAAACATCAAAACAACAAACCACTAAACCACTTCTACTGCATCTTGTTAGTAGTACCCCAGTGGGTCTAACTAGGAAATAGTGAAGTGACGTCTAACATAAATATAGGCAACTAACCTTCACTGCCATCTATTGCCTTCAGTTTAACACGTGTCATTTCCTCTATTGCCTCACGTCGCGTCTCCTGGATCTTGTCATACACATCATCGTGTAAATAGTCCCTGAAGGCAGAAAAAACACATTACTGGACAGCATTGAATGTGATTTGCTTGATGTGCTGTATTACATTATTTGTGAATTTTTAAGTTTTTGTGTATTATTGACATATATGTATGTGTACTTTTCTATCATATTAAATGAACTTTATGATGGCAACAGATGGCATTCAAAAGTCAAGAGTGTGAATTTTACAAATTGATCATCTAATATGTTGAAATCAATGGCACTGTTCTACTTATTAAAACTTACTTGAATTCATCAAACTTTGTTTTTAGTTCAAATGCACTGGAGAAGAGATTGAGAACCAGCTCATCATATTCCTCTTGTACTCTGTCTCTCAAGTCTTTCTCTTGAGACATGGCCATTTCTCGCATTTCAAGTACCTTGGCACGCAAGGCAGTGATTTCTGAAACATAAAAGGCCTGATTTATACACAATGTTCAAACAATTCATAAAGTTGTAACGCAAAAATGTAACCATCTGGTTGCAATTACAAAGTGTAACAATTTGTAACAGATGCTGAATAGTGTAAACTGAATCTAGTCACGGTAAATGGTAGTTATAATAATATGTCAATGACTAAAGAATTCAGAAATGTTTGTCTAAATTTATAACCAGACAACTTTTGTAGAAGATACATGGAGATGAACTGACTTAGTTACACTGTATAATGAAAGTGACGCCATGACCATCAAACATTTGTGACAATAAAACGATTTTCAAACAATTTCAATTTTTAAAGACCCAATACAACTATTTTATAACTTACCCAAAAGGATGTCATAATTCTCATCAGCCATCTGGCATTTGACTTCAATGTCAGTGGATTCTTTTTGTTGCTTGATCTGGTCATTCAGTTGTTTGATCTCCTGCTCTTTCTGGTAAAGTAACTGGTGGTGCTGCCTCAGTAGGTTCTCATAATACATGGAGTAGCTGAAAACAATATTGTTATGTTGAAAGGGCACTTCTGGGATATGACAAAATGCTGAGCCTCTTGTAACAAGCCAGATACAGGCATGAAAGAAAATGTGCTAAATTCAATGACAAGTGTGGGAATCGAGCATCAGAACCCTCAGATCAAACCAAAGCATGATGGGTAGACTATAAACTGAGCTGTAAGGTCTAATAAAGCCACAGCTGAGCTGTAAAAGCAACTTGCTTTTCAGAGTCGTTAAAAAATGTATTTGTATAAATACCCAGAGGAACAGTCAGCTTGTTGGCATATTGTTGTTGTTCCTAACTATTGGAGTTACAAGTAATTCCATCTTGCACATGTAACTTTTGAGGTTGAAAGATAGCCTCGAATAAATCATTCATTATAGTCTATTACTTTTTTCAAGATCTTTATGAAATTCTGACTCATTCAATTTTTTGGACAATTAATTCCTTCGGTATATTTGACATTATACTGTACAATCTCTATCCTTATACCATCCCTAAAAACATCCCTCATACCTGTCATAATTGTGCCTTTCTCTTGCCATAATAGATTGACCTAGATTGCGTAAACATTCATTAAGATGGCTCGTTTTAAAGGTGACCTCTTTCTGGTCTCTCTCCTGGTTCTCAAAGAGTTGGTCAACAAAGTCCTCTGCTATGTGAGGCTTAGCTATAGTGAAGCTTTCCTTGACAGCCTGGAATAACAAATTAATTTCTGTGTAAAATCATGAAATTGATATGTATATAAACATAGGAAGAGGTATATGATAGTTGGCAAGTAGATAAATGAAACTGTTTAACATCTCCCAATGCAAAATTATCAAGGAATTACTCAAATATATGTGGTACTAGTGGTACTATCAGATACTGCCTCTTAAAGGTATAGTGAATTAAACTTAAGATAGTTGTATCATATTGTGGGAAAAACTTCAGTGTTAATAAACAAAATGCTTAGACTGAATTTATAATACAAACTTATAAATTATGCAGCATGTAGTTCATCATTAGAGAATAATGTCAATTGTCAATTCATTGTCTCAATTCAACTATTTAACTGTCTAAACAAAACATGAAAAACTGACAAAAATTAATGTCTAAATAGATTTTGCACTGAATTGATTTGAGTTCAGTTTGACATTGGAATGAGGTCACATAGTGATCTCTGGATCCAGGCATCAAAATATGTCATAGATTTGAACAGTAGTTATTCATGATAAATAGTTCTTAAGAAATTATGATTTGAAAATTGAATAATTGCAGTTCAACTATTTGACTCTATTTAAAAAACATAAAAATAGACAGAAATGAATGTGTAGACATATTTTGAGTGCAATTAACTCTAGTGCAGCATGACCTCAGAATGGCATCACAATTTCGATCCCTGGATCAGGTATAAAGCTAGGTCAGATTTACCACCCCAGGCAAATACCATTGTAAAATGGATAAAGAGAACATACTGATTTCTTCCATAAATCTGTGGGTAGTGCCCCCTCCTCCCTGGCTCTCTCTGCAAGTGCCAGACTCAGCTCTTTGGCAAGCTTCTTCCTCACCTCTACGATCATATAGCACTCCTCGCTCTCAAGCAGACTGATCAGCTACATGGAAAAGAACAATATCAGAATTATTGAATGGAGATTTCTGTAGTTAATTTGTTAGTACTAGAAAATATAAAGTGAGCTAGCTACTTGCTTTCTAGCAAATTGTTTAAAATGTTGTTTACTTTCATATTTTCCATATTTCACCTGATTCATGTTTGCATCATCATTTTTAGGGAAATAACACAACGTAACCAATAATGAAACTATTTGACCAATGAAAATTGAGTGATTTGTAAGAACATGCTCTAATGCACTTACAATATTGATATTCCATTGGGACACGGTTGCTGGTCCCTTATGTGAAAATCAAACTTTGCAACAAAGACACTCACCTGTTTTGATCTGATCTCTATTTCAGTTGCACCTTTAGGACTAACGAGAGGTTCAGTGTCTGCGGTCATCCCATCATACAATTCCCCCTGACCATGCCTACGTGCGATACTTTGTAGAACAGGGAACAACTTTTCCACTTTGTAGATTTTACTTATTAAAAAAGAAAAAAAATATACTTTTCTGTATTACAAGGTTCACTTTCTGAATATATTTTGTATGCCACAATAAATGATCTCACAAAAGAATGAATAATGGATTTGATGTCAGGTGTTCCTTACGGAGAGGATCCATTAACATGTTAGTCAATTGAAAATATCTGAAATACTGTAAACTGTTACTTGTAGAGAGGTATTAATTCCAAAGGTGTTCCCTCAGAGAGGGTTTACTGTATGTTGGAATATGAAGGGCCATTGGTATGAATAATAATGATCAGATGAAGTATTTTAGTATTTGATCAACTATCACATTATGGGCAATGATTCTGGATTGTGGCAAATATATCATTTGTAATCAATAAGCTTAATAACATTTTCAAGTACTTGTATATCTCTGTTCCATACTGTTTCATTTTTAAAGGAGCTATATAATCTTTAATAGTACTACAGTACTTAGTGCTGCAAATAAATCTTCATAAAAAACTTTGCAATAACAAACCATCTATTTCAAAGAAATATTCTATGAATTACATTTTCATTTACATAATTTGCATATTTTAAATGGTATGTGCTGCCAAAATGAAACAATACCCAAAATCATGAAAAAGCTAAATTCCTCATATTTGGCTCTCTCTATATCATAACTCACCAGTATGCTTTATAACTGACAGAATTATTTATCTTCTCTGTGTTTAACTTCCTACATCCCCAGTGAGTCTTGAATAGTTCTAATCTCTTCCAGAGGAGCAGGAAGAACTTGAGTAGTTTGTAGGACTCTATGGGCTGGTTGAGGCGGCTAAGGGGCTTTGGCTTCATAGGCCCTATAACACATACAATACACGCACTGAAATACATGTTCCAAAAATACAATCTGATGTGAATGTGATACAGTTGTAATATCCTTGCCCAAGTCGGTCTCTTATGTATGAATCTATGAATGTAACACTTTACTTGCAGATTCAAAATGTGTATTTTCACCCAATTATTAAAGTACACACTATATCATTCCTTAGCCCTACCTGTTTTCTTCTCCCCTTGTAAACTCATTGAACTAGCAGCTCTGGAAGACAGTCTAGTAGCTGGTCTTGAGGGGCTTAATGTCTTACTTCCGCCTTCATCTTCCTCATTGTCATTGGTTACTGCTCCCATGGCAACAAAATCTGGGTTCCCTGATTGGAGGACATCTTCCATCAGTAGGGTGACTCCCAATATTTCACCATTAGCTACATGTCTAAAATAAGGTAGGAACATATTAACTTATCACATGTATGTAATCTCACATGAATAATAGAACCAATGGGCAAGATCTCTAAATGCAAGAAAGCTACAATTAGAATATGTTTTTAAATTCAAACTCAATCCAATCAACAGAGTATAAATGACACATCTATTTATAATACAGTGAATATTTGATGCAAATATAAATAATGCTGGGTACCTATCCACCTCCTTTGTTCCTGCCAGGCACATTTGTAAGTAGTAGTCTATCATAAACCACTGCCAGAACATCGTCGGGTATGGACCATTTCTGCATACATAAAACAATCTTAATTAATTTGATAATAAATGTAGTCATATGCTTTTTTTCTTAAAACTCATGCTTCTCGTGCAAAAACATTATGGTAAGTTCAATTTTAATTTAAAATTATTTTCTTTAAGATAATAAATATACTCTTTATTTCTTAAAAACATAAATAAATTTACATTATTAATCATTGATTTTAAACGGTTGTAACTTTATTAATCATTGATTTTTAATGGTTGTAACTTTGGATAAGTGAGTGATGTATATTTATAGTTTTATTTTCTAATTGAATATCTATTCAAAATTGCTTTATTTAGCACATTATTGTGTCTTTAATACTGTATAACAAAAGGTCTGAATTTCTTAAACTGTTGTCACTGGAAAATGCAAGTTACAAATATGAAATTGTTCATATTATTCAAAAATCAGAATCCAATCATTTCAAACACTTGATACAAATTAACATATTATCAAAACCATACAATTAACTTTCTTTTTCTTAGAGTAGGACTTAATTTATGTGACAAAAGCAGTACCATTGTTTATGAGATAACACTTCATAGGGTACCACTGGGGTATGGAATAACACTAGTGCATGGGATAACTCATAGGATAACATAGGATATCCTTCTTGATCAGGGAGGACCTTTTAGCCTCCCAGAACCTCTAAGAGCCCCCCCCCCCCCTTCATTACTCTTACCTTCCTATAAATGACCTCCAGGGGTAAAGCTCTTGTGCCTTAAAGTCCCTTGCCTCCAGGGGTTCAGGTACATTCAGATATGTGGACATGATACTAGGTCGCTGTATGTTACTCAAACCAGGTAAAGCAAAGTGTATGTTATTTGTGATTGCCTACAAATAAGGAAAATGTGACATAAAAAAGGTAAATGTGATTATACTAAGTTCATGAGCAGTTTCTTCATAGTACTTTTCTGCGCTTTCTGTTAAGTATTTTCCTAAACATTTATAAACTCAACTTAATTCATGCATCTATCACAATAATTCACCTGCAAATTTATATCTAATTTACAGGCTTATCCTCATATTTGAATTGGTTGTAATAGAGCACTTTGTGAATATGTGGACAATTGCTTTAAGCTCATTAGATCACTCAACCTCAAGAATGACTTACATTGTAAGCAGACACATTGCCAGTTGCCAAGAATGTGTCTCTCATTGAGTGGCGCACTGCAGAGTCAAACTCTAAGAACATAATGTCACGACGCATTGTTAGGAACTGTCCCACAGATTCTACATTTGTCGGTTCTTCAAGATTGTTGATTTGTTTTTGAATTTCTCTGAATTCCGAACCTGAAAAGGAAAAAGGATATAATTATTACAATTGTAAAAACAAGAAAATTAATTTATCATTTTTTCTTTTGAACATGTATAAAGAAACCAAGTAAAATTAATCATAAAGCTAATTTTATTTTATTTGCCACTTATTTTACTTTATTTAACATTCATGTTGTAAGTATTTATTAAAATTTAAAGTTCACAGAAATACACAAGAAATTACAAAAATCTTTTCAATGGACTGTAACATTTGTGATGAGAATACAATACAGTCCATGCTGGAACACCAAGCAATACATGGGGCTGCATTAAGGGTCTCAATTCTTCCACCTTACAATAGAGACCCCTTCCAAAACATAACATAATGGTAGAGACTACCACCTTCCATCTCGCATGCATCACAATGGCCTCACATAACGTGTAGAGGGAATCAGGGATACATTTGGATATATACAGTATTATAGTCAAGTGCAAATTGTGTGCTGTTATTGCGATGTCTCTCATCTATATATTTTATTTGCATTCTTAATGAATCTCTATAATCATCTAATTTTGAATTAAATTGAATTTGATATAATTATCAATAAGTGCAAATTGGTGGTGATTTACAACACAGTATACATGTTTGTTGATGGGTTGTAATTATTTTGTAAATAGCATGCATTATAAACATTAAATTTTACCCCAATATGCAGCTGAAAATATGAAGATATTTATGTCAAATGCATATAACAATGGTGAGATTTACCAGTCTTTAAAGCTAGTTCGAGTGCACAGGACAATGCTGACTTTTTCATTTATATTGATGAATGTCCAGGATTGCCTGGTGTAGTCAGATGGACCCCAATGAAACTATATATAATACCTACATGTAGTGAAGGTCTAATATTGCCTGGGTTTGAATGTACTTTTCATCCAATCTCATTGTGCAATTAATCATTTACCTTCATTGGATGTCATTGAGCAAACTAGTGAAATAATGAAATAAATTCAGGCATGGTCTGCTTGGTGTACGCTAGAACTAGCTTTAGAGATGTAATATCAGTTTGCTACTAGTGGAGCCAACTAAAAATCAAGCCCAGTGTCCTGTTTAACAACCCCATTTCTTACTACTTGAATCCACATTAATATTCTACTTGTCAAGTTTTTTTAGATAATGAGGATTTCAGCAAGGGTGTATTGAATTAACATGGGTGTATACACCATTGACTTAACATGGGGATATCATCATGTTATCATGGTGTCATCATGGGGATAGAACGCAAAATCCTCATTATCTCAGAAGAGCTCAAGTGGATTGAGTCTCAACAAATAGATTTATGAGGGATAGCATTGGTAGAATCCATTTTCAATGGTAGGAATAGGGTTTTTAACAGGACATTAAAGCTTAATGGATTTTGTATGGTACTACAGGAAGTAACCATTACTTTACATACTACAATGTAAACAAGGCATTAACATGACAAAATGTCACCACCTGGAACAAGATTATGCAAAAAGTTACAAAAGGTAACAATTTGTAAATCACAAAAAACAAAACTATAGCCATGTCATAGATGCCATGGTCTACCACTTCTTGATGGTGACATAAAAATATGCTTTGCAAGATGTATATTTAGTGGTTTAATCTACAGACAAAAAATAGAAAAAGAGACTCTAAAAAAAGAGGAAAAACTATGTTTTATATCCTCGTACTCCTACATTCCATCTTTTAGGATATCAAATCACACGCTCATGCTCACCTATGCCCTCAGTGCCGCCCCAGTCAGCAGACACAAATTCTAGTTTCCTGGTTCCAAGGCGTGCATGTGAGCTCCCCATCCTAGCATGTGCACACAGGTACTGAGCAATATCATGCAAAGCTGATACAATAACCAAGTGGTTATATAGCGCCCTATGACATAAAGCCTCATCTTCAAATTCCTTGAATGTTATCAGATTTTCAGAATGGTGTGGTATGAACCATATGTTTAGGACATGTTGTCCATCTTTTGAAATGACACGTCGTGGGCGCTTTTTTAATGTGCGACAATCAAGTTTGAGGCCCTCTAAGCTGTCACTGTTGGACTTCTTTTCATTGGCTTCACCAAAGACAAAGTATGTATCTCTGGAATTAAAATAATTACTGGGTGTGTAATGACATGAATGTACAGATATTAGAATATTACGAGGGTTGTCCCAGAAGTAATGCACTATATGGTCTAACTTTCTTTAATATTCATCAATTCAGCTGAAATTTTGTGAATATAACAATTGAAGTTTTATCTATTATATCCTGAAGTTTCAGCATCCAACATTAATATTAAGTCTTAATATGGTTGCTATAACAACATGGGGGTAGGGGTGGGTGGGGCAGGTACCAATTTTTATAATTATGAAAAGATCTAAAGTGTTATTTTATTAATATTTCTTTCCTTTAAATGGTCAAAATGTTTGGGAAATTGTTAAATTTATTCAGCATGATGTTAACCAAGTACGAATAATGACATTTAGCACTGTGATGCAATAATACCACATTTCAATAGTCACGAATTCAAATACAGTCACAGTCAAGAAATTGCAAAAATGGCTGTAATTCTCTCCTGATAACAGAAGGCCTTGCGTTTGGTGGCCTAATTTATACTTCATTTGGACTCACAGCCATGCAAAACTTATGCTACCATGAAGAAATTATATACGGAGTTTATGCCAGATAGAACTACAATTATGGGGTAGCAGAAGAGATTCAAAAGAGACGACTTGACCCTGTATGACAACTCCAAACATGGGAGGCAAAAACGCCACAAGTCGCAGTGGAAGAAATTGCCGAGAGTGTTTGACCTGACAGGCATCAAAAGTACATAACAGGCAAAGGGCAATATTTTGAGAAAATGTGAAATGCGACACTGTGCAATATACATCCAGTAAATCTTGGATGTGCTCATAGTAATTTAGTATCTTCAAATGTATTTTTGAGCATACTTCTTATAGCTACACCAAATGGTATATGTTGATTAATTATTTCATATTTTAAATTTTTTATTCCTTTTGACGTGACTGTATAACCTGCCCCGCCCTACCCAAACTCACCAACTTGATTTTATTATAATATCAATATAGTTTTATCAGTCAACATGAAAATTTCTAGAATAATCAAAATGTCTCTAAGGAATATTTACTGAAAGTTTCATGGAAAACCAGAACAACGGCAACGCCAAAGCGTAGCGAATCCCATCGAACATTTTTCAAAAGGGGCACCTTCTACCAAAAGTGTCATTAGACAGTGTGCCATGCTTATAATATTCACATACCAAATATGAACAAAATCGCTCTACTACTTTTCGAGTTATAGTAAAATACGTTAAAATGTCCGCCATTTTTCAAAATGGCCGCCTTCTACCAAAAGTGTCATTAGACAGTGTGCCATGCTTACAGTATTCACATACCGAATATGAACAAAATCGCTCCACTACTTTTCGAGTTATAGTAAAATACGTTAAAATGGCGGCCATTTTGAAAAATGACCGCCCTCTACCAAAAGTGTCATTAGACAGTGTGCCATGCTTATACGTATTCACATACCAAATATGAACAAAATCGCTCCACTACTTTTCGAGTTTTAGTAAAATAAGTTAAAATGGCGGCCATTTTTCAAAATGTCCGCCATTTTTCAAAATGGCCACCTTCTACCAAAAGTGTCATTAGACAGTGTGCCATGCTTATAGTATTCACATACCAAATATGAACAAAATCACTCCACTACTTTTCGAGTTACAGCAAAAATCGTAAAATAACGAGTAAAGGCGGCCATTTTTCAAGATGGCTGCCATGTGCTTTTTTAATATCTACATTTCTAGCTTTATTAATGTCCTATATAATTTTTTTTACATTTAAAACATATTGCTATTACAGTTTTACATATTGCACCTAAATTACTGTAAAATCGGCACTAAAATGGCCGCCATTTTTAAATGAGCGGCCATTTTGAAAATTGGCTTTCAAGCAGAACTTCTACCCCCATAGGATATATGTGTACAAAATATGAATAAAATCGGGCCAACGGTATTTGAGTTATTGCCCGGACGGACGGACGGACGGACGGACGTACGTATGGACGGACAGACGTACGTACGGACGGACGGACGGAGGCGTTCCCTATATCCCTCCGAACTTCGTTCGATGGGATAAATATCAATTATTGATAAAGTTAGAGCATATAGTGCATTACTTCTGGGACAACCCTCGTAATTTCAGTTTAAGCTTTTTTCTTACAATTTTGCCAAGATTTGATAAAAAATCAAAAAATATAAATTTTCAATTTTCAGAAGGTGTAAGGTCATAAGTATTTAAGAAACGTTAATGTTGTTCGATCTTTTCAATTTTTAAAAATGATCTAGACAATCTAGAAGATTTTTATGAAATAGACAAGAGAAGAAATGTTTACAGTTCAATAGAATGGTATTATTGATTTCTCAACTGTGGGAAGAGACAAAAAAGGTGTACCTGATGTTTGGGAACTGATCAAGCAGTGTAGTTATTCCAGCATAGTAGGATATTATCTGCGCCCTCAGTGAATACTGGGATATTCTCTGGTTGAAGTCATAGCAGTATTCTTGAATCAATTTCCTGAAAATGTAATTTACTTCAATTAAACGTTGTTACAGTGGTCTGGGGCTGCTTCTAACCTGATGTATACTGAAAAATTGATTTTAATATGTTTTATATCTGAATTGCACCCCTTGAGGTGTGCCACCATTATAAGGGTCAATAAAATAATAATAATACCATATTTTATTCATTAATTGTTATGAAGAAAAATGCTGTAATTTTCAGAAATTCATTTACAGATGAGAGCAAAGAGCTGGAAGCAATTCTGATAATTGTCATATATCATACGAAAGCTTGTACATATATGTAAATAAACATCAGCAATTATTTGAAATCTCAAACAAGGATTACGGATGAAATAAAATGAAGTAGAGGAAAACAGAGATTTAAATGTAAAAAAGACAATTGTTTTTGCCTAATTAGATACATTAAATGGCAATAACCAAGTATGTTAATCCATTTCGGTTTTACCATATGTAAACAGATGAATTGCAATGCATATCGTTTCATGAAATTAATTCTATCGCCCGTTAGCCTATGAGTTTAAATGATTCATTTTTTCAATGTTAAAATGCAGGTCACCCAATTGACAATCCAATAAGTTTGCAATCATTCTATAAACGCTAAAAATGTTACCTTTTTAGTTTTTCCATTTCCTCTGGGTTCCTTAGTACAGTGGCCATTGATTCTTTCTTCCTGACAAACTCATTCAACATCAAATCACGTTTTGGGCCCTAGAACACAGACATTAGAATTCATTTATATGTTGCATAATGTGACACAGGGAAAAGACCAAAAAGAGTAACAAGAGTACAAGTAGTCATAAGGAAGACATCTTCAAATAATCTAAACTACTAATGCATCAGTAAACAATGACTAACACTCCGCTCCTAATGCCTTGGTCACATTTGCTCCGATCCACCGGCCGGCGCCCGCCCGATTGAGTGTTTTGTTCAATATTGTATTCATTTTTGAACAAAATACTCAATCGGCCGGGCGCCGTAGAGAAAATTGGAGCAAATGTGACCAAGGCATTAACCACCCAGACACTATCCTAGACCAAGGACCATGGGACACTGCATTCATTCCATGCAATTCTAAATGGTTGGCAATGCATCTCCAACTACAACATATGCAGTCTTGAAATGGTCAATACAACCCCAATACAACTGCATTACATGAAGTTTTACAATAACATCACTGCAACACATGCAATGTCAGATGATGGCCAATGCATCCCCTAACTGCATCACATGCAATGTCAGATGATGGCCAATGCATCCCCTAACTGCATCACATGCAATCTCAGATGATGGACAATGCATCCCCTAACTGCATCACATGCAATGTCAGATGATGGACAATGCATCCCCTAACTGCATCACATGCAATGTCAGATGATGGCCAATGCATCCCCTAACTGCATCACATGAAATCTCAGATGATGGGCAATGCATCCCCTAACTGCATCACATGCAATCTCAGATGATGGACAATGCATCCCCTAACTGCATCACATGCAATCTCAGATGATGGACAATGCATCCCCTAACTGCATCACATGCAATCTCAGATGATGGCCAATGCATCCCCTAACTGCATCACATGCAATGTGAGATGATGGCCAATGCATCCCCTAACTGCATCACATGCAATGTCAGATGATGGACAATGCATCCCCTAACTGCATCACATGAAATGTCAGATGATGGCCAATGCATCCCCTAACTGCATCACATGCAATCTCAGATGATGGCCAATGCATCCCCTAACTGCATCATATGCAATGTCAGATGATGGCCAATGCATCCCATAACTGCATCACATGCAATCTCAGATGATGGACAATGCATCCCCTAACTGCATCACATGAAATCTCAGATGATGGGCAATGCATCCCCTAACTGCATCACATGCAATCTCAGATGATGGACAATGCATCCCCTAACTGCATCACATGCAATCTCAGATGATGGCCAATGCATCCCCTAACTGCATCACATGCAATCTCAGATGATGGCCAATGCATCCCCTAACTGCATCACATGCAATGTCAGATGATGGCCAATGCATCCCCTAACTGCATCATATGCAATGTCAGATGATGGCCAATGCATCCCCTCATTGCATAACATGCAATGTCAGATGATGGCCAATGCATCCCCTAACTGCATCACATGCAATGTCAGATGATGGCCAATGCATCCCCTAACTGCATCACATACAATGTCAGATGATGGGCAATGCATCCCCTAACTGCATCACATGCAATGTCAGATGATGGGCAATGCATCCCCTAACTGCATCACATACAATGTCAGATGATGGGCAATGCATCCCCTAACTGCATCACATGCAATGTCAGATGATGGGCAATGCATCCCCTAACTGCATCACATGCAATCTCAGATGATGGGCAATGCATCCCCTAACTGCATCACATGCAATCTCAGATGATGGACAATGCATCCCCTAACTGCATCACATGCAATCTCAGATGATGGACAATGCATCCCCTAACTGCATCACATGCAATGTCAGATGATGGACAATGCATCCCCTAACTGCATCACATGCAATGTCAGATGATGGCCAATGCATCCCCTAACTGCATCACATGCAATGTCAGATGATGGGCAATGCATCCCCTAACTGCATCACATGAAATCTCAGATGATGGGCAATGCATCCCCTAACTGCATCACATGCAATCTCAGATGATGGGCAATGCATCCCCTAACTGCATCACATGCAATGTCAGATGATGGCCAATGCATCCCCTAACTGCATCACATGCAATGTCAGATGATGGCCAATGCATCCCCTAACTGCATCACATGCAATGTCAGATGATGGCCAATGCATCCCCTAACTGCATCACATGCAATGTCAGATGATGGCCAATGCATCCCCTAACTGCATCACATGCAATGTCAGATGATGGCCAATGCATCCCCTAACTGCATCACATGCAATGTCAGATGATGGCCAATGCATCCCCTAACTGCAACACATGCAATGTCAGATGATGGCCAATGCATCCCCTCATTGCATAACATGCAATCTCAGATGATGGGCAATGCATCCCCTAACTGCATCACATGCAATCTCAGATGATGGGCAATGCATCCCCTAACTGCATCACATGCAATCTCAGATGATGGCCAATGCATCCCCTAACTGCATCATATGCAATGTCAGATGATGGCCAATGCATCCCCTAACTGCATCACATGCAATGTCAGATGATGGCCAATGCATCCCCTAACTGCATAACATGCAATGTCAGATGATGGCCAATGCATCCCCTAACTGCATCACATGCAATGTCAGATGATGGCCAATGCATCCCCTAACTGCATCACATGCAATGTCAGATGATGGCCAATGCATCCCCTAACTGCATCACATGCAATGTCAGATGATGGCCAATGCATCCCCTAACTGCATCACATGCAATCTCAGATGATGGCCAATGCATCCCCTAACTGCATTACATGCAATGTAATGCAACTTGTTGCGCTTGATAATCAAAGGGAAATGTCACCGTGGCTGTACATTCCAAGCTGTGTACTGGTATGTTGATCGAAAATTACTGTTTCAAAGTAAACAACTAACCAGTATTAACCAGACATATCCCCTTGAAATGTCCTTTCAAATATGTTTTGAATTTATGTTTTAAAAGAATTCATCACTTTTATTCAATTTCAGATTTGTGTCAGTCATCTTTATAAAGTTCTGTACGGATCAAGGCAAAGCAAGCAAATAAAACAAGGATACAAACTCAGGTAAAACACATTCCCAACAATCGGTGATCCTATATAGATTTTTTATCCCAAATGCCCAACACTAATCAGCTAAAGAGGAAAGACTTAGGATGGAAAAATAAAATGGTCATCTTAAAAATTCAGCTAAAAACTAATCAGTTGTAGATTTTCATTCCAAAAAGCATCCCAAAAGATTATAACTCAATATTTTGCCTAAAAATGCAATTTTACACTCCAGACTCCAGATTTGCTTTACTTTTAAAACCTTAGATCTTGCCAATCGAAATGTTGAAATTAGGTAACATTTACTTCCTCTATCCAATAGTGGTTAGAAAATAATGTGTTTTATAGTGTAAAGTGTTGTATTTGATGATCAATAAATTCAAACTTTTGTTGCTTAAATGGCGGGAAATTCAAATATTTGAAAATCAAAATATCAATAACTTTTTTTTCAAAAGTCAACTTTTTCCCAAAAATTCTATACAATGACACAGTGATGACTTTGATAAGATATATAATATTTTTCAATTTTGGCAAGGGCCTTTAACAATTTCATAACTTATTTTAAATTCCGGTTTACTAAGTGAATATTTAGGCCAAATGAGGATTAGATGGTGATTATATTTAATGAATTTTTTAATCCCTACACTTCTTTTCACAATCCAGAATGAAAATAAAATCAAATAATTATCTTGAGATGTATCAATAGAAATGAAGAGTATGTCAACACTGAACTTTTCTAAACATAAATTAACACATTTATTTATTTTTAAGAAAAACATAAACATATTTGATCCACTTTGATTTTTTTAATAGGCACACTTTTAAAGTATGTGTCATGAGTCACGTATGCTCGTTGAATCCATAAACTACTCCACTGCACACTCATTTTGGTGATTTTACAAAGTTAGTCCCCACATCTGACAGCTATAAAATGGCAACACCACAGAATAGTAGATCCCAACAAAAAAATATTGTTTCCAAAACTACAGTATAATAGATTCAGTGTATTTAGCTAAAAATGTTAAGTCAAATTGTTCAAAAACCTCAAACTAGCTGAGTCACAAATGTTTCTCAAAGATTAAGACTACAAATAAATATTTTTGATTGAAAGTCAGGACATACTAGGTCGATCAATAAGTTCTGAGAAAAAGTCTAAATCCTTTTTAGAAACAAATGGATTTGTAAATATGTAGATACAGATAAAAAAGGTAGATACAGAACTCAAAATTTGGAATTGACATCTTTTGTGATATAATCTGATAATAATTTCATCTTAATCTCCAATGACAAATATATTGTGCTATCTTTAAATTAATCTTGAGTGCAAACCAAATATATCCTTTAAGTCAATTTCCTTTGTTCCTCTGGTCAACATGATACACAGATGCCAGTCTGTTTAATTATTAGGATTTTGTTCCTTAAGAAGTTGAATATATTATTTAAAATGTTCTGCCTATTATTGAAAAGGTAGATGATAAGAGTTTTAGGAATGAAATATCATTACACTAGTTGGCAAAAGTCCTATAACCACAAGTCATTGACCAATACAATTTTCACAAATATGTATTTGAGTCACCAAAAATAACATTTTCCTAAAACATGGTGGCCATTTTTATTTCAGCAGCCATCTTGAAAATGTCTATTAGCATCAGTCTGGAATTATCAAAGACTACATTTTACTATGAATTGATAGACCCAGCAGTAATAGCAGATCAATTCTGTCAACAGGCTTTTGAGTCATACCCAGACAGATATACAGAAATGGACATCTTGTAATTAATAATATATAAATACAGACGACTTCTCTATATCCCAACTCAAACTTCATTCAGTGGGTAAAGTCATCCAGGTTAGAGTGCAGTATATAATTTCAGTTTTGGAGGTCATTCCAATGTTAGACAAGAAAACAGGGGATAAGACCAACTGGACTGCATACTAGGAAGCCAAAATGAAGTTGTATATGTTGTTTGTGATCTGTTTAGTATTGTGCCTTGATGTGAAAGGGTATAAGGAGAAGAAAAATAAAATGTGAGTATTTATGTACATAATCTATGCTTTATGTAAATGAATATTTTTTCTTTGTTCAGTGGGCTAACCGAAGGAATTACTTTCTACCATTTTACTCCTCTACTTATTCATCTAAATATGCTAAATGGAGAAAACACAGTACAGTGGTTTGATGGAGTATTTGGTGTACAAACATTTTATGATTTATCATAATAACATGTACATGTGTAAATGTTGTCTTAATGAAGAATTATGTGTGTGTAAGTGCGCTCGGATGAGTTATTTTGTTGAAAGCATCCGACCAAGTAATTTGCGCTACGGGGCTTTTTGTTCTTTTTCTTGAGACCTGGGGGGAAATCTCATTACCTATTATGCAATGAACCACAACTGAGGGTGAAAATGAAAATGACTATGTTACACATGAATATGAAATTGTTCAAATGATATCGTACATAATGATGAAAATTAATTTCAGATCAAAGGAAGCTCTTCCACGTTTAAGACTTCAAAATTTGGTGGACAAACTGCCATCCAAAGACATCATCCCAATTTTAAATGAGACAGCTGCAATTAAGGTCAATTTTGGAATTCAATTGATAAATCTCTTGGAACTTGATAGCTCCCAAATAAAGGCAGTACTTTGGCTACCAATGGTAAGTACTATTATATACATATATGGACTTTTATATCATAAGTGGTGCATTCTGTACTCTGCATTCATGTATTTTTCTATATTTACCATATTTACATTTAATATTTTAGACATTTATCATGATTTATCGAGTGTTTAGGATTTGCATATTTAATAGATATATTATCTGACTATTTTACATTAGCTTCTACAATTGTAGACTTGGAAGAATGAGTTCCTGCAATGGGATCCTCAAGATTACGATGGAATAAACTCCATTCGTGTTCCAATAGAAAAAATGTGGAAGCCTGACATTGAGCTTGAGAACAGGTGATTTTTTTTAATTCATTGAATTTACATTATAAAACACTTGTAGTAGCTTTACTGATAGCATTCCTAGGTTATAAGTTACTTAAAAAACCAATGGAAGCATGAAAAGTAAATATAAATAAATAAGTGAAGTGAAATGGAAGTGGAGACCTAATATAACAAAGATAGACATATTAACAATAAAAATTATTTCTGTTTTAAAGGCAGAATCTGATCTATAGGGGGTGACAAAATTACAAGCAACATGTATAACTGACCTACCAATCTATTCCTTACAATATCAAATACAATATCTCCCAAAAGATTCAGAATATGTTATAAATTGGTGAAGTTATTTATGATTCAAAGAGCAAAAATGAGTGAAAAATGTTTAAATTCTCCCAAATAATAAGAATGGTAACCATTTTTATAGAAAAATAATACATTATTGTAAAAATTATTAGTTTTCCTGTAATAAAGTATGCACTTTTGTGATTTTTAGAAAAAAGACATGACAAGGAATGATATGAGCCAAAAATATTCTAAAATTGAAATTTTTTTTGTTTAGCCTGCTTGATATATCTGATTCTCTGTTAAATGTTTTCCAGTGTGAGGAAACCTGAAATGGTGTTGGAATCCCTCACTATAGTGACAAATGACGGCAGTGTTTTATGGTATCCCAGCATGGTCATCACTGCCAGCTGTAAGAGACTAGATAAGACAGCACGTAGAAGTAGAGTGAACTGCCCACTGAAATTCGGGAGCTGGGCCCATGATGTGCGTTATATTGATATGAAGTCAGACTCTGATTCAGTTGACGTGAGTGGCTTCCAAGGGAGTGAGAAGTGGGAGTTAGTAGGGCATTCCCAGGAGAGGCATGCTGTGACGTATGAAAAATATGGCACATATATAGATGTCACTGGCAACCTTACATTTGTGTGACATTTGTAAACAAATACAGGGTGAGCCAAAAAAGATAACCCAAACAAAACTTAATAACTCAGTCAGCAGGTACAGGTTCTGGGTCATATTAAGCACAATTAAACTTTGTTCAATTTTCATTCCAACAAGTTTCATTGGTCTATTCCAAATGGTCAAGATTTGATGACCATTTTACAAAACATGTTCAAAATCCCAGTCTTGTCTTCGAAGTCAAACTTAAATGCATCAGGTGAGGTTTTCTGACTACACACTCAAAGACACTTGTGTTATGGCTTTTGCTTTCCTTCTTATCTCTTGTTTCAACTTTCTGATGCATCTAGGGTTGTTAGTGTACACATTATCTTTGAAATAATCCCAACGATAAAGTTCTGGGTGTTCATATTTGGTGATTTTATAAAATGGCTTTAAAATTTTGAGCATTTGAAAAAGACCACTGGAACCTACTACTAGAATGAAAGAATATTCAACATGGTCTCAATTGCGCCAAATATGGCTTAAAACATATACTGGATGACTGAGTTATTAAGATTTGTTTGGGTTACCTTTTTTGACTCACCCTCTACATAAACAGAATATAAACAAAGATGTAGCATAAAGCAAAAACCTATAAATGCAGTGATGAACATGTACAGCAAAAACTATTGCACTGAAAAATACTTACAGCAAAACTTAAAGCAGGCCTGTAGCCAGGAGGGAGGGGGGTGTTCGAGGGGTCCCCCCCTGCCAAAAATTATTTCAAAATCATGCAGTTTTTCACAATTCTTAACATTAATTATGTGATTTTGGGACGAATTTGTCAAAGTGAACCTCCCCTGGAATTTTTCTGAAAAGTGAACCCCCTTAGCTACGGGCCTGTATATATAGGCTATAGAGCAAAACCTAATTAGCATAAATGGCTTACCTTTTCTAGCTGTAGGGACACAAATGCTTCAGATGAACATTTAGATTTATGCTTGGCAGCCTGCATTTTGTTGGCAAACTCTGTGCCTTTAGTTCCACTTGAGAAGCCTGTCATGGCAGTCAATGAGCTTTTCTCACTTTTTGTATCTGCATCTCCCTTTATTCTAGTGATAAATAAAGTTGAAAGTTCCTTCATTCTAGTGATAAATAAATAAAGTTTAAAATTCTTTTATTCTAGTTATAGATGAAAAATGGAAAGTTTCTTTATTCTAGCGATAAATAAAAAGTTGAAAGTTCCTTTATTCTAGTCATAAATAAAAAGTTGAAAGTTTATTTATTCTAGTGATAAATAAAAAGTTGAAAGTTCCTGGATTCTAAGTGTTCAGCAGATTGCTTACCACAAGTGCACAAGGTATTAACTTGACAAATGTCACGACCAGGTTGTTATTGCATGTGGTGACAAAAGTGTAGCAGTTTGTTACAGAGGTCGAATGTCTCGTTGTGTGGTGACATAAAAATTATGAGATTTCATATATTTGAATCGAATAAATGAATCTCAATAAGTCAACTCCTGATCCTATTTTATGTATCATGTGGAATCCTTGCCTTAAAAGAGATGTTCCTGTCAATCCCATATTATACTATTCATTGAGTAAGTTTTTTAGACATTGCTGTTCATGATCTAACAAAATACACGTATTATTACGCATTATTACCCCTTCAGTTCTAGTTGTGCTTGTTTGGCTGGCTGGCAAGCATTGGCAAGTAGAACAGCAGCAGTTAGGGAATTCTTGTGGACTACCTGGCACTGTAGTACAACCTGCAGACTCGCAAATGAGCCCGCCTTGCATACCTGTAATGTAAAACGTAACACTGAACAGCAATGGACATTTGTTTCATTTCATCAATTCTTAAAATATAAATCATAGTTAAGAGTTCATAATTAGACAACAATCATAATTTTTAGTTCAATGTTCCATCCCAACTTTATTTTCCCTTTTCATAAAAAAATGTAAAATGTAATAGTTAGGCCGAATCACTTGAAAAACACTCCCAATAATTCTTTTTATGATAGAAGCACCAAAGTCGGTACAAGTGTAGCTGATTGTAATTGGAAAAAAATGGCTCGAGGCAGCAAGTGATCCGGAGCCTCGTTTTGGAAAAAATTTAAAATGGCCGCCAGTCTTTTTGTGATTTTGCCGATTTCTATTAAAATCTCAAGATCCTCTAACATTTTAATGCAAACTGCATAGAAACCTCAAGAAGTGGCTTTGAAATGAATCTTTTTTGATGAACTGACATTTAACTTGAGTTTCAAATGTAAAACGGCGTAACACAAGGTTCAGTATTATGACCTGTACTATTAAGTTCATAAATGACATGTTATTCATCAAAAATTGTTAACCAAAGACTGAGTACATAATATTGGATAATAAGATCTCTTACTTCTACTGAACAACTTGTATAAGAGAATATATTCAGCCACATATCCAAAATAAGGGGGTTATTGTTACAGTACCAGTTAGATGGTGCTACAATGCGAAAATGTCAATGCTGGGGCAATTTATGTTTGATAAATTGTCACAATTGTGTTTGATAAATTGTCAATGTTTTACATTTTTGATCACCATCTTTCTCAAATCTCAAATATTTTGTCTTTTATTGTTACTCTCACTAATCAGTGCAAAGCCCACTGCACTTACAAAGTTCTGTGCATTTTGCCCAGCCAGCTTTTTTACATGAACAGTACTAAGGACGACATCCCTTGCTGCATTGACACTTTATGAGTTCTCTGCATGATATTGACGTTTGCTGAAGAGTAAACCAAAAAGTGGAATCGCGTGATCACCATCATCCTCCTCCGAGCCAAACTTCAAATAATCCTGGACACCACTTGGGCGAGGATCCAGTATTTGGCCTCAAACAATCCCTCCTAACAATCTCTCCTAATATGCTGCTCCAAAGCTGCCTTAGTCGGAGGTATCTTGTCAATCTGTCTTCCCTTCTTGGTGAAAAGATATTTTCTGGTTGAGTTAATATCAGTTGTTGAACTTGTCCTGTCATAGAGAACAATGACAAATATCTAAGCACAAGTGCCAAAGGGAAAGGACCAAAAGTTGTAATGGAACTTGGCAAGAAAAAGCAGAAAACAAACCACATATATCCCAAAACCATGATCTAACGTGAAAAGAAACAATGTATAATACCCCCTTTCCCCTACCATTCAAGAACTGATATCACAATCCAAGACCAGAACACCAAGGGACATTTCATTCATACTGAAGTCATTACAATACATGTTAAAGAAAAAATTAGAAATTGATAGCCAATACTCATAACATCAAAAATAGTTGTAGATACAAGTACTCATACAAGATAGAGCATTCAGTCTCAAATGATGTGGGATAGATAAAATCCAGTCTCCAAGTCCATAGGCATTTCAAAGGGTCAACATCCATTCAAAAAAACCGTCGCCATAATCCATAAAACACAAAAATTCACAATGGTTGTGAAACGTTCCAATAGAAATAGAGCTTCTTCTGCTATGTGATGTGGGTTTTGTTTTAAAGCGAGGAATGCTTCTGTTACTTCTGGATATTTATTCCATACTGTCCAACATTATTTTTTCCATGGCCAACGAATGACGATGTCCTATCACACCCAGTAAATGCATGGAAAACAGGGAGACATTCAGATTTGGTAGGTCCAAGAGCTCTTGCCATCTCATGAGCAGCCAAATACCTATAGTTTTTCCCAGTTCCAAATGCAACCTATGTGCTAATACCTAGTTGGACAGAGGCAGCTACAGCAAGGACAACTATATCAGTATCATTGCTTCTGATAAGTATTCTGGCAAACCCTCTTCTAGCCATAAGGGCAACGTGGACAAACATTTTGGTATCTGCTTCTTCATGAGAACATGGCTCCAAGTCATTTGTATCACTAATTGCAGGATTGCAAATCACCTTCTTACCAATGGTGGTCACAATCTAATGGAAGACTTGATAGTTTGTAGGCTAAAATACCAAACAACTGTTGCTTGTTGGAGTCATCTGTTAAGTGAGACTGCCAGTTTCTGGGTACAGTGTTACCAAGATACGTGTAGGTCAGCCTTCTGTCACCTTTCCCACGCTTCTGTCTAGCTCGTCATCGTCTTCAGGCTCCTTGTCAGGTACTCATCCCAAATTATATCGAGGCGATCAACATGTTGCAGCTAACCTTGGATGTAGGGAAGGAAAACATCAGTGGCATAATCCTCAACGGTCTTTGCTGTAGTTGGTTTTAGAAGGTGTACTGAACATGCACCATCTATTATTTCAGCAATAACAACAGGCCTATCTTTTCCCCTAGGAACGATATCCTCCATGCAGTCAAGAAGCTCTGATTTGTCACCATTTCTGAGGACACCATACTTTGCAAGTGAAGGTGGATACTCCTGGTTCTCATGCATGAGAAAGTCATCAAGATCAATGTTTCTTGTCTGGCATGTGATGTATAATTTGGTGAATAAATCACAGTCGTTTCTCATTTTCTTGATTTGAGATTTCTGATTTGTTCTTTTGGGTATTTTGCTGCTAAACATTGCGATCTTGTGGCGTTTTATGGGTGTATCCAATGGTTCAGTTCTCTCCACAAGATGTTCAGTTGTACACTTAGTGAAGCTTTGGTTGCCAATGTCTTCTATACTTCTGATGGTGTCATCTCTAAATTTCTGTTGGATGCTTGCTATTTGCTCGTGGTGGCTAAAGTCTTTGTTGGCTTTCATGTCTCCTATACTTGAGACTTCTTCAAACTCTTTGATGATCTGGGATATTGCAGGACCAGCTATCATCCATCGTTTCAGTGCACTAGGATTCTCTGTTATTCCTATATCCCCACCAGAACCCTTAATCAGAGTATTATTTGCTCATGGGCCTGGTCTATAGGGATGGTTGAGAATGACCTAGGTGTCTTCTGAACTGTAAAGAGACTTTCATTGAAACGCTGTTACAGGTCAGGGTGAGTTGTCTCCAATTGGACCATGTCCCTTAGGTGTATTGGGAGCCATCTGGAATAGTGTGTATGATCTAATGCAAAAAACCAGGGCATCATCTTGGTCAAAACAGATATGTAGAGTTTAAAGTCTGTCTCTCTCAAGGATCTAACAAAGATCATAAGCATCATTTCAAGGCCCTGTGTTATAGCCCAGTATTTGAAATGGGGGGAATTGGCTTCCCCTTCCCTTTTCCATTCTTCAAAGGATAGGGGGGCTACATCTCTGAGTTGGGCAGCAGCTAGGTATATGTTGAAAGCTTTCTTCATTAGGATGTGGAGTGCTGTCAACATAATTTGACGTGCTCTTCGAGTCTTGGTTATATGGCTTCCCTTTAGGAACGACTCTGCAGTACCAACTGATGCTGTATTTGACTGAGCAATTACATTTACCCAAACGCTGTCTGTCAGCCAATCACCAACCACCTTCTGGAATGCCATTTCTATATGGAGACCTCCAAACATGATCAAGTATTTATCTTCCCCATGTGTATCAGGGTATATCTATTGAATGGTTTTCAGGGAAGCAAACAATGGTTGGTCAGCCGCAAGCACTGGTATTTGACCAGGATTTACTATATGTATGACACGTTTGACTATGTACATACCATGTTTTAACATGGCTAGAGATTTTTTCCAAAAGAAAATATATTTAATATCCCTTCAGTGCAGAGTCTATCCAGCATTTATTCTCAATCATATGTGTGATTCCCATATTAATATGTATAATTATGAGTAATTCAATAAAAGCTTATAAAATAGTACAAGGCTTAATACTGAGCCTTGCTGAACACCCGTTTTAATAGTTAAATATAATGTAAAGTAGTTCCTATATTACAAGCAACTGTCTGGAATTCCCTTAAACAAATACAATTGGTTTAGAGCTAAAATACAACATTAATTCAAAGATAATTCAAATTTCTTAAAAATCTATATGTATTGGCGGCCATCTTGGATTTTTAACAGAACGAGGCTCCGGATCACTTGCTGCCTCGAGCCAATTTGTTTCAATTGCCTTCAGTTACACTTGTACCAATTTTGGTGTTTCTATCATAAAAAGAATTATCGTAAGGTGATTAGGCTTAGCTATAAATGTGAATAAAGATTCTACATCGAGCTGACTTGAGGTCAGCCTGACCTGTGAATGACGTTACAGAAGAGCTAGGTATAAATCTACATCACAGACTTGAATAGATGTCATTGATCACCAAAAACCGTTCATAATAAAGAATGGTAATTAAGAAATCTGATTTATTGAGAATTTAATCATTACTAAATTGAAAATCGAGGTTTACTGACATATAAAGTATAGATAGATACATGAACATGTAGTTTGATTTTGTCAATTGGTTATCAGGATGCGTGTAGACCAATTTGATTACATTATCATTTAAACCTCTGAGTGATGCTCAAGTAGTTCAGTTATAATAAAGTAGTAATTCAAAAGAGAAATTGGTACAATGATATATATGAGTAAACAGAGTAATAGAAAGTGTGCAATGTACTGCACATACCTGTAAAACACCATCCCGACTCCTGAAGCTAAATCTGCCAACATGATTTTCATCTAACTCATGCACAGCCAAGTAGAGGTATGTAGGCACATACCTTTAGAACAAACAGGAAATAATCATGAATATATACTTTTAGAAGATGAATGTCACTGGGGAGTTTTAACCAATTAAAAAGATATTGAAATATAATCATTAATTGGGACTAGGAGTCCACAGCAGACATTTTTCTTCATCTATCTTATTTTAGCAAATGTGGGTTTACGAACAGTAATGTTCTGAACTGAATCAAAACTCAATGGTGGTCGGAGCTCAGCAGTTTCGGTTAACCATCTCACGACTAACCTAAACATGTACCTACTAAAATATCTATTATTTTCTTACCTATCAACATTAGAGTCATCTTCTTGAACTGCAGTGATGAACAAAGGAGGCGGTTTCCCAGCATTCTCTTTCATCGCAGCAAACTCAAACTGTACAAATCTCAAGAAAAGATGGCAGTCATCAAAACTGAGTTCAATGGCTTGGCGACGGTAGATTTTAGAGAGGATTTCTGTCTCCCATGATGCATCTATTAATCTCTGTCGGAGGTTTATTGCCTTGAAACAGAAAAATAATATATCATTAATCAGTATTTTAACTTTACTGACTAACAGAGGAAATGGTTGTTACATTATAATGGATTATTATTATAGGAATAAAGGTATTCATCAAAATTAAAAATCTGAAGCGCTTAATACAACAAAAGTTATCACATAGCTTAACTGATTATTTCATTGTTCAGATTTACACCTACCTCCATCAAGGTTGCTACTACTTGGATCATCCCTGTGTGTTTCTCTCTCTGTGACTTCCTCACTGGATTCTGTTCATACTTGTGCACTAGTGTACCAGCAATCTCACAGATAAACAATGGGTCCTCAACAAACACATCAGAGAATAGCTGCAAATAAACAATGGGTCCTCAACAAACACATCAGAGAATAGCTGCAAATAAACAATGGATCTTCAACAAACACCTCAGAGAATAGCTGCAAATAAACAATGGGTCCTCAACAAACACATCAGAGAATAGCTGCAAATAAACAATGGATCTTCAACAAACACCTCAGAGAATAGCTGCAAATAAACAATGGGTCCTCAACAAACACGTCAGAGAATAGCTGCAAATAAACAATGGATCTTCAACAAACACCACAGAGAATAGCTACAAATAAACAATGGATCTTCAACAAACACAACAGAGAATAGCTACAAATAAACAATGGATCTTCAACAAACACAACAGAGAATAGCTACAAATAAACAAGGGATCTTCAACAAACACAACAGAGAATAGCTACAAATAAACAATGGATCTTCAACAAACACAACAGAGAATAGCTACAAATAAACAAGGGATCTTCAACAAACACAACAGAGAATAGCTACAAATAAACAATGGATCTTCAACAAACACCACAGAGAATAGCTGCAAAGAAACAATGGATCTTCAACAAACACAACAGAGAATAGCTACAAATAAACAATGGATCTTCAACAAACACCTCAGAGAATAACTGCAAATAAACAATGGGTCCTCAACAAACACCTCAGAGAATAGGTACAAATAAACAATGGATCTTCAACAAACACCTCATAGAATAGCTATAAATGAACAATGGATCTTCAAAAAATACCTCAGAGAATAGCTGCAAATAAACAATGGATCTTCAACAAACACCTCAGAGAATAGCTAAAATAAACAATGGATCTTAAACAAACACCTCAGAGAATAGCTGCAAATAAAAAATGGATCTTCAACAAACACCTCAGAGAATAGCTGCAAATATACAATGGATCTTCAACAAACACCTCCTCTACAAATAAACAATGGATCTTCAACAAACACCTCAGAGAATAGCTGTGAATAAACAGGCCTTCAACAAACAGCTCAGAGAATAGCTGCAAATAAACAATGGATCTTCAACAAACAGCTCAGAGAATAGCTGCAAATAAACAATGGATCTTCAACAAACACCTCAGAGAATAACTGCAAATAAACAATAGGCCTTCAACAAACACCTCCCAGAATAACTGCAAATAAACAATGGGTCCTCAACAAACACATCAGTGAGTAGCTGCAAATAAAGAATGAATTCTCAATAAACAGAAATGGACAATGGGTCATCAAGAAAAACATGTTGTTACAAGCATTAATGTCAGAATATTCTCTGAATACTTACATCTTTCTGAGTCTGTTGTGAATATGATGTTCCCATTGGTTGCTGCTGTTCCCAAGCATTGTAAGCAAACTCCAGTAGTTTCCTCTCAAGACTGATAATCTCAGTTGTTGTCTCAGGTTTGTGGACATGATACAACTCCTAAAACACCAAAGAAAGCTTGATACACCTTGAAAATAATAATAGTAGCATTAACATGACAAAATGTCACCACCTTGTAACAGATGCAGCAAACTGTTACAGATCCCAAACGCAAATAGTAACAGACACCAAACACCATCCAGAAGCATAGACTGTAACAATATTTCACCACTTGTGGTGGGGGAGACATAAAAATCATTGATATTTTATTGGTGGTACTATACATGGGATCGCAGAATGAAAATAAGTCAGTGATTAAATGCAATAAAAATTTACCCAGAATGCATAGTTGAGTGCATCAGGAATCTTGCTTGCGAAAGCGAGGGAAGGATGGAACTCCAGCATGTAAACATTTCTTAACGCAGATCTGGAAGAGAAATAAACAGGGCATTCAACTAAAATTTCTCCTCATGTCAACTTAAAATGCCTTTATTCATGTGATTCCTTCGTTGCTTATTCAACCATCACATATTATTTCATGAGTAGAAATGTACTTTGTAACATGAATGTGAGAATAAATACCGTGATTGTACTTATTAATCATGAATCAAATATTATGCCATGAAAAATATATCAATGAAATAAACCTATTGTTTAAAAAAAATGAATCAAATGTGAAAGTCGATAAACAATTGTGCTCTTGAATTATAGTCACTGTGTGTTTTGTAAAAAAAAGCATGGAAACAAATTTTTACAAATGTGATCGAGTGGTGAAAATATATTAATTCTGATGAAAGTGGTGATGAACAATTTAATTTTACTTTCTCTGAAAGTGTTGCAGTAAAGCTTTTTGTAGCACACAAGTTAAATACACAAAAATTGTGCAAATGTGCAAGCTTATAAAATCACTCATACAAATGTGATAAAAAAATATTCAAAATCATTCAATCATGGTTTTACCCTCCATATCTATCATCTTCATTGCTGAAAATAACACCAAATTATCATATTGGTTTCATATAAATTAATAGTATCAAGTAAGTATACAAGGGTTGTTCAAAAAGTCTTGAACTTTTGACATTCATATTTCATCTGGTTGATCTTCATAGGAAAAATACTTCGAAAGAATTACATTAAGAAATCATTTTCATGTACATATCTAAAGTATGAGTTTTGATCACTGGGGCACTTTTTAGGATACTAAAACCAAGACATTAAATGATTCACTCAGATGGATTGCCTACATGAAAATGAAGGATATAATTCAATGTCACCCAATTATACCAAACAAGAACAGATAAGAACTTTTTGGATTAGAAGAAACATTTTAAGACTTTTTTGGTCAACTCTTGTATGTATCTTTTATTGACTCTTTAAATATCATAGCATAATATATAAATCGGTATAAAATATATCTAATCAACTACACTAAACTAAACTACACTACAATATTACAATACATGTACAAAATGAGTAAAATGATAGGCCACAAAACAATAGGCTAAGGGCAATAAAAACATTTTTAAATAAAGATGGCATGGTAATCGATCTGTGTTTATCTATGTTATCTGGTTTAAAAGATAAATTATACTGGATTCTGTTGGTGCTGCCATCTTTATATCGGCCCAGAACCTATGCACAAAACTGTACTGATTTTACCTGCTCATATTGATTGAGATGAGCTGCTTAGGAACTATCTTGTGTGGCAAGCCAAACTCTTTGTCACCATCTCTGGTAACCTTCTGTATATACTCCCTTTGGTCCTCGATCTGAAAGTACACCAGAAATCTCAGTCAATCAAGTTTTTCTCGTCAATCTGTTTAATTAGTTTAGAAGAACATGCTGTACTTCATTCGTTGGGGCTCTTTGTATTCATAAGTGAGCATTTATATTAATACATTTGATTGAAGGGGTTTACATTATGTTATATTATGAAGAAATAAATATATCTTAATAAAAAAAATTTAAAAAAAACATTTATATAATTCAACATTTGTAAAGAACAATGCCATTTGAAATAACAATATACAACATAAAAGTTCAAGTTGTAAAAGAAAAGTGCTATTTGAATATAATACAAGTGTACTCATTAATGTGGTGAACAGTACCTGTTTATCCAATATAGATTTGACAAGATGTGCATGTTGACGCAGACATATACATTCCATCCTATAGGACTTCACAAAGTAACTCTCCTGGAAGTCTAGTCTTGGTCTCTTTGCCATGACGTTAGTGATCACTTGGGCCAGGCCTCTTTTCTCATCACGGTCAAACACATGGTGGTAGGCCTCAAGGTAACAGTCAAGGAGCTGCAGAAGGAAATGAGCTATAAACACATACTATGAGCACAGTCAAGGAGCTGCAGAAGAAAATGAGCTATAAACACATACTATGAGAACAGAGGCTAGCTACAAACTAATGCAGATGTTGCTCTCTTCTAAGAAACAAAATCAGTACAACTGCAAGGGGAATTAAATAAATGGAGCTCACACAACTCTAACCCAAAACTTCATGGCTATGATGACTGTCCCTAGTTTGGGGCGTTATTTTTTATTTCAAGTTGTTTGATCTTTTGATACAAAAGCAATGAAGATAAATGCTACAAGGTATTATCACTCAATTGTTTGACAAAAATTGTGGCACTAAAGCAGTCACAATCAGAGCTGAATTAATTCCTCTCTCCATTAAATGAACCACTCTATAAGAAGATAATTTGTGAACTCTTGTAGAGTGAATATCAGTCAGACTTAATATAATAGTGGTATAAATTCATGCATTGACATTATCATCATGATGCTACAGTGACTTTGGGGCCAATGGTGACATATTGGTAGGATGTAGCAATAACTTACATATTTCTTACACTCCAAGTAGGCAGCCTCCTGTGTCCAAAGATCCAGCAATACTGCAAACCTGTCAATCTCCTGGTGACCATAGCTTGAGATGTCAAACCCACCGGTCTGATGCTAAAAAGAAGACAAAAATATTTTACAAATAAACAAGGTATTATCTTATGGAAAATGTCACCACCTGCCATTTGTTACAGATGCTGAACGCCATTTTTTACACACACCAAATGCCAAACAACAACAACTGAATGCCAAACACCAACTGCCGAAAACCACTTCTGATGGTGACATAATAAACTATGTGCTGTGGTTGATGTGTCTCATTTACCTAGTAAGTGGAATATTACTGAATGTAAGATAATTTGGTAATAACCTTATTCTAAAAGGCAACATAGTGAAATCTTGGCTGAAGGGCTGAAGGATGAAGTTCAAAAATATGAAGTGTGACATATATGTATAAACTATATGGTAATGAAAATTCACTGAATTACTGATAAAACCAATGAAAAAATAGTGAATTTTCAAAAAACTTACATTGCGCCTCCTGGAATTTGGAGTTCTTTGAATTCCAGAAGCAGTTCTCATATCTTTGTCTTTCTCGATGTAAGTGGTTGCTATGAGCAACAGGTCATGTTCCAATTTCCTACAAAATCATATATAAATCATAATACATTGTTTCATATTGAACAAGACCTGGTCATTATGTAATATCTATTCTTTTTACTAAAGCTACAATAGAAAAATTCCTACTATTGGAAGGGACTTCACTTTTTACATTTCACATCTGTCAAATGCTTTTCATTTTTTAAAAATATGCATTGTTTTTCTTGTTAACTTTACTGTTTTCTATGTTTCTACTTTAAATGTATGACCCTAATATGTTCAGGTTGAAAGAGCACTTACTTGAGTTCATCTGTGGCTGAGTCATACATGATGTAGTAACCACGCTGATCTTGTACATGTACTCTGCCCTCATCAGTTGTGTAAAAATCGTCATGATTTTCCACCTCCGAGAATTCCATAAATTCTACTTCACTTATTCTGAAAATGAAAAGTTTAGAAAATGTTTGATTATAAGATCAGAAATTGAAATGATATAAATCAATTGTGCATTTTATTTAGCTTGCAATCCAATCTGCATTCTTTATCCATTTAAGATCATTTTTGATAAAATCTTAATTCTAATTTTTCAAAATTTTGTGAGTTCCATTTGAAACTTACTTGTAATCTCTCGGTGTGTTGTGCATGTATAAATGTGACCCTAGTCCGCCTCCCCCACCCAGACCACCCTCATGAATCGTGCTCTTGCGATGATTCTGGTGGCTCACACGTTTCAAATTTCCAGACTCCAAAGACAGACCTCCATCATTGATTGTCAGTGTGCGTTCGACTGACCGGAAGTAGTTAATTATACTAAGACACTAAAACAAATCAACAAATATGTAGGATATCATGGGCATTCAGTTCTATCCAAATGATAAAAATACTTTAGTTAAAATTACTTTTGTATACTATTTGAGAATTTAACCGTAAAAAGTACATGTTTTATAAACAAAGTGAGCTTGTATTTACTTACTGTTCTCTGTAAGTCTCGGATACGTAAATGTCGCAACATCAAGAAAGAAAGGTATGCTCCCTGGATACTGGAGGGATCATTGCTGTCATTTTCCCCATCATCCAATCCTATATCAATTGGAAAAATAAAGTAGGACCAATAGCAAAGCCACAAATGATTATTCCATCAGAAATCTTTTTTATGAAACCCTGAACTTGTGAAGACTTGGGAATTATCAGAAATTCTTTCACAAAACAGTCCTACAAAACACTGCAAAAATCTTTTTTCAGAGAAAAATAATCATGATTAAAACCTCTTACTTAAACTGATATTAGATACACAAAAATGGTTTGGAAGGTCAATTTTTCTTTAAATATGTTTTGACTGAGAAATATACAGGTACAGTTGCTCAATTTCTAGGAAAAATCTGTTTTTAAATTGTCTTAGTGAGTGACCAGATCAGCTTGACCTTGGATTCCTAACACAGGCCATCAATTTCATGTTCCAAATATGGAAAGTACAAAAATAGAGCTGTCAATCAAAATCTTGAACTGTGTGGAAGAGTATAAAAAGTTCATTGTTGCTTGAAACAGAATTGAAGTTTCGTAATGCTCAAAATTTTATTTTTAAGAATTTAGAAAATGATTTTTGATAAATATGTACAGGTCATAGTGACCTATTTGTAGCACAAAAAAACTTTATATTAAAAATATTTTTAAAAATCACAAAAAGCTCTTCATTGTAGGTATTTTAAACAGAAATAAAAGTAGTATGCAGCAAGAAATGATGTCCACTAGGAACAGGTGTTCACTAGAGAGAGGTGTTCACTGGGGTGAGGTGTTCACTGAGACTGTACTGTATATAGAAACCTTGCAATCTGATGGCAATAGCTCACCTAAAGTTTGTACAACTTCATGGTAATCATAACTGTCCCTTCGTTTTCTTCCACTTTTTACACGTTTGCCAAAGTTGACGTTGTCAGCATCTTTCTCATCAAAGTCAAACGCTTCTGGATTCCCATCTGAATCTTTGCTATAAAATAGAATTTAAATACATAAACATTTTTGTTCAAACAGCTAACAGCTGTGTTAGATTTTAGCAATATGAATCATAAGATTAACAGGGTATTGCCCGTTAAGTAAGGTATCAAAACTTTTAACAGAAAGAGGAAATACTACGAAACAAAAGTTTTAATATAATTTTTTTGTAAAATTTTAGTTGTTTTTTTTTCATGTTATCGATTTATTTCAAATAATAACATAGATATACACAGTCAGCTGATTGCCAAAGTTTTACAACATTAGCGGCAATTAAATAATATATACATAAATGAAATAATAGATACAATATAAAATACAAAAGGTTTACATATATACTTAATTCCAAATCACTGAATCATGGATATCCCATGGGCGGGGATGATGACAAAAAGGAAAAAGCAGAAAAATGAAAAAACGAAACCTGTTGTCACAGACTTGATATGATATTGAAACTCATGTATATATAATAACTAACAATATGAATTAAATCTTCATTTGTTGATGCATCTAAATCATCTTTTCCAAAAAGTAAAAGTTTCCTAAATTGTAAGTATGAAGGCCTGCAATGAGGTTGATTCTTTCATCATGGAGCAGTGGGCATTTTAAAAGAAAATGCAAGGAAGTCAATGGAACACCACATTTACACAAAGGGTCACTAATGTCATTAAAGTTATGTGCATAAAGGTGTGCTTTAAGTAAAAGGCCACACCTGAGTCTATTAAATGGTATTTCAAGATGTCTGGGTAAGGTAACATTCAGTTTAGAGGTTGGAATTAAAGAGACTGGGCTCTTGTGTTCTCTTACTAATCTTTTAAACCTAGAAATAGGTTGACCCATTCTAGTCTCTGATGGCAAATTATTCCACAAAATTATAGATTGGAAGATGGTAGTTTTTTTAAAAGAGAAGCTAAGGCGAGTTGGTAGAACATAATCTCTTTGATGTCTTAAGGGGCGGACCGGTATATGTTCATATTTCCGAAGTAAATCACAAATAAATGGAGGATTAATGTTATACCTGGATTTAAAAGTAAACATATTTAAGTGCTCAATTCTTCTGGTTGTTAACGGTTTCCAGTTTAAAGAGTTTAAAACTTTGATAGTATTGGAACCATGTATAGCCCCAGAAACCAGGCAAGCTGCTCTGTAGTGAAGTCTTTCAAGAGCTTGTAATTTCATGTTAGATGCCTTGTTGTAAATGACATCACAATAGTCAAAATGAGGCATAATGTAAGTATTATATAATATCTCTAAGTGCTGACTATTTAAAATTTTACGCAGCTTCATCATCGGTCTCAAAAGAGAATTAACTCTTTTTGTAATCTGGTCAATGTGATAATTAAAGTTAAGGTGATTGTCAAAATTAAGGCCAAGATGTTTGTGATTCTCACAGCTAGGGATAACATCAGCACCTAATCTCAAAGGTGGTGGATGAGATAAAATGTTCCTCCTAGAAAAAATCTGCACTTTTTTGAGCTTTGAATTGCATCTTCCAGGTGGCAGCCCAGAGAGCAAGCTTGTCTAGATCACTTTGGATTGGCTCGTGAATATTGAAAAACACTTCATTTTTTTCGTATGGACAATAAATTGAGGTGTAATCAGCAAAAATGAACGATTTTGAAACTAACTCGTCAGGCAGATCGTTGATATATATTAGAAATAGCAGGGGTCCAAGGACAGACCCCTGTGGAACACCAGCATTGATAACAAAATTATCGGTCTGCATATTAAGCTCATTTTGATTATTCATACTATTGGAAGACCATTTTGAAAGTGTACTGTTAACTTTGACTCGAACTCTCCTATTTTCTAAGTATGACGTCATTAACTTGACAAAGTTCAGGTTGCATCCATAACCCTTCAGTTTGGATATTAATAATTTGTGTGGGACTAAATCAAATGCAGAAGTTAAATCTAAAAATACTGATCTGACATTTTTGTTATCATCAATGTTTTCATGAATATCATGCACTATGTTAATAAGTTGGTTGACAGTATTATGTTTAGGAAGAAAACCACTTTGAAGCCGATAAATAAGATTTTGCTGCAGAAGGTGAGTCAAGAGTATTTTGTGGATTATTGATTCTAGAATTTTGGAGATTGAGCTAAGCAGGGTCACTGGTCTGTAATTAGAAACTAGTCCTCTATCTCCCTTTTTGAAAATTGGGACAATTGTCCCTTCCTTCCAAATATCAGGAAAAGTGTTTTCTTGAAATATTCTATTAAAAAGTAAGGAAAGTGGTTCAGCAATAGAATGTGCACATAGTTTGAGCATTTTGTGTGGCAGTTAATTATATCATTTTGTTCTTACTCTGCATACAACTCGGGGTTGGAATATATTTTCTTCCATATTTGTCCAGTGTGATAAGAAGTTTTGTTTGAAGTAACAGAGACAGGTTGTGTAGAGGGTGGGTCTCTCACTGCTATGGCATGGTCTTTTAAGGCATTCTGGACTCTCTGAAGCGAACAAACACACAGAGGTGAGCAGTCAAGAGATGATGAATGCAATATATGATTAATCAATGTAATCTTGGGATTAATATTTTCTTCACAATGTAGCACATTTTTGACCAATATTTCTTTTTTGTGTCATGTTATCAATTTCTTTGAAATTTAAAACGATCAATAAAAAACATTTAACTACAATGTAAAAGGGTGTTAACCTCACAGAATAATAAAAACCTATAAAGTATCTTACCTCTGAATCCTGGAGTTGTAAAAACTTAGACTGACATCTCAAAAGTTCATCAACCTTCCCATTTTGCCTCAGCTGGGTCATTTTCTTCTCTTGATTGGGATCACGCTCAGCTTTCAATGTCAGAAATGGGAGCCAATTAGACTCCTGTTTGAGGGCATGTGTAGAGTGGTCGGATCCCCAATTTTCAGAACCAAGCTGAGAATGAAAAAGAGCAATGCTTTTTAATGTCACTGTATCATGCTCTTTGCAGGTTTAAGCTCAGGAATTCTTAAGTACTGTAATTCAGGTAAAACCTAAATAATTCTCAATTTTATTCAATTTTGGTTGACTCAATATACCTAGCTATGATTGCAATTTTGCAGTTAGTGTCAATTGTATCTGTTACCTGAACAATGATAACGATTGTAAGTACAAAGTATATACATTTTTAACTATTTATATTTACATTCTTCATGCAGCATATATGATGTATTTATTGATGAAATATATTTTAGTCTATTTTACAAATTCAATAAATACATTACACGTATTACATGACACCATTGCTATGATAAAAATCACGAATAAAAAGAAAGTAATTATTAGTAAAAAATATGGCTGTATTCAAAATCTATCTAGAAATACAAATTTAATAGAAGGGAGCAATTCAAAGTTCATATTAATTACTAAACTAATTTAGATATTTAGTTAATTGGATTAAAACCTCCCCTTCCTAGATGTGGCTAAATTTGGTAAACACAAATGCTGATAAATAGCATTTTTGAAAAACATAAGACTAAATGTTAAATTTCACCAGCGAGCAATCTGACAAAGTACTTTTGAATTGCACCCTTAATCAAAAATAAAACATTTCTAAAACTAAATGATCTAATCAATCTAAAATTGAAGATACAAATCTAGAATTTTGATTGATTCCATTCTACATTTATGACAAACTCTTTTAGCATGGTTTAAATCTTTAAGTTATGCCAAAAGGTAATTTCATAAATTCCACATTTGATGTGAATTATCGATAGGAAGTTACCACTCCCCTCCCTCTTCATAGCTGTATACTTACCTTTGGGCATAACTTAAAGATTAAAACCATACTGAGTATACAGCTATAAAGAGGGGGGAGTGTTAACTTCCCATAGATAATTCATATCAAACGTGGAATCATGAAATTACCTTTGGCATGAGTTAAATTTACTCCCTGCGGAATTATCAAACTAATAATAAACTATAACTACATGTATAATATGGCATCAAGGTATTTATTCCTAATATACTCTTGTAGCAAGATTGAACACAAGCCTGAAACAACATTAAAAAGGGGATGCTAAAACATGGGTATAATCATTGAATCAGATAACTACAGGGTGTTCAAAAATGCAATTTTTAACAGCCTGTATATTACAATCACATAATATAGAAGATGAAGTCCTATGAAAACAAAATCTACATCAAACATGAGACCTTGAGACAATGTATTGAAGAAATCACTTACGAGCCACCACTGGGTGTAATATGTATTCTGAAATGAGGCAGATTTTACAGTCAAAGCAAAAGCAAATTAAAATGATTTATGCAACCTGACACTATTTCATGCAAGCAAATCATGTCAGACACTATATTCATGCAAGCAAATCATGTGCACTATAATACTGTAGTGTTGTAAACATTGGTGTGGCACTTACCATATTCAAAATGGGATCCTAAAACACAAGTGCAATTTAAGCCATGTGCACAAAGCTTGTTGTATTGAATATATAATTGTCGCATTTTACCAAAGAAATACAACCCTGCAGCAATGTCATGTCTGGGGGAAGGGACAAAATTATCTTTCATTTTGCATCTAAAAAGGCCCTTTTTGACCTCATTTTCAAAAACTGGCCAATCTTATGAGATAATGGGCCTTAATTTTTGAGAGAATTGGCCAATTTTTTCTAAAAGTGTGCATTTCCTCTCCGAGTCTGGAAGGGATTTTCAAATAAATATTTTGGCCTTCCCACGTCAATCTTCCCCAGCTGATTGTACATCAGTGAGAATTAAGAGCATTTTAAAGAGGAACAAAAAATAAATTCAATGTGCAACAAATTTGTGTTACAGTGTACTGCAGAGCTTAACATGCATGTAATGTGAATAGTATTATATTGCAATTTCAAAAAACGATGGAATTTCATGAATTAGAATAAACATAAAAAAAGAATGAAGTGAAACATAAGACATTTTATTCAATAAGGAGAAATGCAGTGAAGTATTAGCATGATCAGGTGATATTGTGGCATGACCAGGTGAATTGTGGCATGACTAGATGACATTGTGATATGACTAGGTGATATTGTGGCATGACTATGTGATATTGTTGCATGACTAGGAGATATTGTGACATGACTAGATGATATTGTGACATGACTAGATGATATTGTGATATGACTAGGTGATATTGTGGCATGACCATGTGATATTGTGGCATGACTAGGTGATATTGTGGCATGACCATGTGATATTGTGGCATGACTAGGTGATATTGTGACATTACCAGGTGAATTGTGGCATGACCAGGTGATATTGTGGCATGACTAGATGATATTGTGACATGACTAGGTGATATTGTGACATGACTAAGTGATATTGTGACATGACTAGATGATATTGTGACATGGCTAGGTGATATTATGGCATGACCAGGTAATATTGTGGCATGACTAGGTGATATTGTGACATGACTAGATGATATTGTGACATGACTAGGTGATATTGTATATTGTATATAACCAGGTGATATTGTGCATAACCAGATGATATTGTTGCATGATCAGGTGATATTGTGGCATGACCATATAATATTGTGGCATAACCATGTGATATTGTGGCATGACCATGTGATATTGTGGCATGACCATGTGATATTGTGGCAATATGGTAATCTAAAACTCACCTCTGCCTTATCATATGTTTTAAAGGTCTTCATCTGTTCCTGTCTAACATAAACTTGTTTGAATTTACGATTTACAGCTCCGTAGAGCTCCATTTCATCACCAGATGTCAGGATTGCATCAGTATCTATTCCAACGCCATAGATGTTCACAAAGAAACTTAAATGCGGCTTGAGATGATCAAACTCATTATAGTGTAAGGGTAGAGTTGACGAGTGTTCATCAGATGCAATACCACCCCCTGGAAAAAAATTAAACTTCAAGGCAATGCTACATTTTCATTTTCCATGCACAATTGAACTAAATGAACAAGTGAGGTGTATTACATTACAATTACATTACTGCGTTACATCACTACATTAGCCAGGAAAAGTCTTGCTTAAGTTTTTTATTTCAAAGTTCATACCTGAAGCAGCTGCAGCATATGCAAATTGTGAGGCTGACATTGGAACTGTTGTATGCAATGTTGGGTTCAGGACAGGGGCCATAGGTGGAGCCACTGCAGCTATTGAAGGTCGAGATCGTGCTGAAGTAGGACGTGAGCTGGCTGACTTGGGTGCAGCACTCACATGGTTCTCATCCTCATTGTAACGTGATGGAATTTTAGTTTGTGTTGAAAAATCATCCTACAGCAGCAAATATAGGGTATGAAAATACTCATTTAGGATAGATAAATAGCATCGTGAATTCGTGATGCAATGTTAAAATCATTGTTAGGATGTCAATGTAGACAAATGCCAATGTAGGAAAGATTCCTGCTCTAGAAAGCATTTTTATTTTATTAATAAAATTGAGGTCAAACTTGGCACAAATGAATACAAATCTAAAGTGTGTCTAAATTAAATTATTTAGTCACAGACAGCAGTCAGAGTTTATCCAAGAGAATATCCTTTATTTTATCTCGTGAACAAAGAAGAGAAAATTCTTTCTATGAAATTCAGACAATAAAATTCAACTTGATTTTCATATGTTCTTTCCATTTTGAATTTCTTTGACAAAATCAATCTTAAAAATACTACAAAACCTTATTTTAAATAAAAATTACTGTGATTAAACCTCTCAAATAAACTAATAAAAGATAGATAAGAATGATTTACAAAGTCATTTTCTCTATCAATATGTTAAAAATGAGAAATATAAAGACAGAATTGATAAATTTCAATAAAAATCTGAAACTTAAAACTGATTTAAAGAGTGACCAGATCAGCATGACCTAGAAGTTTAACAAAGGACATCAATTTCACTACCAAATATGGAAGGTGCAAAAATAGAGCTGTCAATCAAATCTTGAAATGTTGATAGATTGATAAGAAATGCTAATTTTGTTTTCTGGTTCCACTGCCAAGTACAGCCTCAACCACTGAACCAGTTTAAATTTTTAACGTGGCATATCTGAAATATATATCTTTTCAACCAGTAGATAACCCAATAATTGTACAGAGAAACCTGTAAAGGAGAACACATCTAAAAGTGTAACACTTCTGTAAGTGAAAGACTAACTGACTAACGTTAAATGAACCCTCTAAAAGTGGAACACCTTCTAAGTGATACACTTTCTAGAGGTATGAGAGGTGTCCCACTTAAACAGATTTACTTTAGTATTATATGGTACATGTTATAAGCAGTATATCATAAAAGACGATAAAATCCAACTTACATCTGGACTTTGTTCTTTTCTCTCTGGGACAATATCGAACTTGTGAGTAATAGTCAACCACTGCATCGTCTTCATGAACTGGTTGAACCTCTTAGTGGCATTGAAGTGGCAGACCAACCAGCGCAAGTAGATCATCATGTCATCCAGTTTCATGGCTTGGGCTGCATTCTCATTGCCAGCAAGAACTGATTCCTTAGCAACAGAGAGCCGTTCTGCACGCTGGGTAGCATCATTGTATTCCGACATGATGTGACTGCAAACGAAAATAATGTTAATAAAATAGAGGTCTTGTAAAAAAAGAAGAAAAAAAGAGATCTTGTATCTAATTTGCATTAGGCTAATCATAACATGAATGGCATGCATTTAAAATTATCCCCATATGTCAATGTAGTCATAATAATTTATATGAACAAGGTACACAGTGATCGAAATAACCTCATTGTATGTATAAATAAAAAAAATGGCAGTTCACATGTGGCCTATATTGTGCTTTCCAATGGTATATCAAAACCCTCACCATGGTGACATTTTACCATTGATCTTACATTAGTCTGTCCTTATAGATTGCTTCAATGGTACGTGTACTTATGCTAATCTGTCCTGATATAGTGGGTAGAGTGCCTCAATTGTTAAATTACATTAGTCTGTCCTTCTAGATTGCTTCAAGTGTACATGTACTTACGCTAGCCTGTCCTGATATAGTGGGTAGAGTGCCTCAATTGTTAAATTACATTAGTCTGTCCTTCTAGATTGCTTCAAGTGTACATGTACTTACGCTAGCCTGTCCTGATATAGTGGTAGGCCATCAGCCTGGGGGGTTGGTCGGTATCAAATTAGGGGAATAATCGCCATAGTGACTTTTGGGAAGTTTAAGTCCTCGAGAGTAAGAAAATATGTGATAGCATTGTAACAGTTGTAGCTAAATGGGTGTAATCGCCCATTTTTCAAAATGGCCGCCAGTGTACGTGTCACAATACAAGAGTGGGTATATCTAAGCACACTGAGATGCAAAAACTGTGATTTTAGGACCTATGTCTAGGTTTTAGGGGTCAAGGATTTCATTTATGTCTAAATCTAAGTCATCAAACAATTGTTTCTCATAGAAATCCAAGATGGCCATGCAAATGGGTGCAAAAACGGATATGTAACTACTGTTAATGCTCAAGAATCACTTAAGAACAGTGATTTTGGAGCCCATGTCTACGTTTTAGGGGTCAAGGATTTGATTTATGTCTAAATCTGAGTCATCAAATAATTACTTTTCATAGAAATCCAAGATGGCCACTAAAATGGATGCCAAATCGAATATGTAACTATTGATTTGAGCTCAAACAACAGTTAAAAACAGTGCAGTGATTTTGGAGACCATATCTAGGTTCTAAGGGTCAAGGATTTGACTTATGTCTAAATCTAAGTCATCAAACAATTACTTTAATTAAAAATTCCAAGATGGCCACCAAAATGGGTGCCAAAATGAATATTCAACTATTGATTTAAGCTCAAAGAATAGTTAAGAACAGTGATTTTGGAGCACATGTCTGCGTTTTAGGGGTCAAGGATTTCATTTATGTCTAAATCTGAGTCATCAAAAAATTACTTTACATAGAAATCCAAAATGGCCACCAAAATGGGTACCAAAATGAATATGTAACTGATTGATTTAAGCTCAGAGAACAGTTGAGAACAGTTATTTTGGCGACAATGTCTTGGTTTAAAGGATCAAGGATTTCATTTATGTCTAAATCTCAGTCATCAAACAATTACTTTATATAGAAATCCAAGATGGCTATCAAAATGGGTGCCAAAATGAATATTTAACTATTGATTTAAGCTCAAAGAACAGTTAAGAACAGTGATTTTGGAGACAATGTCTAGGTTTTAGGGGTCAAGGGTTTCATTTATGTCTAAGTCTGAGTCATCGAATAATTGCTTTTCATAGAAATCCAAGATGGTCACCAAAAACTGTGCCAATAACAAGTAAATTTTGATTTTAGCTCAAAGAACAGTTAATAACAGTAATTTGAGACCATGTCAAGATATTTGGTGTCAAGAATTTCAGTTATGTCTAAAACTATAACTAATTCCTTCATCCAAGATCCAAGATGGCTTCCATCATTGCTGCCGAAGTGAAAATAAGATTTATTATCCAAACATATAGAGGAGTTAGAACATTAATTTTTGATATTTTAAGTTTGTGGGGTCAATGATTTTAATTTTGTCTTTAATAAAATCAACAAATATTTAATTATATGGATATCCAAGATGGCCTCCAAAATGAATTCATATCCATTTAACCACATATATCACCAAACAATCTGTGATTAATATCAGAATTCAAGATGGATGCCAAAGTGTTAATATTATAAAAGGTCAAATAAGAACAAACAATTACATGAAGATTTGCGAAATAAAATCTTATGATCATCGCATTAGCAATATTACTGTAATTTGCCTTCCTTTCCCTTAGTTTTGTGGTGGCTCAGTATCATAAACATTGACTATAGAAAGAAGTAGACTGCACATGGGAAGAAGTAGATTATTGGATGGAGAAGATCAAGCACAAGAAATTCCTCAAAGACAAGTGTATGATAAACCAGAAAGAGTTTGATGAAGATAAACTTTTTAGTCAGTCCTCAAAATCGTGACTCTGGAGCCATTTTGGTGGTCGGTCATCTTGGATATCAAAATAAAGGAATTGTTTTATGACTTAATTATAGACAAAATAGTTATTCTTGGCCTCTTAAACCTGGACATGGTCTCCAAAATCACTGTCCTTAACTGTTCTTTGAGCTTAGATCAATAGCTACATATTCATTTCAGCACCCATTTTGGTGGCCATCTTGGATTTCTATAAAAAGTAATTATTATTTGATAACTTAGATTTAGACATAAATAAAATCCTTGGCCCCTACAAAATAGACAGACTCTCCAAAATTACTGTTCTTAACTGTTCTTTTAGCTTCAATCAATAGTTACATATTCATTTTGGCATCCATTTTGGTGGCCATCTTGGATTTCTATAAAAGTAATTGTTTGATGACTTAGATTTAGACATAAATGGAATCTTTGACCCTTAAAACCAAGACATGATCTCCAAAATCACTGTTCTTTGAGCTTAAATCAATAGTTACATATTCATTTTGGCACCCATTTTGGTGGCCATCTTGTATTTCTATGAAAAGGTAATTATTTGATGACTCCAATTTAGACATAAATGAAATCCTTGACTCTAGAACTGTGGCATGATCTCCAAAATCACTGTTCTTAACTCTCCTTCGAGCTTAAATCAATGGTTATATACTGGCAATCGTTTTGGCATCCATTTTGGTGGCCATCTTGTATTTCTATGAAAAGTTTATTATTTGATGACTCTGATTTAGACATAAATGAGATCCTTGACTTGAGAACTGTGACATGATCTCCAAAATCACTGTTCTTAACTGTTCTTTGAGCTTAAATCAATGGTTACATACCGGTATTCGTTTTGGCACCCATTTTGGTGGCCATCTTGGATTTCTATAAGAAGTAATTGCTTGATGACTTAGATTTTGGCATAAATGAAATCCTTGACCCCTAAAACCTCAATATAGGCCCTAAAATCACAGTTTCTGCATCTCAGTATGCTTAGATATACCCACTCTTATATTGTAATACGTGCACCGGCGGCCATTTTGAAAAATGGGTGATAACACCCATTTAGCTACAACTGTGGCAATGCTATCACATAGTTTCTTACTCTAGAGGTCTTAACCTTCCCAAAAATCACTATGGCGATTATTCCCCTGATTTGATACCGATAACCTAAATTTTGGGGTGAAGCTGGTGGCCTATGGGTAGAGTGCCTCAATTGTTAAATTACATTAGTCTGTCCTTCTAGATTGCTTCAAGTGTACATGTACTTACGCTAGTCTGTCCTGATATAGTGGGTAGAGGGCCTCAATTGTACTGGTGTGTTCATTGAATCTCTTCCATCTTAACATATGCATGTGTTTACACTGGACTAGCTGGTGCATTCGATCAATGAAATGCTGAAAAAATGATTTATTTTTCAACTATTTCGATTGGAATGCAGGATGACACACTTTATGTCATATAGACACACAATGTCATATAGACACACAATATGTCATATAGACACACAATATGTCATATAGACACACATTATGTCATATAGACACACAATATGTCATATAGACACACATGTCATATAGACACACCATATGTCATATAGACACACAATATGTCATATAGACACACAATATGTCATATAGACACACAATATGTCATATAGACACACAATATGTCATATAGACACACAATATGTCATATAGACACACATTATGTCATATAGACACACCATATGTCATATTTGTGACAACTGACAATGTATTTTTTAACTTTTTTTATAAATACATGTACATGAATACAGGTGCAACAATGCATGGTTACATAAAAGTGTCTCTAATTAGAAAAATGATGATCTACATTCATTTATATACAGTAGTAATAATTATGATGAAAAAAAGAAAATACCTGATGTAATAACAGTGGTAGACTCTGAGGTGTATATTCCAGTTTTTCGCCATTCTCCAGCTCTGTTTTCATCGTCTGTGCCTGAACTACCAGGGGCTGAGCCTCACTAACTTCTAAAGCTCTTTCAAATATAAGACGCCTTTCCCTCTTAAAATGTTCTGCATCTTTTGGAATTGGTATAGAGCTAGAAGCAATTAATGATTTGTGTTTTTTACTTGATGGTTTGTCACATGATTAAAGAATCTGAGAGTCATTAAACTTTGTAAAGTTGGGAATTCATGAATCAATTGTTGTAGCCATGGATATAATGGATATCATAGTAAGATAAAATAGAGCTAGAAATAGAGAGCCAAAATAGAGCAAGAAATTCTTAACTTTATGATTTAATAGATATTTCAATAAAATCAAGGTGTATTATAAGTATGGAGTCAATTATTTGAGTTTTTCCCTGGGGAGATAAATGGGGATCTTTGGCTATTTTTAAATTGCAGGACTGTAAAATATTCTAAATAACATGTCAAAGTTGAATATACCTTGTGCTTTTAGGTGTAACCTGATGGATCATCTCATTTTCTTCAAGTTCATTCTTCAGTTCTGCAAGGTCCCTGATAAGCTCACTCTCTCCATCTTTCACTCTCTCACTATTCGAGAGTCTGTATATGCTATCCATATTACATCTATATGTGCAGACCTGAAAATGAAAGTACCCAGCACATTGATAAAGTTTATTCTAGAGAGATAGTTTTTCAGTGATCTCCCCAATGAGTTTAGCAAGTGGGTGCAGTACCTACCTGAGATTTAAAAAAAAGTCTTGCAACAATGTGAAAATCGATTTGAACCCACTTGAAAATTAGAAAAACCAAGAGGAAAAGAGCAACTATGGAAATTGGGTCAGTGAAACAGAAATGCTCTTGTGCTGCATTGTTACCCCATTAATCTACCATCTCATTTCCTCCACTTTTTCTTTATGCATACATGTACATGGATGAGGTTAAAAGCAGAAGATACTGAATAAATTGGAATAACAGCAACAGCGCATCAGCGTTAATTCAACATTGGCAGAGAAACTTTTTGGTTTTCAAAGCCATTATTCCCTCAAATTTATGGGAGTCTTGGAAGCTAGAAAGCGTCAAGAGGAAGTCTAAGCAAATCATGATGATTTTATTCAATAGGCTACACACATATACATGTAGCTCAGCGTTAGAGCATGTGCCAATTACACAGAGGTCTTGGATTCGATCCCCAGTTCAGGCACTTTGCTTGTTACGTAATGTACTTCAGGGTGTTTGACTGAGTGGTCCACGACTCATTAAAAGGCTGTGGCCTGTACTTTTATGCCTACAGTATGCATGAGTGCACATAAAAGAACAGAGGACTCCTTCGAGGAGGGGTCTGAGTGTCTTTCAGAATTATTTGCATCAATTAAGACGGTATATAGCCAAGAGGAATTGCTCACCTTCATTGGTTGTGAACAAAATACAATACCGGAACAGGTACAGTCACATGCTATCTATTGCAAGACTTACGCCTGCCACAACCGTCACCATGTTAATCAGTGTTTTTTAAGTAGCGCAAGGATCCTGCCATGACCGTGGTAGTGTTATCGTGTAAGCCTGGTATAACCGTGACAGGCTGGTATAACCGTGACAATGCTGTATTCTATTGCAAGGCCTGTCATGACCCTGGAAGTGTTATCGTGGAAGCCTGGCGCGACCGTAGCCTTTATTGTGGTTTATAAGCGAATGTGAATATTAATGTTGATTAATTTTGATTTTGACATGATTAAAGTAGTTAAACACCATGATCATAGTATTAAACTGTTTAATTGTAATGAGGATCATTTAAAATTGTTAAGGATATTCCTGGCATTAATGTCATACATATTTACTAGTCATTGCAATACATTATAGCGGTCATAGTGGAACTAAGCCTAAATCTCTACATTACCACCCTCATACATGGCCTTGCAATACTATATTACATTGTCACGGTCATACCAGGCTTTGCGATCCCATAATACATTGTCATGGTCATGCCAGGTTTTCAAATACACATTGTCACGGTCAATTATAGCAATCATAAATTTCTACATTACCACTCTCATACCCGAACTTGGAATACTATATCACATTGCCATGGTCATGCCAGGCTTTGCAGTACTATATTACATTGTTACGGTCATACCAAGCCTTGCAGAACTATATTACATTGTCACGGTCATGGCAGGCATTGCAATATAATACAGCATTGTCGCGGTTATACCAGGCTTTCACGATAACATTACCACGGTCATGGCAGGATCCTTGCGCTACTTAAAAAACACTGAATAACATGGTGACGGTTACGCCAGGCGTTAGTCTTGCAACAGATAGGGTCTCGGTACAGTATAATGTGATTGAAATGAGATTTCAGTAAAAAAAGAAAATATATTTTGGTAAATTTGCAACTATTCAGTGTGTTTATTAACTATTGCAACAAATGCCAGTACTGGTGAATTCTCTAGAACTCATTTAACATCTTCACAAAGGTGCAGTGAGCACATGTGTGTTGACAAAATTTTCAATTGATTTGTTGAAAATAAATTGAAAACAAGGTGTCTTTCAATCTAGTACGGTCGAATTTGTTTAGATCAAGACTCAGAATTACCAGTGTTTATAAAAGAATTACAACTTACTGATTGTTTAGAGTTGTTGATAATCAGTTATATACTGGAACTCACTCCATATTTTCATTTTAAATACCTATCTTCTTAACAAATTTTAAAATTTTGTAGTTTACTTTCTCCGAGCAACGAAATCTCGCGAGAAGAGAACTCAGACTATGGTACTTCCGGGTTTGTAGCAAGCTGAACTAAAATACTTCAGATGAGCGTTTTATAGACCGTATGGTTGAGCATATGAGGATCTGGGTGAGTAATAGAATACGTTCTACTGATATAAAATCATTGTGTGTTAATTGAAATGTGGAAGTTTGGCTGCATTTGAAATAAAGGCTGTGGCAAATGAATTGTTTTTTTTATCACACTCCTGCACAGTCACACTGACACTTAGTCCAACAACATTAGACCTAGCCTGGACGTCGTTTCTTATCTGACATGTCTTATGGCCCCGGCTATAACGGGCAAGAAAATTCCTAATACTAAAGAACGCCGTTATTGGATTTAACGACGTTGAACTACACACGGCCCTGTTGTCACTAGTCTATATCCAATAGACTGAATTTCAAAAAAAAATCAGACTAGAGGATATAGTCTACCCTCCCCCCCAGGAAATATTATGCAAGTTTGTAATATTGATAGCTTCAAACTGTGTAGGCTACTGGAATTGAACGCAGTTAGTTTAAAGCGACATACAATCATTTTATCTATACTTTAAGACCCTTGAAAGTAATAAATACATCTATAGAAAGATATCAAGAAAATGTATTGTGGCTCAAAAATGAAGAAAATAAAAATAAAAACATGTCAGCACCAGGATTTGAACCCACGCTCTAATGGACTTTAGACTGATGCTCTAGTATTACAGTAATCTGCTCACTGAATGAAATCAGAAAAAATTATGCTCCCAAAGTATTTTCATCTTAATTTAGAATTAACTTATTTAGTATCGAAAACGATTCAGATTCAGAGATGTTTCTTTTCGATATTCTGACTGTCCAGTAAATAATTTGTTTCCTTGTACAATTATGAAATTGACAACAAACATAGGGATCTGACAGTTAGTAAATAGATTGATGAAACTGTTTTACATCTCCTAATGCAAAGATATCAAGGGGGTACTCTAATTGTGTTCCTATTAGAACACATTGCCTCTTTAAAGAGTTTCATCTAGTTCTTGGTATTAACCAGGCATAGAAAGTAGCATTCGTCATACAAGCAATCTGTTCATTTCATGTATGATCAAAACCACAGGAATATACATGAGTTGTGTCACCCATTCATTGTACACTGTAGTTAAAATATATTATATATGAATAAATAAAAAAAGTTCGAAAAAGTGTCATCATCTCAGTTTTTGGTCCAGTCATCTCATTCTCTGGCTCCGTCATATCAGTTTAGACACTGTCATTTCATTTTTCATGCCGTGATTCTGCGTCACCACAGAAAAACACAGAATTTTGGATTTTAAAATTTTTGCAGAATTTGATTTTTTGAACTTAATTTTGCAGATAAATTGATTCCTCATCTCATCGCATATTTTTCGCAGCTTGTATTATTTTTTCTTTGCATGTGGTTTGACTGAAATAAAGAAAAATTATTTTCTTATGTAGTTTGTTATAAGCTGAGGGGAAAACATAATCATCCAAACTTCTTGTTTAGTTAATGACATACATGTTTTTAATGGTCAATTACTATATTTTTGATATTCTGTTGAAATCATTTTGCTCCACCCCATTAATCAGGGTTATTTTTATTTTTTTTATTATTACACTGAAATCAAAAAAATTTGAACTTTGTCCGAATTATTCCAATTGAACACCCTGGTAAAACAGAAATGTAAGCTGTATATGAGTACTATACTTCAAAAAATAAGTGGTATAATGTTTATTTCAATTTTATTTTCATCTGATTTTTAAGAGGGCCAGACCTGAGTAGCTTTAGAGTGGGTCAGGTTCCATTTCTGAACCTCAAATATCCTTTAAATCAAAAAATATCACAATGATCTGTTACTTTCACCATCAATACACTTTGATGCAAATATTTGAATATCTCAGCTTGAAGAAGGTCTTTCTCATGCTGCTCTCTAGATAAGCATTTAATTGCCATTTATTTCTCACTATCAGCCATTGATTTTTAGTATTTGTTTTATAGACTATTGCTTGTATAAGTATATGCTACAGGCTGCTACATTTTTTGGAGGGGAGGTTGGATTTCAGAAATCAGTCAATTATGCATCGTGGTAAGCCATGCCCTCTCCATCTCTATCATTCTGCGATGCAACAGAGAGAGATGCTATGAGTATCAGAATGTCAATTATGTGATTCATCCATTGGTTGAGAGTACTCCCTTCCCGCTATAATAATATACAATTATTGACCTCTCCAGAGGTTTACTGTCAAAATTATATCCCGAGACTGTAAACCGAGACCGTAGGTCGAGGTTTACAGTCGAGGGATATAATTTTGACAGTAAAAGATTTTTCTGACCCTTGAAGTTGACTTGAAGTTGGATCCAGACCTACATCTGCCACGGCAGTAAGTTCACTCAATGGAGTCAAATTACTCTCCTGGGCGAAGTCCACTAAAAGCTTTGTACAAAGTTTTAGATTTTTCTTTGTATTTTGACTGTCTTTACTCTTTAAGAGACTAATAATATCCTCATCTTCAACATTTTTGAAACGGCTAGTGCTAGGGGCGGCCATTTTATCGTCTGATAATGACGTCATTTTAGTGGAATGCTGGGAATATTATTCACCGGCAATGCATTGCGCGGTGTACAGTTAAAATTATTCACCGCTCGTTGACCAATCAAACTGATTTCAACTGAGGTACTAACAATATCAATTATTCCCCTTATAAGCCCAAAGCATTTTATAAGATGTCATCCTACATACCCTGTATCTGAACCTACACATTGTACGATTAGGTAAAGCACTCAATCCAAACCATTTGAAAGGGTATATGCTTGACTGTTATGATAAGATCTGATGAATCTAAGCTTGGCAATTAAATATCATTTGATAAACAATATCAAACATATTTATTAGAAATCAATGATAGATAAACTAATTTTGTGTTTACAAGTAAGATAATCAATACCAAACTATTTATTTTGAACACTTGTACTTCAAACCATTTTATTAATTCTTGTCAGCTAGTCTTAACACACAAGATAATAGCACGGAATTGAATATTTAATATTGAATATTTGTTATATTATTTTTTTCATTGTTTTGCAGTGTAATCTGAATTAACCAGTTCAACATTTCATCAATATTTGCATTATGAAATGGGATGAGGTGAACTTCAATATGATATTTCTACAATTGACTATTATACTTGGATATTTAATCACAGAATCCAAACCAACAAGATGGACTGGTCTCAACCTACCAGAGGAACACATTCCATATTATTTCAATAATAACAAACAGCTCAAGAAATTATGCAATGAAGATGATCAATGTCCATATAAGGTATGTGGGTGACATTTTTTGCCTCACACAGTGTATGGGAATAACTAGGCGTCAGTCCATTGGGTCATCCAGGAATTTTTTTGTTTTACTTCATTTTATCTTGGGCTTTCAATTAGATCCAGTTGAAAGCCCATGATTTTATGGTGATTTGGACCTTTCAAATCTTATCTTTGCAATTAAAGGAAAACTGCATGTCAGATTTTCTTCAAATTCAAATATATTAAAAAGGAACCAAGTTGTAAAATCTTTAGTGGTCATTTTGTTTTCCATTAGCTATTTTACAAGTTTGTCAGTAGGGACCTGCACTTCAACTCCTGATTTGAAAAATGATTGAAGTAAGCAGCCACCTGGAGATATCATGAGTGTAGTGAGGGCCGATTTTTTCAGAAATTGCACCCAGTTTTTTACAACCAGTTTTTTGTGGAGAACTCTGCATTGTATGTACTGTGTATCTGTATTGTCCTTTATAAGACAAGATAGAGTATTCAATATTTTAATTAAAGCAAAATTTAGAATAATCACTTATTTGATATTTGTTTCAGAAATATACATCAACTCAAAAATGTTGGGGATATGAGAAGAATTGTAGAGAAGTTGATAGAATGTCAATGCCTTCCTGTCCAGAGGATAGCAGAGCTTGGTAAGTCCTGATGCTAATATAAAACTATTTTAAATAGATCTCCCCAGCATTGTATCAAGCAAGGACTGAAGCCTATAAAAATCTGAAATTTACTTGTCACTCTGTTGAAAATATGTTCGCAGCCTGTCAAAAAGTTAGGAATATTTTCATAAAAATGGGAAAAAATAGGATTCCGCTTTTTTGTGATAAATCCTAATTATTAATTATGTACCTGTTAAACGTATCAATTGTTTTGTTTGTCTCCCAGGGCAAAGACTAAAGCTGACCAACTGACAATGTTCTGGAAACAGGGAGACTTTGGCTATGTCTCAGAAAGGAAATCTGAACTCATGGACCTGTGTCAGCCTCAGTCAAAGGTGATGAGGGGTTTCAATTACTATTTTTGACATTAGGAATGTTCAAGCTTGCAGTCAATGGTAAATTATAGACAATCTTGCTTTACGTTTTACATTTTCAGTCCCTCTATAACCAGCTACACATTTAACTCTACACTTTTATTTTCCAGGGGGACTCCTCACTCAGGTGTACAAAATATGCAAGATACTGTGAAGTAAAGAATTTGTACATAGATTTTAAAAATCTCAGATCTGAAAAATTTAGTGAAAAGTAAGAGAACTTATCAATATATTTATTTACAAGTAAACAATGTAAATACGTTAGTTAGGGGGAAAGGATAATTTTTGTTTGCCTAGGATATTTATTTAAATTCACAATAAATTTGAGGTATACACCAATTTATATAAGTATAATGAAAAATACAGTAAAATGTGTAGAAAAGAACTTCAAAAAGACATTTATAAATGAAAATATCCAAGATAAAGGCTAAAGTATTCCATCGCACTATTATTTAATAAGTTTCACCACTTAACTCTTGATATCAACCATATGTGATATCTTAGATAAACAAGGATACAATTTCAACTCTGTGTTTTCAGGTTCAGAGAAAATATATTTAGTAAAGGAGAAATAGGAGGAAAGTGTAAGATGGACAGAAGAAAGCTAGCTGAACAAAGTATGCATAAAAGTGCCTTGCAGTCATGGTGAGTAAATATAAACTTATGTGAACCTGCATAATAATTAAGTCTTTAGCTCATTGTTATTCTTTTTAAGATAAGCTTCAACCATCTGTCAAATGAGGCAACCCTTTTCATAACCTGAATAGTTAAGAGGATGTCAGATGTCACATGCCCTCTTCACCATTCGAAAACTAACTGTCAATGAAAAACTAAAATCTAGTTCAAAAAGATTTCCATGGAGTGGATTGACATTTTAGATTACAATTTTCAGGATGTAGGTCAGATTATATAAAAGTTTGGTCAGAGTGTCATGGGGGTCACACAGTTTTGCCATTTTCTTAAAATTGAAAATGCATGAGCTAACAGTCTGGGTATTGTGAATTGTGATACTCTTCCAGGTATGCAGAGATGGAACAGTTTGACGCTTTAGACTTCAATCCATCTAAGAAAAAGAACTGTGATATAAGCTATGATAAACCTGTCATATTCATCAAACTTGATGCAGGTACATTTTCCTAAAAAATTACAAATGTTTTTCTAAAATAAACTTTTCTATACAAATGTACTTATGCAAATCACAGACACAAGAGATTCCTTCTTCAGAAAATTTCACCATTGATAAATATCGAAAAAACTTCAGTATATAATTGTTGAAAATTCTAAATACTGTATATGTTGTCTATCGATTAAATGTTTTCCAGGGGTGAACATGTACCATCATTTCTGTGACTTCATCAATATTTATGCTAGTCAGCATATGAACAATTCATTTTCAACAGATATCCACATTGTCATGTGGGACACGGTGAGTACTTTACTCTTACATATTATTCTGCTCACTATCCCACTAAACAAAGTCTGGGTGGGAAAATAGATGCTGTCCCTTCATTTGACTGTCCATTTGTCCTTTTGTTTGTCCAGGCGATAACTAAAATACCAGTTGAAGGATTTAGTTCAAATGTTGATACCTCATGGGTATTGGACTTCAGGTATTGCTCTATAAGGGTTTCCAATATGGCATTTCGAAATAAGCTTCCATTTTTTTAAGATTTTGTAAAATAAATAATCTTTGATAACTCAAATATCAGATCATAGATTTGTTTTAAATTGTATGGATGTTAGACCTCTAGTCAAGGAGATATTTTAAAGAAAAATTTTAAAGTCACTGAATTCAAAATGGTCACCATATATCATACGAAAGCTTAGATACAGTGATTGCTGCGCTATGATATATGATGATTCTATCTTTAACTTTCAGAGTTATACTGGTTATGGAGATTTTTTCTCTGACACTTGGAAGGCATTTACTGACTATCCAGTGATTCATCTAAAAGACTTTGATGGCAAAAAGGTACATATGTTGTAGTGTTTGATATTTAAAGTATTGTCAGTGATTGTCAGAGGAGAAAAAGTTGATTACAATGGAATCATGTGTAAGATAATATCTGATTTAATAATATATTACAAAAACAATTTGCCCAGTTAGCCTTGTGCATGTCCAGGTCTGTTTCAAATCTGGCATATTTTTCATTCTAGGTCTGTTTCAAATCTGGCATATTTTTCATTCTAGGTCTGTTTCAAGTCAGGCATGTTTTCCCTGCTGGCCAGGATGAGGAGCGGCCTCTACTACAACATGCCATTAGTAAGTGTTTATTTCATTCATATCTTAATTTGTATATGGATTGTAAAATAAAAATTTTGAATGTTGTAAAAGAATGTAAACAAGTACCGGTATAGTTCATGTATTTTCAATAATGAGACAGTCTGATGCATATACTCATGAAAAAGTGGTCAATTTCACAATTGTTCACTCAGTTTGTGAACCTTATAGATTTAATCTAATTATCAAATTTTTATGTGCGTATGAAATAGTATTGTGTATTTGAAATATGTTGTTGCCAGGTCCCTGGTTGCTATGGTACCAGTTTATTTAGGGCTTTCTCACAACATGTGTTACACAGACTGGATGTAGAGCAGACAGGCCCACTGGTAGGCCATTATAAAATATTATAGAAATCTAAAAAATTAGAAATAGAATATATTTAAGGAAACAGATAGTGGAATAACATAGGGGTGGGACTGTGACTTATATTTTATCAGATACAATATGACAATGATACAATAAATCTTGCTGAACACTTTGGTGTGATTAGGATTATGAAAGCCATTGACTTGCAGTAAAAACTATGTAAGTGGAACACTTTTAGATACTCTCAAAAGTGTTCCACTTGGGAGTTGTTGCAGAATCAAGAGTAAGTCAGTATGTTATAGGAGCCTGAAAAGTGTTCCACTTATGGAGGTGTTCCACTTTTCAGGTCATGAATCAAGAGATATTAATAAAGGTTTATTTTGTAATAATATTTCAGAAGTCCAAGATTAGAATCACATTGTTGTCACGGAGTACTAAGTACAGGAAGTTCCTCAATCAAGAAGAGGTATGGCTTTGTCCTTTATTTTTTCACCACTTCTTTGACCACTTCTGCGTAGAATATTATTAAGTTCATTTACTTAAGGTGATGTCCAGAATGTATTTGTAAGGCTGATTTTTATAGAAATATGACTGTGTGAAATTTTATCATATTGAAATTGAATTTTTATTTTATTTAAGCTGGTGTCTGCCATGAAGAGTGTGGGAGAATATGAAGTCAATGTAGTAGACTATAACTGGTGAGTGACATCCTAATTAAACAACCGATGAACATTTTAATCCTCAAAAACATTTAATCCCATCATGTATTATTGTGTTTTACGATGTTTGTTATTTGACAGAATGTTTGTATTTTGAATTTTTGCTGAAACATCCATTCTTATGAGCCACAATTACAAATGCTTTAATTCTATCAGATACCAAAACATGTTTAATCGTCAGCAAGCCATCTTTTAGATTTTTTCAAGAATTTTTGTTGATCCTTCTTTGGTTTCTTGGTCCTTCATTTACTGTAATAGACTCACAACCTACTAGTAAGACCATGTATGAACAGAAATTCATTTGTATTTTTTATAAATTTATTTCAGGAGAACATTTAAATTTCCTGATCAGTTGAGATCCACCCACAACAGTGATATATTCATAGGCATGCATGGGTCAGGACTTACGCATGGTCTCTTCCTGCCTGATTGGGGAGTTCTCTTTGAAGCGTAAGTTTGAATTCCATGGGAGAAGATTTTCATATTTTTAAACATTTTTAGTAGTATGTGATGAATAATATATGACAACCTCTGCATTTTAGGTATAATTGTGATGACGCTAACTGCTACAAGGACCTGGCCAGGTTGAGGGGAGTGAAGTACATGACATGGGAGAACATAGACAAACTAGACCAGGAGGATGAGGTAAAATCTTACTAATCAATAAGGATGCAAACTTTTATTGTGCTATCTATGCTAGCCGTTGGATCATGTGGACAACTGAGATTGAATTCTTACTTCAGTGTATATGTTCTTGTGTGTAATCTGCTTCTTAATGAATCTGGAAAACAGGGACAAACTAATGGCAGCCTTTTAAGTAAAATCTGATATATTTGGGATAATATATAATTTATATTGTGATTATTCTCCTCATATTGTATAAAACATTTCTTTTTTCATTTTTTCAGGGACATCATCCGCAACTAGGAGCTCATAAAAAATTTACAAACTATGCTTTTGACGTTCGTGAATTTATGCGAATGGTACACAATGCAGCAGATCATGTGAGAAACCATCCGTCATTTATTGAGGCTAGGAATCATAAATATTCTGAAGACACAAAAGATGAACTTTGACCTCACATCTACACATTTTAGTGATAGTGTAGTTTTAAAATGCTTTGTAGAAAAAATGTATGTTTGTTGCTATGATTGTACTAGGGGGTGTTAAATGTTGTATGTTTAGATAAACACATTTAAATCAGGGCTAAACGATCAGTACTTATTCATAGATGAATAGATGGCAATAAAATCTGTTAAAGGCCCCATGTAAATATATACTATACAATGTATACAGGGGCCATTGTAAAACTCTCAAAATATTAAAGGATGATTGACTGATGAACATTTTTTGTAATTTTTGCAATGATGTACAATTTATTTTTCTATTTATACACTAGATTTTTATACATTGACACTTATTATGTGACTGATATGATGCAATGTATTGAAATACTGCATTGTGTTTTATTTTATCAGAAATCCAAATTGATATAAAGCGTGTAATATCAAATGATGCAATAATAGATTGTATATTTATCCTTCTAATATACTCTTCAAGATATGCATTCTTCAAGATGAAGATGAAGGAATATATTTTCTTAGTGTATGAGAAATCTCTTCACGAGTTCATTTCTAAAATACAGACAAAAACAAAATCTGTTATCTGTCTATCTTTCGATAAGTCTCGTTCAACACACGTTTTCTGAAAGCATGTATCCAGTGCTATGTTTCATATCTATAGCTGAGTTTTAAGTATGCAGAAATCGTGAAACCAGGATGTCTAGATAATAGTGCATGTCAGATTAGAAATTTGTTTTATACTTTATATCGTGAATATGCTTGAACTTCAGGGTGAGCCAGAAAAGGTAACCCAAACAAATCTTAACAACTCAGTGATCGAGTACCTTTTGTAAGATGACCAGAAAATAGTAGTCATTGGAAAATGGAAAAAGACCTGTTGATGTTGCATATTCAGGAAACATATTTTGGTGTTGTTTAGTAGCGCATCTTATGTAAACCATATTACATTTTGTGTTAAAAGTTTTGCAAAAAATGTTGAATAAAAATGGAACTACGTGTTATTTTTAATTTATACACTTCTTAATGTACTGTAATTTTGATGAAGTTTCACACATAGCTAGGCATGCATCTGTTCAAACACAAGATGTTTTATTCATGTATAATTAATGACTGAATCTGACACTATTGATGCGCATTCTTTGATCATGAAACTATTTACTGAAATGTTCCTGAGACACTAATCAATTGACCAAATCAAAACTTTTTGAGGAGATGGTTCTACTGTAGAACCCAAGTCAGTTTCTTTGAATTTTGCCCACGTCTGTCCTTCCATCGCAATAATTTTGGGACAAATAGAAACTTACAATTGACTGAAGTAATGCTCATGTCCATTTCAATTTAATTGTGTAACTATATAAAAAAAGTCATCCATTGACCTCCCTCTTACTGTATACAATACAACTAATGCATGATCCGACTCATTAATAGTGGGTTCAAATGCCTAGTGTTGGGTTACATGAGATACACAACATGTGCAATGTCAAAATTATTATTTATTCTCATAGGTACACATGTACATAAACTCGGGCTTTCTAGTTGAAAGCCCATGACATAAATAAGTATTTTTGCATGAGTACAATATAAGTTATCATATCGACAACATGCATTTCTCCTTTAATTTGAAAGTTACATTGAACTCATCTTTATCTTGAGGGTATTTCTAGATAATTATGGTTTAGATTAATAACCCAAGGTCATTTCCAATAAAAGTGTCTTATTGGTTGTCTTTGGTATTTTAGCATCCTCCTCAACAGGTGCCCAGAATCCGAGCCTCCTTCCCATCAAAAGAGAAAAAAGATATTCTAGATTTTGGAGCTCTGCAAATGGAGGGTGGTATGTTCGATATTCAGGAGTATTTGATATTTCCATCATTTCCTAGTTAAAACTGTTGTGGGTTATTCCGAGTGTTGCGATCATCCATATCTAAATGAAAAATAACACATTTTTCCCTCAATCACTTACATGTTTAAGTGAGTGAGTATTGCACCAATGGCGTGTCATAACTCTGCGTGTGTCACTGACTCCTTTATCTTCAACCTGTTCCAAAATCAATGACAACTCTGGTACCCGGGATTTTTTCTTCAGTCGTGACTTCTTTGGGTATTTGATATGTTGAAGTCCATCTTCATGTGATGTGATTTCAGTTTCAGTTTCACTTATCGTGCTGTATGTTCCGGAGGTTACTGTTGACATAGCATATGAGGAATCAATAGATGGTCTTGGTTGTACTCTACGGCTACGTTTTGGGTTTCTAACTGTTTTTTTATTTTGTGCATTTTTGTCAATATATGGTAAAAAGTAGCGTTCTTTGGGGATTTTTCTTGAATCATCACACCAATTTTCAATTTCAAATCTTTTTGAGAAAGGAAGTACATCTTTGCTATATGTACGGAGTTCTGTTGAAAAGTCAACTGCTTTACACACTGCAGGTTTAGCCTCATTGTGTGCTCCTGACATCTGAATTTTGACGATGGACTTTTTTCTTTAAGTTTTTTTTCTCTGATTGTTTTTAAGTTGTCTTTAATGAAAATTCAGATGTGAAATTCTGATTATCCTCTTTTTGTTTGTATCCTTTCATAGCGATTTAGTATGCCTCTTTTTGATCATGTGTCGGTTGTTACATCCTTTATGAACATTCCAGTTCAAACTGACATTAGAATCGTTCTTTAGCTTCTATTATTTTTGAATTAGTAGATAAGAGCAACCATTGTATTTTAAAGAACTGCCTCCAACTGTTACCTCCTTCAGTAATGTTGACGCCCTTAATCATCTCCGTGGTAACATCACATAAAATTCAGCGTACAAGAAAACCATAATTTCTAATATTGACATGACATTTACTGGAGGCTGTGCAAAGTAAATGGATCAATTATGTCAACTGACTTATGAACTTTTTTTTGATTAAAAACTTCTGAGATAATTGAATATAACTGTCTCCTAAGTGGTTATAGATTTTCCTCATGGGCTTAAAGGATGTGATTGTAGAGTTACTCTGAATTTAATAGACTATTTCCTTTTTCAGGTTCCTCTCTTTTGAAATCCTATATTTTATTCTTCCTGAAGCAAGGAAGTGGACCTGAAAGGAATTAAAAATATTAACAATAAACCACAATTTATTGAATCTTGTCAAATTATAAACAGAACATAGCTAAGTTATCATCAATTATGCAAAATTGAGTTTTAATTCTAAGAGGTAAAACTATTGAGTTATAATTGATGATCATTCTTTGTTTGATGATACATTTGAATTTTCTGGCATTGTAATTATCTCCAAAGAACTATTTCCAGTTACTATGACAACTGCTACATCACCCAATTTCACCTCTGAGTCAGTTATACCATCTAGTTAGAAACATGTTTGGTTTTAAAATTTGAGCAATAAATATCAATGAATAAATGTCACTTTCACTTCAATTATTTTACTTTATTTTTAAATGTAAATGTTGCATTTTTGTCCATAAATTTCAAAATAAATATACCTTTAACTAAATTATTAATTATCTATTATTAACTTACCTAGTTTAGTTGTAAATGTAATGTTAAAACTACAGGTAACAAAAAGTGGAGTATTTAATGTTAATTCTTCCCCCATTGCCATAAAATGGATTATCTAAAGCCACTAATACATTACTGAAATCCATTCAAAATTTCATCCTTAATATCAACATTAGGCAGATCCATTCTTTTATAAGCCTCAAGATATTTGTGTTTGTTGTTTAGGAGCTTTTAAACCTTCTGTGATAATCTTATAGTTACTATTGTATTTCAGATTTTAATGAGCAATTTTTCATTGCTGTCTGAGTAGTTTCAAGAATATATATTAGTGAAATTAATCCATTTACTGGTAAACAGAACATAGTTAAGGTAAATCAAAATTATTGAGTGAACAAATAGTCCATCCTTGTTTTTCTATTGCACATTAACATTTTCAATTCTTTCCATTTGTTCGACTTCGCTTCATAAAATAGAGTATCATCTTCACTTTTAGCTACATTCTGCGCTCAGGATAACTGTGAATGTACCTTATCTATACTGCAATACAAATGCACCAAATTATTTTATAATGATTCGTAGATTTTCTTCTCTGACGAATATTTTCATTGTTGCTAGAGAGTAATCTTAAATAGCAAAACATTAGACATTAAAGTCGTGCCAAAGCTATCATTTATTACGTACTAATAGGAATATAATGTACTGTATTATAATTTATAAACAATTCAGATCTTTGACAATTATAACATAATCTACGGAGATCAATGTCTATCAGAAAGGAAAGCAAAGAATGATTAATATATTAGTTGTTCTCTAATTGATGTGTTGATCATTGATATTGCTCCATATTGATTATTTGGAATGAGTTGACAATACGCAGTAATAGAAGTCAGACATTGCACACAATACCTAATGAAATTATCTAAAATCGACATGATAACAAAATATTTATATAAGTTATGTAACATATCCAAATGGCAGAATGGTTCATAGTTAGTTAAACATTTTGGTGCCTTGTGGAGTTGGAGGTCTTGAAAAAGAAAATGTAATTATATATCCAAGTTGCAAAACATCAGCAACAGCAAAAATTAACCTCTTTGAATATGTAATGTCTTTATGTCTATGATGTTGATATTCTGAAAAGGCTAATAAGCTTATTTGAAGCAAATATATTGTTTAACGCTTAAGCAATTTTGAAGTTTACTAATGTTGAATGTACATGTAGTTGTTTTTAGGGTGCTGGTGAATTCCTTTTTTGGATTTTAGAGTGCAGAGTTTATTTCTTAACTAACACAGATGAAGTTGTCTTTTAAGAAGCCAATTCAAACAAATGCAAAGGGTATAGTTTTCAATTGACTGTTTATTTTGTGAAAACATGTTTCATGAATTTTGGATTAAGAAATACATGTACTTGATAATATGTGCATGTATTTTATGTATATTATGTAAATACATTCTTCACTTTTATCTTATGCAATATCTCTCAATGTATATTCTCAATTTCAGTTATACAGGGTGTCCAAAAAAACAGGACCGTAAGAAAGTTGAATAACTCGGTCAATTTTGCATATTTTGCCTTGAAATTTAAGAATTAATTAGTTCATTCAATGTGATTTTTGTTCTAGAAGTTTGATGATAATCTGTTTATTGTGTCAAAAACTACAGTCCTTTACAAAACATGCTCAAAGTGGGCACTTCTCTCTATGCACAAACGAGTTCCTGCGAACAAAGTTGTTAATGACCCTTACCTATACATATTAATATGGATGGTAAATATTGGGGTAGTTATTGCTCTCTTAAGATTGTTAAGGTCCTGTCAGTATACACATTGGCTTTGAGAAATCCTCAAAGACAAAAATTTGGGGGATTTAGATCAGGCGAATGAGCTGCCCATATATGGTTTGCATTCTGCAACTGATGAGCTGACCACCAAAGCATTGCCTAAACCATTTCAGCATATCATTTGCAGTGTTGGGATGGTATTGGGTTGTTGAAACCACTGCTTAATTATCTCCTTAGATGTCCCTTCTGGTGCTTAGTGACCCCCAAAACTTGGTGAGAACTTACTGGTCCTTGTTCATGGTGATAGCAAGTCCCCAGTCACCTTCGAACCAAAAGGGACTGCTGATTCCATGTTTCCTCATTGCCACCCAGGGAGAGCATTGTTCAGAATGCAATGGATGCTGTAACACTTCATCAGTAGGATGTAAGCCCCAATAGCAATTGTTCTTGGAACAAACTTGTCCATTCAGAAAGACATGTGTGTAGGAGGATCATCAACAGGTTTGTTCGCCGGATTGAATTGTGCATAAAGATGAGATTTGCACATTTGGGGCATGTTTTGTAAGGAGCTGTAGTTTTTGACTCAATTGGTAGATTATTATCAAACTTTCACAACAAAATTCACATTGAATGAACAAAATAATTCTGAAATTTCAAGGCGAAATATGCAAAATTGACCGAGTTATTCAACTTTCTTACGGTCCTGTTTTTTTTTGGACACCCTGTATATAACCAATATACGATATGTCCAATCTTTACATTCTTTCTCTTGCACTCTTTATTCTATTGTTTTACACATCCTCTCTGTCCGCCATTCCATTATTTAAATTCCCTCCCTCATTCTCTCCGCCATCACTTCTATCAGGAAGACACTTCCAACCATCATCAACTTTTGGTAGACATCCATGTCTCGTTGAACTGAAACATAAATTAGTTGTTGAAATTACTGTTTGTCACATGATTTCTGCAATATTTGGTGAAAATTTGCAAAATTTGAAAATTGGGATCAAATTTTACTGGATGATTCCATGGATGCTACATGTAGAAATCTGTAATCATTCCAATTTCTTTCCCTAATTTTAAAACCTGAAAGAATATTTACAGACCTGAATATGATAAACAAAAATACAGTAAAAATGTCTTGGCTTGGTATAATCTATTAAATCCATCCAATATATGTTTCTGCAGGAGGTTATAAATTAATTTTTTCAAAAGTGTGTCATCAAGTTACTATATGTCCTTTAAAGCTGAACACTCATCAAATCATTGCTCCTATGCTATAGCATAAAGCCATCTTTCCCAAAGTGTTCAATAACAGAGTTAGTTAAACACTTAATTTCTATATTTTTACTTACATTTGATTTCAAACTTCCACATGGCGCAGTCACAGCATCCGCAACAACAACACCCACATGGTCCATCCCAGCTCACTAGGATCTCACCAACATCATTGTCATCCTTCCTCACCTAAAAATAGTCCTCAGTGTTAGTAATTTCATTATCACGGTTTCTTTCATTTTTAAATGTCATTATGTAGCATGATATTCCATTCACAAAGCCCAACACAAAAATTGGAAACCTCTAATTATGGATTTTTTTTTATCAATTATGATGGAATCTTCATGTATATTCTTGAGCAGCTAGTGTGTTAAATAATTTAAAATAGTTGTTATTAAGATAACATCAATGACTGAGATTCTTTTTAAAAAATGTTTTTTCATCCCAATTGAGAAAACTCCAAAATTAGAGGTTTGGGAAATTCTTTCACCCTGTAGTTACATTGTATGTGATTCCTCCACACTCACAGGACAGGCAGGATGGGCCACTAACATTGAACACTGTTTCACCATCATTGTCTACTATGTCAAAGTCCAATGCACTGCATATGGAAAAACTGGAAGATTTAAAATATGTTTTAATTAAATACTAATAATTTATTTCATACAATCACAATATACAATACATACAATGGTTTTAGTTATTTCCATAAATTCTGATAGACATACATATTCACCTTGCATTATTAAATAACTTGCAATTAAGGGTCACATCAAGATACCAAAGTACAAACATCATATGTATGTGTACAGTATAATTTATGTAATGAAATTGGTTTGAAATTGAATTGAAAAAAGTTATAAATTTTAGGCATTATACTCTCATATAACCTGGATCCCTGATAATGCCTCTCCATATAACCCACTTTGGTATTATGATTGGAGGTCTACCCTACATGAATTACGTTTTATTAACAGCTGCCAAAACATTGCCATCTGGACCTGACATCTCAATTGTTCTGCCACAACACCGGATTGGATGGGTCAGCTTCAAAACCTACAACCAAGTTCTGGATTAAAGACAATAATTTTTGGTTTATAAAAACTGTCAAAATTGAGTGTTTATTATTGTGACAAAACACTGTCGAGTGAATCTTAAAGTTACTGATATAATTCAATTTTATTGTGAGGATGCTACACAATCCATTGTACTACCCTTTGTTCAAGTTGATCTTTGAATTCATAAGTTAATGATGGACCACAACCAAAACATCCAAGGATGACACTAGAACAGCAGCAGAATATTCCTTCTGTCTCTACAAGTAGAACACAAAACAGAATAAGAATGTGTTAAAAGACTTCATGGAGTCTCCAAAAAAGTCATTCTCCACTAAAAAAAACAAATTAATGAAGTGAAATTAGTTGATTAAGAAATACCCTATTAACGATTCTAAGGGTTTACTTGAATAATTCAGGTGTGGCTTGCTCTAATTACTTACAAGAGTTGTATGCATTTTTTGGTATTCATGTGACTTTTCAAAACTTCATTTTACCTCACTTTTATTAAGATGTTTATGTCTTTGATGTTTTCTTTTAATCAGCTAACAAAAATAGGCTTTCAGAAATATCTCAATAGTAGACCAAATGTTGCCAAACTCTTTGAGGGGACTGAACATAAAATACATACCATCCTCTCCTTTGAGTATTTCTTGTTCATTCTCATCTGTGATTTTGAAAGTCTTGTGTCTCCAGCTTGGTACACAACACTGGCAGCTTTGGAAGCAGTTAGCCCCTGTAAGAGAATACAACATGTTAACGTCTATTTCTGAACACAGCCCTGAAATCATTTAGCTCCTTGAAGAAAACAGAACATGTTAAAGGCTCTACCTTACCACCTGCAAGAGAATAGATCAAAGGCTTTTCCTTGACATCTGGAAGAGAATAGAACATGTTAAAGGCTTTTCCTTGACGCCTGCAAGAGAATAGAACATGTTAAAGGCTCTTCCTTGACACCTGGAAGAGAATAGAACATGTTAAAGGCTCTTCCCTAACACCTGCAAGAGAATAGATCATGTTAAAGGGTTTTCCTTGACGCCTGCAAGAGAATAGAACATGTTAAAGGCTCTACCTTACCACCTGCAAGAGAATAAATCATACTAAAGGCTTTTCCTTGACGCCTGCAAGAGAATAGAACATGTAAAAGGCTCTTCCTTGACACCTGGAAGAGAATAGATCATGTTAAAGGCTTTTCCTTGACGCCTGCAAGAGAATAGAACATGTTAAAGGCTCTATCTTACCACCTGCAAGAGAATAGATCATGTTAAAGGCTCTTCTTTGACACCTGAAAGAGAATAGAACATGTAAAAGGCTCTTCCTTGACATCTGGAAGAGAATAGATCATGTTAAAGGCTTTTCCTTGACACCTGCAAGAGAATAGAACATGTTAAAGGCTCTTCTTTGACACCTGAAAGAGAATAGAACATGTTAAAGGCTTTTCCTTGACACCCACAAGAGAATAGATCATGTTAAAGGCTCTTCTTTGACACCTGAAAGAGAATAGAACATGTTAAAGGCTTTTCCTTGACACCTGCAAGAGAATAGAACATGTTAAAGGCTCCTCCTCGATTCCTGGAAGAGAATAGAACATGTTAAAGGCTTTTCCTTACCACCTGCAAGAGAAATAACATGTTAAAACTCCTACGTGAGAATTGAACATATATGTAGACTCTTATGCAAATACTGACTCTTGGGCCAATCTCTACAAGAGATACGAACATGTTAAACCCCAACTCTGGCTCTAACATAACACTAGAATTTGTTCCAGGCTTTCCCTTGTATCTTACCTCTTTTTGAAATAAATCTATAATGAAATGTGAAAATGTTAAAAGGAAAAATTTAGTTATACTTGGCTTGTATTCGCAAATGCAACTAACGTCTGTCGGCTATCGGATTAAGCTGCTATTTTATGGAGAACTCATTTAAATATGAATAGTACCTGCCACTATTCCATTCATATTTAAATGAATTTAATTTGTCATGAAATAGTAGGTTAATCCGGTAGCCGACAGCCGTTAGTTGCATTCGCGAATATAAGCTGGTTACATTGTGTCAGATTGTGTACTGAAGACAAAAACAAGAAATCATTTAATTGAAAAATTGATAGTATTGTTTGTTACCTGTGTCATATTCTTGTATAACATTGACTTTCTCGAGATCTGCAAATTGTTCTATCCATCCTACGGGAGAGCCCTGTAGTCCAGGCTGCTCTATAACCACATCAGACATGATGATTTAAGTCGCCCCAGCTTTTATAAATGAAGTATATATGTTAAAACATTTGTTTAAACAAAATATATCTTTATCTCAATTGCTATTTTAAGTAGTTGATCAAGTTTTATCATTAATTTTGTCTATCAATAATATTGGGTGATAAGAATATTTCTCATCAAAAGAAATAAAGTCAAATGCTGTATTTGATTGGTAATCAGGCACCTCGTAATCACTATACTTTACTTCAAGCAATAACAAAAAGGCCTATTAAGCGCCCCTCCCTAATATAAAACAATATTTTTCTGCAAAATGTTTTCATCTCGATTCGAAGGATTCCATGTGCTCTATCTTCATCTTAAAATTGGTAAATTCAGGATGGTTTTTCATTGCATTTTCATTCACTCAAATTATGGCACAACCATAACCCATTAACGCAATATAATATTGTAACTTACACGCCCGGTGATCGTGAAAATGGGACGGAGGGGGGGAGCAGGCAATTTCCGCTAGAAAATTCAACAAATCTGGTAAAATTATTTTTTTAAGACAGAGTTTACGATTGAATTGCAAATTGAATAAGCGCACGGTATGATAAAATATGTTAGGTATTCTAGGATTATTTTTCAACCGATACTCTTTTAAGATATAAGATCTATTAAAAAAGGCGCAACGCAACCAACGTGCAAAAGTCAACGTTTTTGCTATAAATCAAGCAACAATGGACTACACGACCTGTAATAAATACTTGTAAGTGATGTTATCATAACTAAATTAATGTCATTGCTGAATTTATAAAATAAGTTTCCATACGTAAAATAAAAAATAATCGAAAATAATTAAAATGGGACGGAGGGGGGGAGGGGACGGAGGGGGGGAGCAATAATTCTATAAAGTGAAACAACTTCACACGAATTCTTGTATTTGAAAAATGAACTCATTAACTTAGTAAGAAACTGGATGATATACCCCTGGAGACTGAAAAATGGGGACATTTGGAGTAAAAGGACTTAAAGTCGCGAAACATCTCTAATCATGTCTTATATACATATTGCTCCCCCCCTCCGTCCCCTCCCCCCCTCCGTCCCAAATTCATTATTTTCGATTATTTTTTATTTCGCATATGGAAACTTATTTTATAAATTCAGCAATGACATTAATTTAGTTATGATAACATCACTTACAAGTGTTTAATACAGGTCGTCCAGACCATTGTTGCTTGATTTATAGCAAAAACGTTGATTTGTGCCTGTTGATGGCCTTGCGCCTTTTTTAATAGATCTCATACCTTAGATGCGTATCGTTTCAGAAAAAATCCCAGAAAACCTAACATATTCTACCATACCGTGCGCTTATCCATTTAGCAATTCAATAGTAAACTTTTTCTTGAAAAAATAAATCTTCCAGATTTGTTGAATTTCCTAGCAGAAATTGCCTGCTCCCCCCCTCCGTCCCATATTCACGATCACCGGGTGTGCTTATATTTAATCATTAGTGTGTCTGGTTTAGTTTCTTGAACTTTGATTTGTAATCAATGTAATAAAATAGCAACGATATATTAATAAACACTCAACTGCATGTATTACTGCAATAGTATTTGGCTGTATCAATGATTAATTATACCTATTCATTGATAAGGCTTCCGTTTTGCATGTTTTGACTCTTACAGTTTACATCTTATAATAGGGAGGTTAAAGGCAGAATCTGATCTATAGGGGGTGACAAAATTACAAGCAACGTGTATATATGACCTACCAATCTATTCCTTACAATTCCAAATACAATATCTCCCAAAAGATTCACAATATGTTATAAATTGGTGAAGTTATTAATGATTCAAAGTGCAAAAATGAGTGAAAATGTTTAAATTCTCCCAAATAATAAGCCATTCTTATAGAAAAATAATACATTATTGTAAAGATCTTTAGTTTTCCTGTAATAAAGTATGCACTTTTTATGATTTTTTGAAAATAGACTTGACAAGGAATGACATGAACCAAAAATATTCTGAAATTGAAACAATTTTTTGTTTAGCCTACTCGCTATATCTGATTCTCTCTTTAAGTTACACGTTTTAAGAGAACCTGAGATTCTGTCCCGCACTCAATTCACTGTTCCAGAGATCTTCCATGTGGCTCATTCGGGTCAGATAGCATGGCGGGTCATCGTGGTAAGCCACGCCCTCTCCATCTCTATCCTTCTGGATGTGATGCAACAGAGAGAGATGCTTCGAGTATCAGAATGATGGCGGGTATAGACTAGAAAGTTGTTAAAGTATGAATTTCAAATATGACATCACTTTGACCGAATTTTGAATATTTAATGACGTAAATCAAGATTATTTCTACTCGCATCGAGTCTATTATTTTCCGTATATCGTATACAATCGGCCAAGTAAACAGTACAAATAAGAAGGCAAATCCACAGAGGACCATCACGTTCACGTACACGTTTCAAAACGTGTAAGCTTATCTTAACTTCCATAATGTTGAACAACTTTGGATACGTCCGTGTCTTGTGATAAATTCTCGTATCTTGAGCATCAACTTAATAATAGGCTATATATAAAAAGTTAATCAGTTTCGTCTAAAATCAAAAAGGATGGATGTAATCTTGAATGTGATATGTAATCTTGTTGTCTATCACACACAAGAATAAAACATTTCGGAAGTTATGTTTTTGTTAATTTTTGAAAAGAGGTTATCCTTATATTAGGAAAATTAAGATGTTAACCTAACTGACGATAGAGCCGTTTTGAAAATAAACACCCGGTCGACGATTTATTAAAATTAGCGAGATTTCAGATATTAAAGCTAAAATTGAAGAATATACCGAAAATTAGGGACTTACTACTACTACTTGAAAATTGTCTAAAAACATCAGATAAAGTATATAGCCTAAACTTTAGTATTACTGATATGTCCCCTAATCTGCTAATTTAAAGTTCAAAGTGTCATGCATGGTAAAAGATGCTTGCAGGATATTTCAAAATTTAGCTGAAATATAACTAAAGAGAAGAAAAACAATATCTAAGAATTTGAAATCGTTCAGATAAATGCATTTTTGACGTTTTTTGTTCGCTAAATCATGAATTTATTCAAACTTAGAGGTCATTCGTATCTATTAATAAGCGATAATTCAAACCAATGGATTAGCATTCATCCTCACGTTTTTATCGAAAAAATTAAGAAAATTTTAATTTTCATAGAAATCAATGGTACAGTAATATTAAAAACATAGTTTTTTCTTTTCAACCTAGTGGGGCAATCAAGATTGGTTTATTTTGAAAGTTTAGATTACTGTACTGAATAGTCCTCTGTCCAATCTTCGTGTTAAAAATATAATATGTTTTGCAATGAATAGTGGAATTTTTATGATTTAACATTTCAACTTTTATTTTAAAAGTGGCGGGAAATTTGAATATTTGAGAAATAGAAGGCTAATAACTTTTTTTTCAATATATTTCTTTTTTATTTTGAAAAATCTAAAATAACTTTAAAGTAACTTAAGTAGTTTAAAATAGTCAATGAATGATAAAAAACATCTTTTTAAACTTTGCATGGGGTCTTTAAAATGTTTACAATAATGTCTTCATTTTTCTTCATCATATTTTGGTCACCACATTTATTTTTGTGAGAATTGAACATTTTCTCCATTTATCAATTAACATAATGCGGGTATGGCCTTTGGGAGATATTATATTTTAGATCATAAGAAATGTATTAGTACTGCAGGGCCTAGAAAAACAAATTTGGCCAAAGAATGTTGTGAGGCCTAAATAAATGGGCCTTTTTGGGCATTACTTGTCGTTTTTGGGCCGTTTTAGGCCAAATTACCCAAAAATGGGCCTTAAATTTTCAAAATTCCAAATTTTGGAATTAAGGGGCCCAATGTTTTTTCCAAAATCACCCTCCCCCTTCTTGGAGGAAGTGTTAGTTGTCACTTGTTATTTTTCGTGAAAAGAAGTTGATTTTGAACTGTGAAGTGCAGACAGTCACATGATTTCAAAAAAGAATGCAAGAATGTCATGTTTTACAATCCCCTTCTTCCATCCCCGGTCTTACAAGTACACTGAACTACATAAACAAACATCCTATTTTGTAAGCTCTACTATGATTGGTTTTATTCAATTAAGCTAAAGGAAATTAGCCAATCAAAATCATGCTTTCTTACACAATTTCCAAGATGGTGGCCATCATTCACGTTTTTTCATAAATAGTGCACATTTATCTAAATATTTCAGTCAATTGGCTTTCATCGTAGTTACAATGAGGGCAGTGTGTTTTTAGTTAATATATAGATATTTGAAAACCATAGTTTTACTTGATTGTAGCAAGAGCTGCGTGAAATCGACCACAGTGTCAAAATTTCATCATAGCAAAAATTTAAAATTTCGAAATAAAAACAATTCCACTAAGAAAACATCAAATGGCGGCGATCGACTCTGCTGCCGAATTGGCTTCAACTTTAGAACAATGGGAAAGAGACGATGGTAGTGCAGCGGATCCATTACCAGTGTTGAACAAGTAAGCTAATCTGTCAACTTTCTTTACTCTTGGCTGAATTACTTTTTTGTGAGTCAGTCAAATCTAAAAATAAGTAATCAAAGTAACAAATTGCAATATTATACATTCACATTTCAGAAACAAAACTTTTGTTATTTATTTTCATGTTGAGTGAACATGTGGCCTTTACCCATGATACATTTCTTTAGAAAATAGCATGTTGGAGAAGTATCAAAGAATGTTTGTTTGTTTATATCCATCTGTACTAGGTGCTTTGAAGAAGAAGACGCAGATTTGTTAGCTAAACCACAAGTCCTCCAGAATAATTCTATATTTTACATGAAATACATTGTGTTGGCAAAAATATGGCCAATAATAATCATCATAATTAAAGCTAGATAATATTCATTTAAAGTCGGTTATAGTATATTATAAAGAAGATAAGTGCAGATGCTATTTTCCAACATGATTGGTTACCTCTGTTTTAGACTTGCTGACTTGATAGAACATGAAACCGAGGAGTACTACAAGATGGACCCTGATCCATTTGATGACCGGCACCCAGGTGAGAGTTATAGCTTTTTTCATCTTCATTTTTTATCTTTAATTTCCCACTCTAAGAAAATGCTGATAATGCAATGTAATTATATCAGTTATCAGGATGAAAAAAATACGACAGGTGCAGGTACAGTACTACAGTAATACTACGACTACAGTTGAGTTACAGGTGCAACAGAATGGTACACAAGCATTTTTCAGTGCCTGACAATCTGCCCTCAATCAATCAAACATCAATACACTCTGGATAATTTCCATTCCACATGGTCACTAAAACAGGATGACTATATATACTAATAGTATCCCTTCTATCCATTGAGCTCTATTGTGAGCTTTAATAAACATTAATATAATGTAATTTGTACATAATATGAATTTGTAATGTAAACAGGTATGTTAATAATTATTTTGATTTTAAGGAAGGGCAGACCCGTCATGCAGACTTGGACATCTCCTGAAATCTTTATTCAAAAATGACAACTTTATGAATAAGGTTAGAATGGTTCACTAATATTTTATTTATCGGGAAATTTAACAAGAGATGTTAATATTATTTTTTTTAAGTATTTTACAATCCATATGCAAAGCATAAAATCTTCAGATACATTTACTTGCTTGTAAGGGAAATAACACTCCAATATATTTAATAGTCTTTTTAAACATTGTTATCACTGTATTTTTTGATTCCATTTAGTTGGTGAGTGATTACCTGGTTTCCAGTCCTAGAGACAAGGAAGCCCTACATATAGCTGCATGTAGGCTTTTATTTGACATTATGCCAGGGCTAGAAACCACTGTCATCTTCCAAGAGAATGTAAGTCTTTACCACCATACTTAAATATATACACCCTGGACGAAGTGATAAGGTCAAAACAAGTGGCTCTGATTTAGGAAAAAACGATCTTCCTAAAAATTAATAATTTTTGTACCCCAATTTTTGCAAGGTTAAATTCTTGTGGACAAAGAGGAGAATCATATACAATTTTGTATTATGTTCAAGTGGTACATCTTAAACTACTCAGTTCGTGTGTTTTAAATTGAATGGAACGCGCATTAGTGGCTGGAGTGTAAATTAAAGTTGAGAATTATATCTCCCGCTAAAAATTACGATTTTATATTGTCAAAATATCTTTCATTGATGATCAATGATGCATATAAACGTTCATGCACACCAAGATTGTATGTTTCTTTTCATATGTGCATTTACAGCATCGACAGTTATTTCAATTTGATGTGATGCCTATTGTTTTACTCCCGACGATGAACATTTGAGGAAAATAAACGGTTATTGATTTGCGATGGTGATTTGTGATAAAACGCGGCTTTCTATACCTGATTTAGTTTCATTAATTTAACGTTTTCCAGTCATGTCCTATGACAATCGCCGTTATGAAGCGTCGAAAATCTCTTTATATTACATCAAGTCATGTGGAAGTGGCCTTTGGATGAAATAAGAGTCTAAGATACATGCAGCTTGTTAGACGTACGATGCCCGTTGTCAACGCAAAGTCCAAAGATCTGGATGTCAAAACAACCCCTTTATTTACACTGCCATTGCACATGAATGGGAATTATGTTTATGTCCACTATTTTAGTAAATCGTCTTGGACATTTACTATAGAACAAATCATTTGCCTTACTGTATCTTTTGTTTAGTCTGAGAAGCAGTCACAGTGATTGTTTAGATTTTTGATTCAATCTCATTAATTTTGATGAAGCCCTCTTTTAAGCAGTTTAGTCTAATGAATGCAAAGGAATAATATAATGTATTTGTTAAAGTTCCACTTTTTTAAAAAATAACAATAGTATTAATAAAGTTTTCAAAAATAAACTTTATTCTATCATCTATATCTGTGTAAAGAACTATACAATTAAGAAAACAAATAACTACAGTACAGTGTTGATATTTGCACTTTTGTGTTGATAATTACCTATAATATTAATGTAATTACCTTTAATAATCATATAATTACCTATAATAATTATTCCAAAATATGATTAAAATTGTTACTCAAATAGTTATGACTAACAGTTATTATAAAAATAAGGTCAGGTATGCATTAGGTATGCATTACAAAATTGTATGACCAGAATCATGACAAAGTATATATATAAGAATACCCTTTTCTTAAATTGCAATTTATGAATTATCAAAAATATATTTCACTTCATCAATCATCACTTGTATAAATCTAGATTTTCTTCATCCTAGTATAAATTAATAAAAACAGATGTAACAAAATAATTTGCTATCTATGACATGTCAAACATGTAGAGCTATCTAGTATATATTTCATATACAGTGCCCCAAACAAACATAATATAGAAATTTTCCTTTGAATAAGCGATACCCAATTCGCCAGAATCGTACAGTGGTAGGGTCCTTGTATCGGAATTGGGTATTCATATCGCATCCCATCCAGTCCACGACGTCAAGAAAACACCTATATGCAATGTTGTGCAATGGAAATGAGTTATTCTTAACCAGATTGAAAAAATTAAGTATTGTGCGTATAGATCCATCGTCGGCAAGTCGTTGAATGACATCAGGTAACACACTGGTGAACTCATTTATTAGATCTTCAATATTTTCATCTAGCATCTGTATCATTGCATTGCCATCTGTGGAACTGTGTGCTTCATTGCTGTGACAAGATTTCAAATTTATTATATCATTCATTTCATTGGTGATTTCATTGGTGGTTTCATTTTCAATTTTATTTTCAATTTCATTTTCTTTTTCAATGTTATTATCCATTGTTGTACGACATTTCATTTCATTGTTACTGTCAATATCTAATTTTGAGCATTTAGATACATGGGGAACATCACTGTCCAAGTACTGGGCTATTGATATTGTCATGGAGTCCTGATCCTGAATCACTATTTTTTGCCACTGGCTTCGATCTCACTGGGAATCACATCTGAGAAATTTTTTGTTATCAATTTAATCGTTCCATTCACATTAATAATTTTTCTGATTTTCATTTCATTTTCAGGATGTTTTAAAATCAAGTGTTGTATTATTGCATTAAATTGTTTTGTTTTCCCGTCACAATGGTAGCATTGGAAGCCTACACACCTGAAAGTAAACAAGTGATTAATTAGACATCCATTCCACGTATTTTCCATATATTCTGTGGGAATCAGAGCCGCGTTTTTTCCAGAAAATAAATCTAATCTCGTCTCAGGGACGTAAATTACTTCTTGTATTAGAAAAATAATGGTGATATGACATTCCCTGGTTCATAAACTATCATATCGCCAAATATCAATGCATTTGAAACAAAGTATCTACCATTTTTTCGAAAATAATCAAAAAAATATATTGCGGTTATTTACAAAAATATATTATTTCAATTCGTATTCATTTCGTTTCTTAGTATTAATCGTTACAATATTATATATAGAGAGGTGGATATGTCTTGGATCAATGTACCGAGTTTGAACATGTCAGGTGGCCAAGAAAGGGTATAATTTAAAGAAATAAACTCACCCCTGCTCTGCCATGTTTATTTTTAGGAAGATCGTTTTTTCCTAAATCAGAGCCACTTGTTTTGACCTTATCACTTCGTCCAGGGTGATATAAGTGATTTCAATTGCTTTTGTAACATGGTTGCACGATTTTACTTTTTCCTATTTATGTAACCCCCCTATCACACCAAACTAGTTCTTACCCGTTCTTGCCAGTCCTACGAAAACGTCGTCAAACGGGCTCAATCTGGCTGTGGTCGGGAAATATGTCTGAAATAATTAGCTTCTTCGTTCTTAAACAGTCTTCAATACGTCCATCTCGTTCGTAGTTCGTTCAGGTCGCACCACGTCGGAGTGCAACGTCTTAGAACGCGTCCCTTAGTCTAGAAGGTCAACGTGACCTGATTACAGAACGGTATGGTCGTCATCGAATTTTGAATCGATTCAAAATTCTAAAATCACATTCCCGTCTGAGAACGTTCATAAAGTTCGTAAATAGACCTTAGAAAGTTGCAGCTACGTTCATTCTGTTCGCAAACAGTTTAAAACCAGTTTTGAAGAACGCAGTGGCAACTTGTTTGGTGTGATAGCTATATGTTTGCTAACTCGTTCATAAGCAGTGTTAAATACGTTCTTAATCATTTTAAACCCGTTTGCAATTAGTTCTACCTCGTTCTCAACACGTCCGCAGACAGTTAAACTCGTTGTTAAAACGTCCCTAGTAGGATTGAAGTACGACGGTTCCGTTCGTAATACGTCCAGCTCGTCGTTAGTACGTTGTCACTCGTTCTAATTGTAGAACGTGACGACCACGAGAACATTTTGAGCATTGTCTAAGTTCTAGAGGACCTACCTGTTCGAGTACGTTCGATGAAGTTTGTAAATAGATCCCAAACGGTTCTTAGTAGGTCCAGTCCGTTCGTATATAGTTGAAGCCCGTTTTCGAGAACGCAGTGAGAACTAGTTTGGTGTGATAGTAGGGTAACATACATCAATACTTCATTTCAGTTCTGTATTATATTCCAATGAAGTGTCTGATTTTCTATTATTTCTGATGGAAACATTTGAAAAAGAATTTTATGTTTTTTCCTTTATTGTTTTAGAATTCCTTTATTTTCTTGTGGTAATATGATCACTGTGACAGATTTCCTGTATGGGTTGAAACACCTTTATTAGAATGTCATTCTAAATGAAAGGATGTTAATATTTTAAGAGTATATAGTCACATATTTATTTGGCAAGTTACCATCATCATAGTTGTGAAATGCTTTCATTGCAGGAACCATTAGTGCGTAGATTGATTGGTTGGGCAGAAAATGCCATTGAGCCTCTAAGATCTTATGCCACTGGACTATTGTCTGGCTCAATGGAAGTGCAAGATGTTGCAGCAAACTTTAAAGAAGCAAACTCAAGATTGGTATGAATTAGAACCCCGCACACAAATTTTAGAAGAAAACCTATTTGAACTATTTAATCTTCAAACTTTATGAAACTTTATATAGTCACGTCATATAGATATATCTCTGAATAAAAGTGGTTTTCCTAATAACTGTTCTCAGGTCAGTGTTTCACTACAGAATCGTAGCAATAAAGACATGTGATTTATGTATACAGCATAATATTCATCATGTGTAAATCTCACATATTCCAGGTTCCCATGATGATCACAAGGTTACATGATCTCATACAACAGAAACAAGAAAACCCACAAAAGTTTGCTGTGGACAACCAAAAACAATCAACTGCTGACTCTATTAAAATTCCTGCAAGACCTTTTGCACAGTTTAGTAAAAATGAATCAAATGATAAGCTATTTGAATCTGATACTGAAGATGATACAAATTCCTCATTTCCTGGTGGAAAGAGAAGGAGACTGAATAGTGCCAAAGATCATGATGGTGCCAGACTAAATATTGAAACTGTTACTTCCAAGGAGGAATTAGATGAATGTTCTGAAAATAGAAATGATTCTTTGGATATAAAATCTATTAAAACTAGTGACAGTGAAAGTGTCAAAATGAACTGCAGTATTGATGAAAAAATTATTTCAAATGGAGAAATCCCTCAAATGAACGTTCAAAGCAAGGCTAATGAAAACAGTGAACAGTCTGATACTAGTAAATCTGTGGACGTCTCAATTGTAAAGCGGCTGGCAAGGCACAAGGGGAGTCCCACCAGAGCAGAAAGCATACATATGCCCTATGGTAGTATGAGTCCATTCAAACAGTCACCCAGGCATGACGTCTCGGGTAAATTAACCCACTCAAGTCAACTCATTGTGTTCATGTCCAGTGCTCTCCTTAATATTAAAGCAAGTGCAAATGGGTGTATTTAAGATTTTGAAAAAAGGCTTGCACCCACCTGAGATCCAATCACACCCACTTGAAAATCAGAAAAATCTTAAAAATGGGCATATTTTATTTTTGACCTGTTTTGTCTGAATTTTGAAAACAAGAATTATTCACTCAAAAAACAATGGGGAGACCACTGATGAATTTTCTAATACTCCCAATAATCTAATACTGCTGTTAAATTCTCTATCTTAGTCATAATTTATTATGTGAGGTCAATGTCTCATCACTTTATTTAGTACATGTATCACATTTATTCTTTATCCTATACAAGTTCAACTTCTCATTCCTTTCATATTTCACATTTTCTTATTTTATTCTTTTGTTTACTTAGATGTACATGTTTATGGAATCGCAACTCTAAATTGCATTATCATTTTAAAACAAATATTAATGAAGTCATTATGTACATTAAAGAATGTTATAGGAGCTTATTGTGTATGATCTTTTAAATGCCTCATTAAACATCATTAATGATGAATAAAGACAAGGAGCAGATGTGTCTCAAACTCGCAACCTCTTGGTGACAGAAATAGCTTACACCATACAGAAAATTATAACACCATAGTTAATATATTGGAGCACATGTTCTAATAATTTATTTACTTGTTTTAGTTCAGGAATGCAGCAATAGCAGCTGGGCAGAGATGCAGCCCTATGTCATAGGTAAATTCTTATGTAATCTCTGCTTAGACCGGAATAAGCTTTCAATTTTGCATGTATAGTGTATTAAACAAGAGGATAGACGGATCCTGATGAACATTACTTTGTTGAATTTAACCAAATCATTGTGTATTGTGTTTTGAAATATTGTTAGAGTAAGGCAACATTGAATATAGGATGAACATCATGTAATTTGTCTGTTATGAATTATTTTCTTGCAATTGAATTCCATATTCATATTTTCTAGGCACCTACAGTATGTCTCCATTGACCTGTGATATGCAGCAACGTCTCATTCTAAAATACCTCACACCTATGGGAGAATACCAAGAAGTAAGATTTTTCTCATTTTTGGGCTTATTTAGAGGTGATATTTATAAGGTGATGGTTATGGAAGGTGTTTTGATTATTGGATCTATCCAAAAGATATGCAACCAACCAAGGGGCCAAATGGTTGAACTTATCACTTGAGGGATTCGTTCATTGAGTTTTAGGATTCTTTTCGGTAATTCTAAAAGTGGAGAGCATTTCACTGTATTTTATTTTGCATCAGATCATCTATTCACTGATATTAAACTGAATTTCTTGGAGAAGACAATATGATATCCTTCTCAAGAACTTTGAGAATCTCTCTCTAGATATACATGTGCAAGTACACTATATAATTTCTCTGATATCTGGCTATTACACCAGACATTTATAATGACCACTGCGCCTCTTTGGGGTAACGCATAGCTAGGTAGCATTCACTTTCATCATCAGATACCCCATAAGATAACATAATAGAACACATTAAAACATTCCCCAATAAATAAGAAAATACTTGCAAGTGGTTTACAATAACACTTGGTGGATGCAATTTTCAATAATTTTTGATTAAACAATTATTAATCAGTTTATGTTTATTTCCAAATATATTTATTTACACAAAGCCCTTTAATAAGAAAATATGATTTGATGACATCATACTTGAAGTCATGGTAACATTGAAGGTGTAATGATAGACTGATATTATTCTAAGTAAAACTTAGAAGTTTTTGCCTTCATTCAATGTCGCTTCTTAAAAGAGAACTTCGCCTTCATCATCCTTTATTCGCAGGGTAGTAGTAATAGTTATCAGCTGAGCTGTAAATATGTTGTTTGTGCATGTGTCCTGAATTTACTTTTAAAAACAATAAGTTTGTGAAATTACCATGCTGCAAATAAGTTAGTTTGTCATTGAAAACTAGACAAGAACTTTTTTTTATTTAAAATTTATTTTCATATCATTTTAAAATTTTACAATTACAATGCAATGTCTTTTATCTATTCTATTTTAGAATTATGTAAAATATTATTATTTTGGTACAATTCCAACTTTTGCTTGTGTATTGTCCACTTAGCAACAATTATTACTTGATTAAGATACTCTTTTTCTTACCTAAAATAACTTTAAAGATGGTTTGTTCATTTAAACTTATTTCACAATTGTTTCTTATAAAGTCCCATATTGGGAGTACAAAATTGCATGTTATAAATCTGTGAGTTAAATCATCTTTATTTTCATTACCAAAATTACAATTTGGCGTTTCCTTTATTCTCATTTAAAAAAGTTTATCATTTGTTATCACAATATTGTGTGAAAATTTCCATTGAAAAACTATTAACTTAGTCTCTTTAGTAACATTATGTGCTAAGCACCAATAAAAGTATTTATCTACATCTGTATCATCCTTCAATAAACTGTTCGTTGGTCGAAAAATAAATTCTGTATGTAACTAGAATAAACTTGTTTTGTTGTAAGAGTTTTGACACAAGAACTTGAATGCAGTAAATCAAAATGTTTTACAGTACAGTATATATGATGTGTGTTCTGTTGTAACAGTTCCACACTTGCATCATAAAAGTCTTGCTATTTGACACCCCTTTCACAAATGAAGTAAAGTTTCCTGTAACAGCTATCATCGTTCCATTTGTGCTCTTTTTTACTCTCCAAGTAGACACACTTTTCCCAATTATTATGGTTATCATGGTTACTTGGCTCACCAGGTGCCCATCTTGTGTATGTGAAGCGCTTTTGTGGGGCATGTAGGCCTCCTGCCCAAAACCAGTTACCATGTTTAGACAGTGTGTTGCCGCCAGTCCATACAGTAGAGTCCCCATGTTCAAAGTGGCGAAGCATGCCTTTAATGCAAAAACTAGTATGTAATAGGTGTGTTTTGCAAAAAATATGTGTATCAAGACTAGAGTCAATTCGGGCAAATAGAATAGATGCCGAAATGCATTATAATTTACATCTACCTATTACCTCTATATCTAATGATTGATGAAGAAATATGCTGGTCTAAGGAGAAATATGACGACTCCAAAATAACTGAAGAGGCTTCAATATTTGTACAGTACTTGCATATTTATTGTATTATTATCCCATCTAACAAAGTTTGGGGGGATATAGAGAAGCCTTCTGTTCATTCGTCAGTTCGTTTGTTCATGTGTCCAGGGGATAATTGGAATACTGGTTGGCAGATTATAGGTTGATGAAATTTTCAAGATGGCCACTGAATTTCAAAATGGCTGCCATTTTATAAAAAAAACTGATCTTTGATAACTCACATGAATATCAGTAGAAGGATTTGGATCAAATCAAGAAGGCATTTTCAAAATGGCCATTGAATTTCAAAATGGCCTTCATATGGCAAATTTTTCAAAAAATGATCTCTGATAAATATCAGTGGAAGGATTTGGTTCAAATTTTATATGCTGATACCTAAGGACAGAGGAGCTCTCTTCAAGTAAAACTTTTCAAGATGGCCGCTATCTATCAAAACATGTTTTGTTTAGTGGGGTTAGCTACTCTGTGGAGTTTATGTTTTCTAGTTATTGATGGCTTTGTTTGTTCTTTTAATTTATTACCTAATATGTACAGTTGCTCTTGCTCAGACTCTATTGCAACAAGATTAGCATGCATTGACATGCAGAAGGACAGTGCCTCAAACCAGGTTACTCCTTGGTTATTGGTGTTGAGAGAATAGCAGGTCCTCTGGTTAGCATTGTATATAAAGCCATAGGGACAAGGCCCTCTTGTATATAGCCTATATGCTGAATCACTGGCTGAAAAATATGAATTTAATGGAATCTTTATTATAAGCTATGATTCCATTAGTACTGTAATTTTTAGATAAGGATATCGAGGAGATTTATCTACACTACATCTAAACAATTTAAAGAGAACTTTTGCATGAATGTTCAATATAATGACCTCCAGGGATTAGTGTCCACCTCTAATTGGTCAATCCAGAGACCTAATAATTACAACTATTTTTTTTCTTCAACCTTTATACCCAGTTGCGCAAGTGAGTACCACAAAGGGGAGAACTAATCCATAGAGGACCGTAATTCTACACATTTACATACAAATTCTCTTCAAAATGTGTCGCTTAACCTCTTTGTTACTGAATTTGCAAATTTTTGTTTTCATGAGGCAATACCTTTCAGTTTGTCTGAAGATAAGTATTGAATTGAATTTACAATTAAAACCTTATCTGCTTTTAATTTATCTTTATTTATTTTAGTTATATAATTGCGAACTGGCTTTAGAAATAATATTCAATGTTACCTTGCGATTCTGGTTGATCTATCGGAGACAAAGGCACTGTCTCATTATCCAAAGTTGTCTTGGTATCGTTGTTGAGTGACGTATCTGTAATGACTGGAGTACAAACAGCCAAGCAAATATTTACCACCAGGGTCACAAGAATGTAGAGCTTCATTGTCTTATAATCTTAGTGTATGGCTTGTGGTATAGTGTAGTGTTATGAGTGTTCGATCATTTAGGTATATGTCTAATTATACAATAAATGTAATTTAAAAAAGGTGTGTTTATATACTACCAGGACCTGAAATATTTTAATCAAGTGTCTAGCATAATAATATTTTCAGTATAGCTTGACCTGTATTTTCAGATTAGATTAAAACTTATTTTTCCAACTAATTCTACTCTTGAACATTCTATTTATCGATGTAATTTATTTTCAAAAATTCAGTAAAGCACTTCAAATGTGATGCAAACAACTTCAAAGTCCTTTAGATAACTAAATCAGTGTTCGCTGAACTCATTTTATAGACCAATGGGTTGACTTAAAAATTCAACAATACATGTGTTTATATTATATTTCCTCATACAATAACCTTTAAGAGCATGTGAATTTTATTCGGTTTATCAAAGAAAAAATAACTAGACCAGGATTTAAGCCTAGATCCTGGCTAGCTCCTCTTGGCTAGAAACTTGATAAACAAATAATCCATAATTAAACATAATACATAACTTTATTTCAGTTTCAATCCTTTTCCAAGATGGAAGTCATTTGTCAAGCATGTTGATGGAATTTTCCACCTTCAGACAAATATTTTCTGGAAACGTTACCATCGATCTTCGCCAAGTATGCTCTTAATAAATGGCAGTTTAATTCCCAATGGTATGGAGTATGAACGTGTTTTGTGAACACTGCAGTTGTATATTATATTTTTTCAGTTACTGACCCATGTATTTGAGAAGAAAGCCATGGATCTGATCTTCTACTATATAGATTTATCTATGTTGTATTGTTTCAGTTACTGACCCATGTATTTGAAAAGAAAGCCATGGATCTGATCTTCTACTATAGATTTATCTAAGAACAGAGATGTCAGGCTGGCTTTTGAGGCATTAAAGGTAAACATCATTTTGAAGTCTTTCTTATGTTTTTCTTAGTATGGGGGAACAGGCTTGTCGAAATCAAATAATTTCTTTATTTTTAAATACTTTGTAAAATACTTTAGACATGAGAGCAGCTCTCTCATTGGACAAGCTGAGGAAGAGCAGAACATGAAATGAGTATTTAGATTCCGTGGAGAAATGATTTTTTCAACATAGTTTTGGCTCAGAGTCTCACCAATTACTGAGATGGTCTATAAACAAGAGGCGTTCAATAAGTAACTGTAAAAAAGTAACCATTACTAATTGATCACCACTTGTACAGCATGCTGTTAAAATGGCACATATGTGGGAGATTCGGCCATCCCAATGTCTGCCTGGCAGTACAAAACCTGTACATGTACTCATTTGATTTTTGACATTATTTTGACAATTTTCCAGTACCTAGCCTCTCTGTTGTGCCACAAGAAGTTCACTGTAGAGTTCATCAACCTGGGTGGAGTCCAGAAACTTCTCCAAGTCTACAGGCCGTCAGTGGCTGCTACTGGAGTCTCAATGTGTCTGTACTACTTGGCTTACTTTGAAGATGCCATGGAAAGGGTATGTACTGGGATTTCATAGATGTTTCAGAGTTCTGTTGGAATTAATACTGCTTACTGTTATCTGTATAGTATTTGTCTCAATAGCAATATGTCCATATATGGAAATACACATGTACAGTGTATATCCATATTATGTTAACCCAGCTTCTATTCTTCAAATGTAATATTTTGTCTCACAATGTTTCAAGAATAGACTGTAAACTTAAATAATATTTTATACCTTAAGAAATCTTGTATCAAACATCTCCATGTGTTTCTGTGCTGGTTTCTGTACCAGAGAACCTCACAACACCTTGTACCAGAAAACCTTTCAATTCAACGCCCATAAGGTCTTATATGTGCACGCCTGTATCAGAGCCATCTATTTCAGGTATGCCTTCTACCTCATCACATTCTCTCAGATCTTGTCAACTATGTTCTCTGGTTACTGGAGTGTTCTCATGAATCAGGTCGTTGCCATGCCACCATGTTCTTCAGCACCTCCTTTATGTTCAGAGTTATCATTGAGCTGTTCGACATGAAGGATGGACTCAGGAAGCTCTATAATGTTGTGAGTATTGGGTTATTGGTAATTATCTGTTCATTAAATTTAATTGTCTGAAAATTCACAAGAATGAAATTTTTTGTCATACCAAATATTCACTTAATCTTTGGAAACATCAAAAATCATTTTTATTTGTATCTTGTTTTGAGCAATAATTTCCCAGGTATTGACATTTTGTCATATTAATGCCTTGTTTTATAACGTGGATGCCATTCTCATTATATAGATTCCATGTTTGTATTACAGATAAGCACACTTGAGATTCTCATTGTTGACGACCAAGACACTATGATTACTGAAGATGCCATATTCACCAGTCGTCAAGCTGCACGCCATGTTTGTGTTGCATTGAAACGTTACTTTGAGGCCCATCTTTCAATCAAGGCAGACATAGTAAGACGGTCGCTGGCTAGGGATACAGGTGCTCAACATGTCTCTGAGACACCTCCTTTTAAGGTAACAGGCTTTGTAATTATGTAAAGAAACATTTCCCATATGGGGGCCATAGCTATGCATAAACCAAGCAAGCATTTTTTATTTGATTGATTTATATGATTTACTTTTTCTCAATTAATTTTTTAATCTCAATTAAAGATTATATAAAAGTTTACTGTACTATGAATGGTTTCACATGTTTAAAAGATACATGTTTGATATAACACATAACAGCTTTTTCACTTACTTTATGCTATTTTGTTTTAGGCTGCAAAGTTTTCAAGTCAGACAGTACAGGACAACATAGAACTGTTGCTAGACAACCTGCCTGTTAGAGCGCACTGGAAACCTGTGGATGACTTACTCAAGCTAGGGGGTGTTAAGTTGTTGGTACAACTCATCGCTCTCACCCCTGAGTGGAATGCTTATACTGGGAAGTGAGTACATTTTCCACTCACAAGTATGAGAGTATAAGTAGGGTCATTCAGGACCTGGATGTATATGATATTGCAAACAAAAACATGTTAAAGTCAATTATTTGATCTTCTTGGGGCACATTGAGATTTTTTTTCAATGGGAATTAAAGAAACAAATATTATTATAAGCAATGACATCGTGAAGAAAATATGTTGAATGATACCTGTTTCTATTGAAAACCTATTACATTATACTTAACTCTTCAGATAACAGCAATATGTGTTCATCACATACAGGTTTCATGTAATATTGTATTGTAATATAAAAGCCTCGTAATATTCCATTTTCTAGTCCCTGTACTCTGCCTTCAAAAGTATCCAAATATATTTTCAGGGCAGAGACCATAAGAAGTGCTCTTGACGTTCTGGCTGTGTGTACAGTGATGCCTCGTGCTCAGCTGTGTCTCTGTGACTCTGTCCCCGTTCCAGAGAACCTTACAACTCCCGCTATAAGGTATAATAAGCGTAATCTTGTATCAAGGCCCTCTATGTGTTACTTTCACAAACTTGTCAAACCTAATTATAGAGGCAATTCCCTTAAGAGTAGTGTTTGCTTGTCTTTGTAGTGTAAATATCTATTTACTAGTATTTGTATTGTATTGCTGGGATTGCTGAAATTCATATACTTCCCTCGAGATAAACCCTTTATTATTATTATTATTATTATTTATTTATTCAGTAAGCTAAGTTTTGAAATACATACAATGAGCGGGTGACACAAATTGTGTATATTCCCGACAGGGTGGTAAGTTGCCTACATAGAAACAGAGGGGGATCTGTTTGTGTGCAAATGCTTGTAATGGATGGTAAATGAATTGTGTGTCATAGAGCCCAAAATATAAAGTATACGAATGATAATCAATTATTGACAAAGTACTTTTTCAGTTCTCTTTTCATGATGTGAACACTTCGAGAAGATTTAATCTTGTTTGGTAATTGATTCCAAATTGTTGGTGCCGTGAAAGTTAACATTGAAATGCCATAGTTCGTCCTTACTTTAGGTTTATCATAAGAATCCTTGTTTCTGGTATTGTGATCATGTCTCGCCTGGACCATTTTGAAGAAGTTAGGAAAAATTTTCTGGTAGTTATCAAGCTTATTTATCCATTTATACATGAATAAACATTTCTGTTGTTTGTGTATGTCAAAAATATTCAAAAGGTTTAACTGTTTGAATAATGGTAGGGAATGAGCCCTATAATCGCTGTTTGTTGCAATGCGGGTGAATTTCTTTTGCACAAGATATAGGGAATTTAATGAACTACATGTTTCACCCCAAATAACATTGCCATATATAAGATGGGAATATATAAGTGAATAATAGATACTCATAAAACCGCTGATATTCAACAGTTGTTTAACTCTATATAAAATACCAATTGTCCTAGAAATTTTTGCATTAACAGAAGCAATATGCCGTTTATCGAAAATTTCCCATTATAAAACCCTTATTTATTTGCAGCGTACTGTTAGGGGTTGCTGAGGGGGAGATTATACCTGACCCTGATGTACAGAAAGCTGCTCTTAATGTTATAATGAATTGTGTATGTGGTCCAATCACTAGGGTATGTACACTGAATTTACAGTATTTTTCAAAAGGTTCTTTATTTAGAAAATCAAATTATATCTCTTTCCTTCTCTTATAGAGCTAATGACAGGTCGTTTTTTTTTTAAATACACATTTTAGTCATTTTGGAGGGTTGTAAATAGGTATACAGCTTTTCTATATTTATTCGAAAGTAAAAATTATGCAACTCAAGTTGCGAATTGACTGTGTAACAATCAGATTCAACTCGCATTTCATCAGTATTTCCTTGGTTTAACCAGTTTTATGTTCTGTCATGTGTTATAGTATTCTAGTGGAATGGGGAAGTATCAATGTCTGTCCAGTGGGGGAAGCGCAAGGAGGCGGTCCAGTCTCAAGGCAGATGGCAATGTTTTAGCCAGTGTGTGGGAAGCTTTCAGGAGTAACAATGGAATCATGGTAAGACATATAACAGTATCCCAGTTAGCAGAGACACGACCCAGCCCTATAGTGACAAGATTAGCACTATATATTTCACTAACACATTTCACATTGTGGAATAACTTTTGTAGAAAATATACCTGTAAAAGTGGGTGGGCAGCAGGTCAACTCATTAAATTTCCTTCAGCACAATTACAGAAGTCTTCAGCACTTATTTATTGTTATTGTTATATGTTAATCCAACCTGTCTTGTGGCCCAAGAAATTTCTAATTTTTGAGTTAAAAATGTTTCAAAATTGATTCACATGAGAATTAACTATTTATAATGTATATTGAATACTGTAGGTGCTGTTAAAGTTACTCCACACACGAAGTCCCATCACGCATGCAGATAGTATTCGTGCCCTGGCCTGTAAGGCATTGATGGGGCTTGCTAGGAATGAAATGGTTAGACAGATCATAAGTAAACTACCTCTCTACAATAATGGGCAATTGCAATGTAAGCACCTAAACCATTCCTACTTTCTGATATTCATAGTTCAATGAAGGTCATTATGTCATCACCAGAGGTGGTGATATATTGTTATAGTTTTCAACTTTTTATCGTACCTAACAAAAGGTACAATATTGGGTAACTGGACAACTCGGACCCAGGACAACTCGGACCCAGGACAACTCGGACCCTGGACAACTCGGACCCAAGACATCTCGGACCCAAGACAACTCGGACCACTTTTTAAAATAATGATCTTTATCATTATGTGTTGTTTTATTTTTGCATTTATGAAAATTAATACATATATTATATATTGTGACTTCATATTTTGTATTAACTTGATGAAAATGTTTTAATTTGACTTATTTGATGAAAGTTATGAAGTAAGACCAGTAAGAGAATATTGAAGCTGAAGACCTGAGACATCTCGGGCCACTTTTTGAAGTTATAGTTGATTTAATTTAAAACAATTTAATCGAATTAACACAATATATGAATTCACAATATATAATATATGTCATAAAAAACATTAAACAAAAAAATTAGAACCCCATACAATGATAAAAACCATCATTTCAAAAAGTGGTCCAAGTTGTCTTGGGTCTTTAGCTTCAATAATTTCTTACTTCTTAACTCTCATCAAAACATTAATTTAAAACAATTTCATCAAATTAACATACTATATGAATTCACAATATATAATATATGTCAAAATAAACATAAAAAATAATTAAAACCAAATATAGTGATAAAAATCAAAAATTTCAAAAAGTGGTCCGAGTTGTCTTGGGTCCGAGTTGTCTTGGGTCCGAGATGTCTTGGGTCCGAGTTGTCCAGGGTCCGAGTTGTCCTGGGTCCGAGTTGTCCGGAAACCCAATATTGTAGTCAGCTTGGCGGGCGGCGGGCGGGCGGCGTCTCACTTTTCAGCTTGTCTACAGGTTTCCAGCCAAACCATTTGAGGGATTCATCTGAAATTTTCAGGGATGTTTCTACATATCAACGTCAAGAACTGATTAGTTTTTGGGCATTCTGGGTAAATCTTAAGGTGGCCATTTTGGATTTTCCATCCTAAAATCTTCACTTTCAAGACTTGTCTACAGGTTTCCAGCCAAATCATTTGAGGGATTCATCTGAAATTTTCAGGGATGTTTCTACATATCAACGTCAAGAACTGATTAGTTTTTGGGCATTCTGGGTAAATCTTAAGGTGGCCATTTTGGATTTTCCGTCCTAAAATCTTCACTTTCAAGACTTGTCTACAGGTTTCCAGCCAAATCATTTGAGGGATTCATCTGAAATTTTCAGGGATGTTTCTACATATCAAAGTCAAGAACTGATTAGTTTTTGGGCATTCTGGGTAAATTTTAAGGTGGCCATTTTGGATTTTCCGTCCTAAAATCTTCTTTCAAGACTTGTCTACAGGTTTTTAGCCAAACCATTTGAGGGATTCATCTGAAATTTTCAGGGATGTTTCTACATATCAACGTCAAGAACTGATTGGTTTTTGGGCATTCTGGGTAAATTTTAAGGTGGCCATTTTGGATTTTCTGTCCTAAAATCTTCACTTTCAAGACTTGTCTACAGATTTTCAGCCAAACCATTTGAGGGATTCATCTGAAATTTTCAGGGATGTTTCTACATATCAACGTCAAGAACTGATTGGTTTTTGGGCATTCTGGGTAAATTTTAAGGTGGCCATTTTGGATTTTCTGTCCTAAAATCTTCACTTTCAAGACTTGTCTACAGGTTTCCAGCCAAACCGTTCAAATGTTACAGAGTGATAAGTTCTAGAGCTGATTAACTTTTCTGCGGCCATCTTGCTTTCTTGGTCAACAAGACCACAATGCTGTGTTTTAGGTACGATATTGTTCACGTCTGTGCCTTGTTTGTGGACAGTTTTCAGTGTCTATAATAAGGTGTATGTAACAAATTATACAGCATATGTAACAAATGGCAGGTGTTGACATTTTGCATTTTAATGCTTTGTTATTACTTGAATTCCAATGGTAGTAATGGTAGTAAACACTTGGATTTAATCTATCCAGGTTTTACTGGCTACCGTTACAAATGAAAGATATAGACATTTGATGAAAAAATTGCATAACGATTTATATAACACATGAAAATTAAGTATAATTTGTATATACGTTTACACAAATGTTTGTTATGTTGCAGTATTAATGAAAGAACCAGTGTTGCATGACAAGAGAGCGGAACATGTGAAGTTTTGTAAATATGCTAATGTTGTACTGGAGAGAGTATCGGGAAAGCCACAAAATGCGGACTTTGCAGCAACATTAGAACAAATTAGAAAGGTAGGCCAAATGATATGCTATTTATTTATTTTTCCAAATATCCCAATCTCTTGAGTGAATATGAATGGGCACTTGATACTACTGTGCATCAAGTAATATTAATGTGTTAAATATTAATATGTCATGACTTATGGGACTGTTGAATATTGACATGTTGAACATTTGATATCTTAAGTATTTCGACACTAGAAATGCATGTATTGTGTTATGGTACATGTAATTGTATGCGTTATTGTACATGTTATTGTATGTATGTTGCAGGATGATGTTGTAGCTCAAACCAGGATCATATACAGAGAGAAGGAACTGCTTCAACTCATGCATGATCACCTCTTGCAGAAAGGTAAGCAGTTTGTTCAATCGTAGTCTTACATATTTGGCACAGAATGCCTTACAACGTTTGTTATATTTCAGAAATTATTCCTTGAACATCTACGAAAATGTCTCCCACATGTTTTTCAGAAATGAGTGTCATAATAAGAATATTTCTATGTATATTTATTTCAGGGTACTCGGAAACTGCCAGTGCACTTCAAAGAGAGGCTGACCTCCCAGCACCAGTGTCTCCACCTATACAACACCCATCTAGTCCACATATATACTCTACCCCTGCCCCTAGTACACCTAAATTGGTAAGATTAAGTGCACATTTATGAAGTGTCTATCTGCCATATCATATCAAATTATTTATTTAAGATGTAAAAATGTGTTCAAATTCTAAAATTGTGACAGATATTGAAAAAAAAACTCTGTGAAATGATTCTGTTTCTGTTTTAGAATCGATTAGCTGTGACACCTCGTAGCACCCCTACTGCAAGCCAGGGATCTCAGTCCACGTTACGAAGCTCTCCTGGTTCCAGTATTGGCACCCCTGGCTCTATCAAGGTCAACATCATCAGTCACAAAACCCCAGTCTCAAATATCAATGCTAAGGTACTGTAGTAATTACAAATGTCCAAAAATGCGTTTAGTGTTAATACTTGAAAAAACAGAATATAATCCAATAAATAGTATCTATTCCTGTACAATTACTTAAATGAAATACTTGGCACCAAGCTTATCAATTTATAGCACTTCTAGGTCCATTTCATGAGATTTCACTTTAAGCCTGTTTAACATTAAGATTTTTCCCTGTTAACTCTGAAAATATCCTCAAGAAATATTCCCAAGGGGTCGTTCTCTTTCAAGAACTTTATTCAACAAAATACATGCTGCAATACCATGCATATGAATTATTGTGACCCAATGTCAAAAGGTATGACTTAATTTTGTAAAATATTTTATTTCTCACCCAATGTAGGTGCAGCCATCAAAACAAAAGATGTACTTCCGTCAGAAATCTGAGATAGCTTCCAACATCAAATTTAACAGCCAGTTATCGTCACGTCATCGTCACACCAGCAGTCAACAGTCATATTCTATATCATTAGACAAGATTGTCACTTCATATCTTCGAAGACAACACATGATGTGTTCTAACCCTGTAGGCACTTGTCCACCATTCTCCCTTCTAGAGTAAGTTATTCTCTCTTTTTTGGAAAAAAATTACGAGTCGTAGTCTGTGGTCGTGACATCTGTATATGCAGTTATTTTTTCGATATTGTCCATTCTGATAAATGTTCTTTTACAGAAAGTATTTTCACCCTTAAGGTAAGTACCATAGGAACCTATATTAAAACGCCTTGATTTATAATTTGTAGACCCCACAGATGTCCAGAACCAAAAAGAAGGAGCTGTGCGCCAGAAAATGTGACATCTCGTTGTTATAGGAGACAGGTATGAAATCCATCCCTAAGTATTCCTCAATACATTAGATCGTTTTGGTGTTATCATTTATATGTGTGATCAACTCTGCTGTGGGATTGATTTTTGAACCAAATTGCTTCTGATCTATATGTTCAGTGATATACTCTAGTCATATCAAAATGAATCCATGAACTATTTAGAATTTGCTTCCCAAAATAATCTTTATCTGATTTCAGTACTTCCCTAAATATGGAGGATTTGAGGGGAGAAGATGGAACAGAAAATATGTTTATAGCAGGTAATATACAGAAAGATGATTTACAATCATTTTTTGAAATACATGTATATACTTTTTTCAAATATGCAATTTTTACAAGTTTGTGTTCAAAACACCTAGGTGTATCGGAAAACAACAAAAATTATTGTGCTTGAAAGTTTAACACAAAATGATACAAAGTGAACCATGAATTGGTTGGGTGTTGTTAGTATTGTGTGTAAAATGAAATTAATGAATATACTGACATTGATGACACCAACTTATTTGTTCACAAAGAAGGAAACAATTTCTTTGATGCTATTACTCCATACACGAGGCAAATACATGTTCCCCCCAAATTATTGCTTTTGTTCAGTGGGATTTTCCCTTTAATTATAATCTATTAATTATATTATGATTGAAGTAGAGTATGAAACAAATAAACAAATTACGCTGTTTCTGACTTGTAGGTTTCGACCTGTGCGATCATATAGGGATGCTGAAGAAGATGGCTGCTTTACCTGCTGTACATTCTCAGTGAGTAGAACTTTTATTTTCATAATTTAATAATACCATAGTTTTGGTGTACATTGTCATGAGAGATTATTTTTGCTTCTCATGTTTTCCTGTTTTTTTTTTTTTTTATCTCCAATGTTGAGACTGGTAGATGTCTACACACACTTTGGACCAAAGGAAGGCAAATAATTATATGTCCGATAGGCCAATTTTTCTCATACAGAGTGTCTTCTAAATCTCCTATTTCATAAAAACACACATTTTTCATTGTGTTCTCTTTGCAGACATGTGAGCAGTTTTTGATGTTAGGAACGTACGCTGGTGAATTAAAGATGTACAATCTTCAGACAGCAGAGGAATCGGCAGCTTATGTTTGTCATAGCTCTCCATTGACCCATGTAGAACATAGCAGGGTATGTTTAGTAGGCTATTTTACTCTAGATTTCTCCATTGACCCATGTAGAACATAGCAGGGTATGTTTAGTAGGCTATTTTATTCTAGATTTCTCCATTGACCCATGTAGAACATAGCAGGGTATGTTTAGTAGGCTATTTTATTCTAGATTTCTCCATTGACCCATGTGGAACATAGCAGGGTGTGTTTAGTAGGCTATTTTACTCTAGATTTCTCCATTGACCCATGTAGAACATAGCTGGGTATGTTTAGGATGCTATTTTACTCTAGATTTCTCCATTGACCCATGTAGAACATACCAGGGTATGTTTAGGATGCTATTTTACTCTAGATTTCTCCATTGACCCATGTAGAACATAGCAGGGTATGTGTAGTAGGCTATTTTACTCTTGATTTCTCCATTGACCCATGTAGAACATAGCAGGGTATGTTTAGTAGGTTTTTACTCTAGATTTCTCCATTGACCCATGTAGAACATAGCAGGGTATGTTTAGTAGGCTATTATTATTTACTCTAGATTTCTTACAGGCGACTTTAGTGTGTATGTGTAAATAAGGCAAAGGGACGAGTCTTGTCTTGTGTTCTGATGTACTAAATAAAAGGGAAATAGAAGGATATGATCAGAATCCTTACTGATTATATGGGATAAATAGATTTTCTTGCACTTATATAAAATTATGGTTTTGGCTGTAGGTTACAATAAGCATAGATGTAATATGCCTTTCTTCTATTTTGCTTTTTAAAACCTGAATACCCCAGTATTTATTCACTCACTGTTATTTATATATTGCAGGACACACGGCTGGCTTTGACATCATCATCTTGGAGTAGACCTCTCTCGGGACTCTGGACCATGACTGATATGTTTGAAATGAAGTAAGTCTATATTTGGACAGGAGAAGCTTTATTGCAGAAAATGCATAACTCCATAGCAGTCCATTGGGTGTGTTCCTGCCTTACCCTCTAATGACGTCATTTGATTGATATGAAGACATTGATTCACTTGCTTTCCAAAGTTTTTTTGTTTTTAGCAGACACATTTCTTAACAAAGCATTTCTTTTTATTTGATATGACAATTTTAACGGTAAATGTGATGCAATATAGATATAAATATTTTCAGACATACATTTGAGGAAGATTCCTATGCTGAGTTCAGCAAGCAGACACAAGACAGGATTGTAGCAACCAAAGAAGAAACTGCTCATGTGAGTTTGCATCAATACCTGATATAGGGTTTCTGTTTTCACCTAATACTTTTTTTTCACCTAATATTTTGGAGACATTCCATTAAGCAATATGGTGATAGACATGTATATATTGATGTGATAAAATACCAAATACCTTATATAAAGCTGAAATGTGACCTTTTCTATGCCAGAGAAGTTAGCATTTAAACCAACTATTTTACGGAATAGAAATAATTGAATTGTTGTACCCTATGACAATTGGAGTTGTTCAGAAATGTGTATATAAATCATAGCTTTTTACCATCCTGTCTTTTAGATCTACGATGTTGAGACTGGTAGATGTCTACAAACATTCTTTGACCAAGATAAAGCAAACAATTATGTGTCCAATCGGGCAACGTTTTCTCCTACAGATGATCTCGTCCTAAATGATGGAGTATTATGGGATGTGAACAGCGGGAAATTGATCCAAAAGTTCGATAAGTTCAACCCAAACATCAGTGGTGTGTTCCATCCCATGGGCCTGGAGATAATCATCAATTCAGAAGTTGTATCCTTTAGAGAGAGTCATATAAAATCAATGACAAATACAAACAACAGAATAACACTAAAAAATAGAAGTAAGAAAAGTTTTCTGTTGTAATTAGCAGGTTTTGGAAAATTTATGTGAAAGGATGTGTCCGGGTATATGCCCTTTTGGTCCCTCAGTCAAATGTATGTGAAATATGATTTTTATTACTGTCCTAGTTATATTTGATAAATATATTTACTTTTTCGCGAGTTTTGATGCATAGTTAACCCCCTTCTGAGAGTCAGAATAACTATCTTAAAAAAAACAAAAATAGTCATTGTCATAGAAAAAACACCAATGGCAACATATATGACATACAAAGAAGAAATAACTTTAGACCCATGAAGAATTTAAAAGAAAATCATATTTTTGAAATTTATTTAAGGACTTCAAATTTTTGAATTTCCCGCCAGTTTAATTTGAAGGGGGAAAAACAAGATGGCTGCCATTTTATGTAAGAAATATCAGAAAAAAAGTTGCTTCACTTTTAGTTTTCACAATGAGCACAGTTTTCCGGTTTAGGTTTTTTGACTGATTCTGACTCTTCATCACCAGGGTCATGTATAGAGATTATAAAATTGAAACCAAAATGTTGTGCTCAGCATGAATTTGACTGAAATATATGCAACTTCACCAACACAATTGAAGTCTCAAAACTGGATGCTCAGTAACTTTGAGTGACTATAATCCCTTGATTACCCAGATAAACACCAATTCACTTATCCAGAAATACCTTTCAATGTCTATACAAAGAAAGTAAGCAATGTTTTGGAGGATATGTTTCAAACTTTTTGTATAAATAATTCATTTAATATTTGCCATTGAATTTGTTTCAATTCTGACAAAGTGATATGCACTGTCTTTGATGCCAATATCCTTCATCAATTGTGATACAAATTGATAGTTTTGAAATCTCAGAAGAAGGAGAAGATATTGAAGTTTGATAATATGTGTGATTGAGTTGGTTTTTCAGACATTATAATTTTCAATATTTTCTAAGTCGATACCCTGACTCATTCCCAGACTCATCCTTTATGTATTCAGTACAATTCAGTGTGTTCGAACTTTCATGGGTTTCCAGTTAAATATCAATTTTCAGCCTTGTATGAACTTAGCTGTTGCTATCCTTGACTGTGTATTAGTGGGACTTGCGGTCTTACCATCTCCTGCATACAGTTCCAGCCCTCGACCAGTGTCGGATACGTTTCAATCAGGCAGGGGACGTCATATATGGTGGTGTGTTACTTGACCTATTATGTGAATTTTAGTCATACAGGATTGCACAACTATAAGGAATTTGTCTTTAAACTTAATTAACGTTGTCATATTTTAGCCAGATATTACGAAGCAAAAAATGTTTAATGAGAAAAAATTAACTTTGAAACAAATGTATTCCCTCAATCTGTCAATAAATAATAAAATATCAACTGATATGATCAAAATGACAATCAAGCACCAAATCTATGCTGTATAATAACAATCTATTGTGTGACTTCATTGATATCTCATGGCGATGACTGAAATGACACCTCCTATTGTTGCAGCAATACATCAGCTGGAGGATGATGATGACAGGGAAGAAGAAAAGATAAAGAGTCCATATGGTTCAACATTCCGCACATTTGATGCCAATGACTATTCAAATATAGGTACATGTTTCAGCATGTAAATGACTATTGGCAGGAATTTAATATGACAATAAAATATTGTGGACAAGAATAAATTAAAGAATGTCAAGAAGCTATTAAGATCATTTTCTCAAATGAAATCGACCAAATTCACTTCTTGATTCAGAGTGTAATAGTTATTGGGGCACAATTGTTATAGAGGTTATTTGAAAGACAGCAATTAATTACAGATTATTTCATGACCAATGTTAGCATATTCCAGAAATAAATTATAAAATATGATATAGTTTTTTTTAAGAGAGGGCTAGTTCAAAACAGAAACTACTTGTGGCCAATTATTACTTTGCTTTTATTTGTATGAGTCCATTCACCTTGATACTCTATATGTGTGTGTAATAATTGTATAATGAAAATCATTATGTGTTTCAGCCACAATTGACGTGAAAAAGAACATATTTGATATGTGTACTGATGTATCAGACTGTTACTTAGCTGTTATTGAGGTAAGGCAATAATGTTACATTTGGAAATGTAGGAATGATATTCCCAGTTACTGAGGGCTTTTAAATGTACATGTACATGATTGTGTTGACTTCATTTAGATGTCAAAACTTTGCCTGGAAGTTCTAATGTAGTTGTTCATAGAATACTGGATGGTACAGATCATATTGTCAGCCACAAGATATCATACAAATAGAAAATCAATGAGATAAATACACTGTTTAAAGAATTAAATATTGTCAACATCTATATTGAACAAATTGGTACTGCCTTCATGTTTGTATTTCTGTCATTTTAGAATTCAAAGAATGAAGAGACATTGTCTGAGGAGAGTATATGTCACCTCTATGAGGTTGGGCGCAACAAAGACGCTGAAGATGACCAGGTAATTATTCACTATTATCTTTTCCCTTGTTGTAAAACTGATCCAGGTGTGCATGAACAGTAATTTATTGTGAAGTTGTTAAATAGTATATTATTACTCATATTATCCTACAAAGTGTAGTACATGTGTTATGTTAAAGTATAATGTGCATTACATGTACTATTACAGCAGAATGTGTTGCACATCCATTATGACACAGCATAATGTGTTTTGGATGTACTATGTACAGCTAAATGTGTTTTCCATTTACTATGTTGCAGCACAATGCGTAGTACATGTACTCTATTACAGAACAATATACTACAGCATAATGAGTGGTACATGTAGTATGTTACAAAAAAATGTTTAGTGCATTACCATGTTAGTGCATAATGTGATGCACACATACCATTTTGTTACAGCGTTTGATATATGTAATACGTTGCGGGACATTGTGTGGTTCATGAAGTATGTTACACCACAATGTGAAGTACATGTACTATGTTACACCACAATGTGAAGTACATGTAGTATGTTACACCACAATGTGTAGTACATGTACTATGTTACACCACAAATTGTGGTACATGTACTATGTTACACCACAATGTGAAGTACAAGTACTATGTCACTGTACAATGTGTAGTACATGCACTATGTTACAGCACAATGTGTAGTACATGTACTATGTTACAGCACAATATGTGGTGCTATGCTACACCACAATGTGAAGTATAAGTACTATGTTACACCACAATGTGTAGTACATGTACTGTGTTACAGCACAATGTGTAGTGCATGTCCTATATGTTACTGCACAATGTGTAGTACATGAGCTGTGTTACAGCACAATGTGTAGTACATGTACTATATGTAACTGCACAATGTGTAGTACATGTGTTGTGTTACAGCACAATGTGTAGTGCATGTACTATATGTTACAGCACAATGTGTAGTACATGTACTATGTTAACGCACAATGTGTAGTACATATATGGTGTTTTAGCACAATGTGTAGTACATGTATAGTGTTTTAGCACAATGTGTAGTACATGTCTAGTGTTTTAGCACAATGTGTAGTACATGTATAGTGTTTTTGCACAATGAGTAGTCCATGTATGGTGTTTTAGCACAATGTGTAGTACATGTATAGTGTTTTAGCACAATGTGTAGTACATGTATAGTGTTTTAGCACAATGTGTAGTACATGTATAGTGTTTTAGCACAATGTGTAGTACATGTATAGTGTTTTCGTACAATGTCTAGTACATGTACAGTGTTTTAGCACAATGTGTAGTACATGTATAGTGTTTTAGCACAATGTGTAGTACATGTATAGTGTTTAAGCACAATGTGTAGTACATGTACTATATGTTACAGCACAATGTGTAGTACATGTGCTATGGTAACGCACAATGTGTGGTACATATATGGTGTTTTAGCACAATGTGTAGTACATGTATAGTGTTTTAGCACAATGTGTAGTACATGTATAGTGTTTTAGCACAGTCTGTAGTACATGTATAGTGTTTTAGCACAATGTGTAGTCCATGTATGGTGTTTTAGCACAATGTGTAGTACATGTATAGTGTTTTAGCACAATGTGTAGTCCATGTTTGGTGTTTTAGCACAATGTGTAGTACATGTATAGTGTTTTAGCACAATGTGTAGTACATGTATAGTGTTTTAGCACAATGTGTAGTACATGTATAGTGTTTTAGCACAATGTGTAGTACATGTGCTATGTTAGCGTACAATGTGTAGTACATGTATAGTGTTTTGGCACAATGTGTAGTACATGTATAGTGTTTTAGCACAATGTGTAGTACATGTATAGTGTTTTAGCACAATGTGTAGTACATGTTTAGTGTTTTGGCACAATGTGAAGTACATGTATAGTGTTTTAGCAGTCATTCTAATTTATCATTCTGTCCTTCAGGAAGAAGACGAGGAAGATGAGGAGGAAGAGGAGGATGATGTTTTGGATGATGAGGATGGTAGTGACAATGATGACAACAATGAAGATGACGATGATGATGATGGTAGTAATAATTCTCATTTTTTATTATTAACACCCTTAATTTTTTATAAAGAGCATCCAAAAAATTAAAAATGGATTTAAGGGTTTAACTCACTTTTTGAGATGGAATGTTGGTTTCTTAGAGCGAATGTGGCCTTGCAGTTTGAATTGTTTTCTATATGCTTTTCATTTTTATCATTCCAGATGAAAACAATGATGACCAGATTGAAGACAATTCCTCAGATTCTGATTCCTCGGACTCTGACTCTGATGAGTCACTAGATCTGAACAATATTCCCGATGATGATGACGATGATGATGATATTCTTTTTGAACTCTCAAACTCAAGTTTTTAAAGACACACTAGTTTTATAGTGTACCATTCGTATTATTGTAGGAGTTTCTTTGGAGTTTTGACTAATAGCAAAACAAATGAAAAGAGGCAAATTCATTCGAGTTTTTAACATTGAAATGATTGGAAAATTCCTCAAAACAACGGGCCTGTTCTTAACGGGGCACCTGTAATGGTTGGTTTGTATAGAAGCAAAACGGGAATCTGGTTTTCCATTTAGATAATTGAAGAACATCAGACAGTGTGTATTTATTGTATCTGGGCTAGGTATGAAAGTTGGTCTATTATTATGCTATGGTGTACACTGTGACAGCAGATTAGTGACAAAGAAGTATATGGGGATTACTTAATGCCTACATTAAACTGAAGAAAATTGATTTAATGACCTCTGTACTCTGGAGTTGTGCATAGTGGTGGAGGTTAAATGTCTCAAGATGTGAGAACTAAAATGTGCCTTGATATGTATTGGTTCTATATTTTCTGAATTGTGATGCATGTATTGAATTATAATTAAATTGTCATGATATTGATATGAATATGAAATACATGTAGAAAAGATACAAAATAAATGAAAGGTTGTGTTTTACTTGACTTGCAAAGAAAATGTCCTACTATATCCTCTTATTATGTCACCACCAAAAAGTGGTGACAAATTGTTATGGTCTCTGTTTTTTTTTACTGTGGTTGGTGGTTGGCAATCGGTGTCTGTAACAAATTTTTACAACTTCCAATAACTTAACTTATACTGTTTAGACTGACTTCAATTTTTTTTCAAAATCATCTACATGTTTTTAGAAGTTCAAATCTGACTTTCTACTTAAGAGTTGACCTTCAATGACCTTCCAACTTGATTCAAATTGACCAATTTTTTTAAAAAATCATCTACAAGTTATCAGAAGTTCAAATCTGACTTTAGATTCGAGATTTGACCTTTAAAGACCTTCTCAAGGTCAAAAAAAGTATTGACAACTTGCTTCAAATTGACCAAATTTTTTTCAAAATCATCTACAAGTTTTCATCAGTTCAAATCTGACTATCGATTTGACCTTTAATGACATTCTCAAGGTCAAAACAAATTTGACCTTCAATTACATTCTCAAGGTCAAAAAGGTCTTTTTCATCTTGCTTCAAATTGACCAATTTATTTTCAAAATCATCCTCAAGTTATCAGAAGTTCAAATCTGACTTTAGATTTGAGATTCGACCTTCAATGATCTTCTCAAGGTCAAAAAGGGTCAAAAAGGTATTTTTCAACTTGCTTCAAATTGACCATTTTTTTCAAAATCATCTACAAGTATTCTCAGAAGTTCAAATCTGACTTTAGATTTGAGATTTCACCTTCAATGACCTTCTCAGGGTCAAAAAAGGTCTTTTTTCAACTTGCTTCAAAATTGACCAATTTATTTTTTCAAAATCATCTACAAGTTCTCAGAAATTCAAATCTGACTCAAGATTGAACTCATAATATTGTGACATTTTGTCATGTTAATGCCTTGTTTAATCTGAATTGAGACTATTTTTTAAAATGTTGGCATGAACATTTGTAGTGTATCCCCTTGTTCCGTTGGCAACTAAAAGGCTGTAATAAAAATTACACAATATTTCCTATTTTCCTTATATTTGTCCTTATCTTTCCAATATTTCCTTATATTATTTCCTGTATTGTCGAAACTAATTCTGTATCTGAATTTGAATCTCCTGTCAAAGGGGCTCTCAACCTTTCTGTATAAATTAGACCAAGATCAAGAAAAATTATTTCTCATTCTGTACTTCTACTTAATTCTAATTTGGCAGATCTGCCAAATTAAGTAGTCACCAAATTAAATATTTCATATTTCAATTATATATATGTTTACTATATACATTTCAATATTGCAAGTCTGCATATGCTACCCTTTGGATGTCAGTGTACTAAATAATGACGTATGCTACCCTTTAGATGTCCGTGTAATAAATAAAGGTATATGCTACCCTTGAGATGTCAGTTAACTAAATAATGATATATGCTACCTTTGAGATGTCAGTGTACTAAACAATGACGTATGCTACCCTTTAGATGTCAGTGTACTAAACAATGACGTATGCTACCCTTTGGATGTCAGTGTACTAAATAATGATGTATGCTACCCTTTAGATGTCAGTGTACTAAATAATGACGTATGCTACCCTTTAGATATCAGTGTACTAAATAATGACATATGCTACCCTTTAGATATCAGTGTACTAAATAATGACGTATGCTACCCTTTAGATGTCAGTGTACTACATAATGACGTATACTACCCTTTAGATGTCAGTGTACTAAATAATGACGTATGCTACCCTTTGGATGTCAGTGTACTGAATAATGACATATGCTACCCTTTAGATGTCAGTGTACTAAATAATGACGTATGCTACCCTTTGGATGTCAGTGTACTAAATAATGATATATACTACCCTTGAGATGTCAGTGTACTAAACCATGACGTATGCTACCCTTTAGATGTCAGTGTACTAAACCATGACGTATGTTACCCTTTGGATGTCAGTGTACTAAATAATGACGTATGCTACTTGTTAGATGTAAGTGTACTAAATAATGACGTATGCTACCCGTTAGATGTCAATGTACTAAATAATGACGTACCCGTTAGATGTCAGTGTACTAATTAATGCTGTATGCTACCCTTTAGATGTCAGTGTACTAAATAATGACGTATGCTACCCTTTGGATGTCAGTGTACTAAATAATGACGTATGCTACCCTTAAGATGTCAGTGTACTAAATAATGACGTATGCTACGCTTTAGATGTCAGTGTACTTCATAACAACATATATTACCCAATAGATGTCAGTGTAGTACATAAAGATATGTTATCCACAGGTTGTCAATGTACTACATAATGACATATGTTGTCCTCTAGATGTCAGTATACAATATGACGCATGGTTATATGTCAGTTTACTTTAACAACATGTGTAATCCACATGATGTCAATTTACTACATATTTGTTACCCACTTTATGTGACTATATGTTACTATACCATATATGAAAATAATTCAAGTAAAAGAAATTGATACATTTAATGAGATATGTAACAGTGCACTCAATCCATCAAAATGATAATTGCCTACAAAAAGCCCATGCCAAATGCTTATATATTGATTCATATGCAAATGTTGCCCAAGACAAGACGTAAACATAAGTAATATCTATTTATACCAACATGAAACAGACTAAAATCTTCATCTGTTTTGTGTTATGAAAAATATACAGACTAAGGAATTTAACTTTCACTTTCGCTTTTATTTGATCACGTGACAAGTTTTGACATACATAAACTTGTAAGCAAATGGGAGATATCAAAATATTAAAGATCAAAATAGAATTATTGAGGCTCATAATCCAATACGACACACTCATAATCGTCAAATGATTGTTGTTTGAAAGAACCAGGAATGCGCAATTGATGAAAGTTGTGATTCACAATTCCACATTATTATGAAATTTGGCGTTTGCAGGAATGATATCACTTCTGAAAAACTAGGAACATGGCCGCCGTTCATCCGACGATGAATGGTGAGCTACCTACATTCACAATAGGCGCAGAAGAGGATATTGAACCCACTACTTTACAAGACGAGGTAATGATCTACATTTATACCAATTTTGAGACCCATTTGAACATGATTTCCACCAATCTTTCCATTTTTGAATTGTGTTTATTTTTTGAACAATGCAAAATTTCAATGAATATTTGCAAAGTTTCCTCATTATTTGTCATATAATAATTCATAAATCAGAGATATTACATTAATATGTGTATGCGGTATGTGGACCATATATTCTTGCAATAGTAACAGAATCATTGTATTGTCATTTGGTATTCCCAGGATGAAGAAATACTTTTCTAGGGTATGCATCTAAAATCCACCTGGATTTTCAAATGTTATGGAAAATATTTTGACATGATTAGAATCAAAGGCATAGAAATAGAGAACAGATAAAAATACTGTTTCTAAATGTGGCAGGGTACTATTTGAAGGTTGTAAAATATTTTAAAACTGTTCTTCTTCTTCTGTGGACCTAAACTGTGGACCTAAAATTCGAGCTTTCAAAAGAATGATTGGGCATTTTTGTTGTGTTCCCCTTGGGAAGACTAAGCTTAGACTTGATCTACATTTCATAAGGATTAAGCTAGTATTGGTCTAAAAAGCATTGGTGGCAAGCAGAATGTCTTGAAAATAAATGTGCTCCCAATGGATATATGGGCATATTCCAAAGGAAGAAAAAACATCCATGTTACAAATATATATCGCGTCTTCTTGGGTCTGGATATAGACCCAAATAAACAAGGTGTCAATATTTCCCTAAAATAACGTGTAACTGTGTCAAATTATGACATAAACGCTCCAGATAGAAGTCAATATTCAAGAGTAAAGCTGATATATCTAAATATAAACAGCATACATAGTTATCATAATTTGGTGACTCATCTCAAAATTTTATTGGCATTCCGTTTCTATTGTTTATTAACTCATGTAGATCTTTAGTTTTATGTATGATTTGGAGTTTATATAATTTAATTGCTGATCTATATCATGTAAGGATACAATCATCAAAGTTTTCTTCAGAAATTCCAATATTAGTGATGGGTAAATGCAATTGATGATATCTTTTGACTTAAGTTTATTAATATGATACAAACAATGCGAGAGATAGGAAAAGTCTGTTTCATGAACAAAATTAGTGTAGTATCATTAAATTTAGGCATGGGCTTTCAAAAGATCTCAGATTGATTTTGGTTACATTATTTTTTAGGGGAGTTGGGAGGGGGGGGAGTGTTTCCAAGACACAACAAAAATCTTTCATTTTTACACCTCATCACCTCATATATTTATCTTTTTTTTAAATTTATAACTTCCCCATGCAATGGGCTTAACTTATCTAGTTGTTAAAATCTATATCACATTGGTTTATCTATTTTACTATCTACTTTTATAAAATGGAAAAAAGATAAATTAAACAGAATGTGGCTGAACAAAGTCACAAAAATTTATGTTTGATATCGACAGATTTGAGAGGTAGAAATATGTAAAGTGAAAAACCTCTCGTAGTGGAACACCTCTGTTAGCGGAACACAAGACCAACTGACATGATATTAAATGAACCTCTGTCAGTGAAACACCTCCCAAGTAGAACACTCTTAGAGGTATTCCACTTAGACAGGTTTTACTGTATTTGGTTCAAAGATATGCTTAGGTTCAGACACCTTCATGTAATATATGGACTAAGTGCTTAAAGAACTTCTTTATTATTTTTTACAGATTAGAAACATACAAAATGTGATTAGATTGACTAAGGAGAATCTTGAGGCACTCAATGATGAGTTTGGGAAACATCAGCATCCTCCGTCTATGTACCTACAGGTATGTCTCAATATATTTCTCATTTTACCTCTCTTTATCTGATTATTGCAGTTTTTACTCCCAGTGATCTCCCTAGAATTGAAGCAAGTGGGCACTGCTCCCAATAGGATAGTTTCTAAATAGCAGAAAAAGCAATGAAATCTAGTGCTGCCATCTTTTATTCAGCTTTTAACTTGGGCTAGAGTTCCATTCACTTACATGCTAAAATCTTGGAAAAATGGCTTAATTTCATGATTTATGAAAGAGTGTTAGTTGAATCTGTATAAAACTTGAATGATATACCACATCGTGACCCTATTTATGTACATGTTGTGATTAAACATGCAAATGTTGGTTGACATACAGATAATCCAAGGTTTTAAAGAATTTTAGCATTGCATCTATGGACATTTGGCCCGAGTTTTTTAAATTGTCATAGAAAATTATTCAAATTACATAACTGTGTAAATCAAGGCTATTATAGGAGAAAACATTTCACTGGATTCAAATATGCCATTTAAAAGAAGGTAATGTAAGTTATTGGAGGTTTAATATGCGGATCTCTTAAAATCTCACGAAAAACGAGGTTTAGCGAGATTTCAAAAGCTATATGGAAACTATACTATTGAGATTTTGATAGGTTGAGTCTACATGAGCAAACATGGATGAATTTTCACCTGGTTGAAAATGAGAGGCATGCAAAATTATCATGTTTTGAGAGATTTAAGGCAGAATTTTAAAAATGAAAAGTATGACCATCTCATATTAATTGGTTGAGCGAATAAGAGCACCACAGATAGTTACAGCGGTTGTTAAAGATCTAGATCTCTGTTATTAGTCATTTACTCTTTCATCATTCTTTATATTGCAAAAAGGTCAAAATTGAAAACCACATTGATTTTCTTGAAGGTCATTTAAGGTCGTCTCTTCAAAATCAGTTTTATGAAAAAGTACCTAGTTTGAGATGGCTTTTAATTGTTTTTCTTTATTGGACTCTCTGATGCCAAAGTGATGACATCGATGCCATGAAAATGATATCAGAGTAATACTTAACAATAATTTACTGAACCTGCCAGAACAAAATGCAAAACTGTGAGTCACCCAAGTGATAATTTGAATCTCATGACAATGCTCCCTTCCAGTGAGGTATCTGCAAGTTGAAATGATGAATTCTCAGTGTGGGTTATATCTACTCGACAGTAGTCCCAGGCAGTTGTAAACATTCAAAGTCGAGTGTAAAATTGAAGTGCCTCGCCACATTATCTAACATGAAAAACATGAAATTCGCCATTGTTGAATATTATACATCAAAGTCAATTTTGAGTACTTTCATAAACATATTACTTTCTTTTTAAAGATTTTTATTTACAAGAAAACTGTGAATATACATATAATTTATCATTAGTTGCAACACTGTGGCAAGTGTAATTTTTCATTGACGAGTGTGAAAACGCAAGTGGATTGCCACTTGTTGAGTGAGAGAAAAATCGTAAGACCCACACTGATTCTGCGAGTAAAAAGGGTGGATTATGAGGGATTTCTCCTGGCTTTAAAAGACAAAAATATTGTGATATAGTCATTTGTTCTAGAGCTAATAAAACTACAGAAAAGCAAATTGAAATATTTTTTGGCCTCATTGATATTTGAAATTTCCAGGTACTACTGATTGTTTATCACATTTTTGCTGAAAATTCTAGGGCATTTAAAGGGTAATGCATATCGTTTAGCAAAGCGAATGCTCATTTTTGGTGTTGCTCACCATTTAGTATAAAAGACGCAATCTAGGAATAATACTCAATGGTTCATAGGTTGAAGCGAACTCCCGTGCAGTGATATATCACTGCGGCGGTCAGTGCGTAAACACCTGCCTGTTTATGTAGGAATAGTATAAGAAAGATCGTCACACATTTTTAGAAGGGAGATTTTTAAATGGCAAATCAATTTAATATTTTATGGGTGAAGTTTCAAGATCTTCTATTTGTGTTTAATAGGAAAAATTGACATCTAGATTAACCCATCATGTATTAGGACATAGCATGGTCTTATGAAGATCCTGTGAATGAAACAAGGCAGTTTGGATTAGTACAAGGGTTTATATTGGCTGATGCACATGCATTTTTTGGATTCATTCTCCCCATGTTTATAGAATCATTGTGAAACAGATTTATCTTCAAGATGATTACAATAAATTGGAAAAAAAACTCATCTTATTTCTTGAAAATAGACTGGTCCAATAGACTCACCTGGAGCCGCCATATTGTTTTTATACAGGAAGCTTAAAGTAACCCTTTAATTAAAATTCAAAATGCGAATCTGTGCAAAATGCTTTCTGTTTGCAAACAGACAACTGGGAGAAGTAAATAAAGTTGAACCATTTTGGAGATGAAATAAGTACACTTAAAACTAGGTCATTCTAACCTTCTTTTGACAAAATATAATTAATTGATTGTTGAAGTTAATTTACGTCATACTCTATTGATACCATGTTGCTGTATATATTTATATTATCGTGCTTTGATATTAATAATGGGATCTTTCTTAATCTTATTCTTAGCCATATTTGGTCAATAATCTTATTCCATTTTTTGTCTAAAATTAGATGACTCTTGACTTATTTTGAACTCTTTTATTTGATTTTTTATTTTAGGACTTACTAAGTTCATGTTCATTGCTATTGTGTTGTCTAGATCGTAACATATTTGGATTGCTGATGCGATAGGAGGAAAATTACTCGTGTCAAACATTGTGTTTTATAGATCAACTTCAACATATTATGTCACATTGATCTTTGTTAATAATTATTAAACCTGCATATTGTGATTGAATAAATGGGAGACATATCATGATAAATTTAGAAAATCAAATTCCTTATAAAATTTAAATCATAATATAAATAAAAAAACAATTTGGAATTGTGTCTGGTATCATGTCCTCCGATGGGATATTTTCTATATCCAAAACTTTTCACAAGAAAACTATTTATCCTGAAATATTAATTTCTAAAGTAGGAGCTATACTTATGCTCTTGATATAAGCTAACAAGGTTTGCTTCAAAAAATAGAAAAGGCATCCAATTGTATTGTTTGGGGAGATAATTACATGTCAGCATTAAATGATGTCCTTTGAGACAAAATTTTATTACTACAGCAGGAGACTATGAGATTCAACACTACATCATATTACCTTTTTAAAATATAAGAGATAATATGGACAAAGCATTTAATATGAACAATATTCTGAATATTCTATGTAAAATGAAACAAGGTGTTATCTCGATATTTTTTGCAGAAATATATTGTTGCCGTAATTTCCCCTTTGCGTGATTTAAAACTGACCTAATGGGTGATAATGCATCTATAATGGCAGTTTCTGGCCATATTGAGAGACTAACGTCACATTGACGTTCAGTGCGAGAATAGTACTATGAAAATATGTGTAAAGAGATATACACCTATTGATTGTGAATTCATTCCAACTATCACCTTAATCACCTATAAGACAACCAGTCTTGATTCTATTCTGTGTTCAACTGATTCAGCAAAAGACATAAGCAGTTTTAAGTATTTTTAATGAGAGGTTTTCTGTACTTTTTCTGGAGGAGGCTGTCAATTTAAATTCTTTAAACATTTGGAATGTTGCACTGATGTTATGGTGTTTGCTTTTATCCCATGTTTTTATCACACCACTGATGCTGTGTAGTTGTCATGTTGGCACCATGATCATAATTGTTATCGTGAGCCATCCAACTCTTGTCATAGCGATTCCAGGAAAACCGCTCATTGGGGTTTTTTCATTTCAAATTTGTTTACTTGCTAGAGGATACCAAATTCTAGAGCTGATTATCCCACAGAAAAGTTCAAACGGGATATATAGAGAAGCCATTGGTTCGTCCGTCCATTCGTTTGTTCGAGAAGGAATTTTCAATATGGTTGCTTAATTAAAAATTGCCAGCATTTTCATTACAACATAATCTTTGATAACTCAAATACTGTTCCATTTATTGGTTTAAATTTTATACGGTAATGATAAGGGACAAAGGAGCTTTGCTCAAGAAGAGATTTTCAAGATGGCCACTGAATTTCAAAATGGCCACCATTTTTGGTAAAAAACGTAATCTTTGTTAAATCAAATACCAGTGAATGAATTTGGTTCAAATTTTATATGCTGATGCATAGGGACAAAGACAAAGGAGCTCTGGTAGGGAAGGAATGTTCAAGATAGCTGAATTTCAAAACGGTTCAAATTTTAAATGCTAATACCTAGGGACCAATGAACTCTGTTCAAGAAAAAATTGTCTCGATGGGCACTATCTATCAAAATAGGTTTTGTTAGGTGAGAGATGGTACTCCTTGGAGTTCTATTTTCTAGTTTACTTTTGGATATCCATCTCATTTTCTAGGGGGTCCATTTAAATGTTTTTTTTGATAAATCTTCTCATTGCCTTATGTTAATGCCTTTCTGTTTGGTAGTGTGATTCCATTCACGTCATGTGCCTTATTTTGAAATTTAACATTGGAAAATTCGAACTAAAATCAAGAACTTACCATTTGAAAAATAGGTTTGGTCTCGATTAAGAGACGTCAGTGCAGATTGATAGAATGTGTGTTTGTAGCAGTCTCATCACACAGGCATATCTTAAATTAATATAATTCCTGGAAAATAATTAACCTTTTGGCTTCAATGAGAGTATTTCATGATAACAAAAATTATGAATATGCATGTACAAAACACTTTTCTTCAAAAATATTGACTTGATGCAATACTGCTCATTATGCCTAGGTCACATTTGCTCAGATTCATTGGCTAGGCCAGATTGAATAACATGTTCACAATTATATTCAGTTTTGAACAGAATACCCCATTGGCTGGGCACCGGCCCATGAATCGTGGCAAATGTGACCATGGCATAAGTCATTATTTTGAAAAGATGTTTGTTTTTTATGGTTAAAGATATGTTATTGTCCTGGGCAGTACAATAACATAAGTTGGTGAAATTATGAATACAACCACAAACCATTCATTATCTAAACATACCTGACATTGATATAATATGATAATGGGATAAATAGAGGTTATATATTGGGAGGGACTGAATATGAGTTTTATACCAAGGGTCAATATGATTACACAATCTAGGTTTTATGCCAAGTACCAGTAGGATATTTTCCAAGGGCAATGGTATGAGATGGCCTAAAACAACCTCCTAACACTTGCATATAGACTTACAGGGTATATACAGGGTGGTCCAAAAAATCATTTACAGTTTTGATTGCATAGCATTTTCAAACAATAGAAGGATTTCCTAATATTTTTTCATAGACATGTCCTTCAGACTTGTAAGTCTTGTGTTTTATTAACTTATACCGCAATATATCAAAACAAAACTTAAACTACACAAAACTTGTCTATAAGACAGGTTTATGAAGAAAAATTGGGAGATTTTCCCGTCGGTAGAAAATGCTACGTTGTTGAATGTGTAAATGATTTACATATTCACAAATCTGTGCCTTTCAGGAGTATGAGGCGCTTACTGACAAGATTCATGAGCTACAGTTGAAAGAACAAGAACTAATGGAGCAGACAAGCGATGAGCGTAGCTCCCCCATCCCGACCCTGTCACCCCAAGATATGGACTCACCCCCTCTACCCAGGAAAACCAGCCTGGAAGAGCATCAGATATTCTCGCAAGTATCGTCTCCCCCTCCACATCCTGGGACGCCATTATTCATGACACCTAACACGAGTTCTTCAAATCTACAGAATCTACAGAATTTTGATAAGTTAACTACCCCTATTGCTCCAAAATCGCCAATGAAGCAAATGTTGAAAGCCTACCTGCCCAATCACCAAATAACAACAGTAAGTTCAATTTTCTTTTATTTGATTTCACCGATATCATATATTGGTGACATATGTATTCCGTGTTAAATGAGATAAACTATAAACCTTTAGTCATGATTAAAAGAAATGGAATTCAATGTTTTGTTTGAATAAAGAACTAGCAGATGGTTAGTGACCACAAATGTGGCAATCTCCTCGTGCCAATGGAGTATACTATACATGTATAATATTGTGTATATATTAGTATACACTGACATAATTGTATTTATAAGATCATCACCAAATCTCCAAATGCTGATCACATATTTGGCACACATCTGTTTTTTACGAGACCATAGTTTGGTACATGGGCTAATCAGCATTCTGAATTGGACGACATTTGCAAACATTGCTGTTATTATTGGCCTGATAATAATGATTGGCATTTGTTGACCTGACAGATTTACACCTAATTAATAATTATTGTTTCAAACTGTTGATTTGTTTGTTTAGCAAGGTTGTAAGACCAAGAAAAAATATAAATTATATTTTTGTTTCATATTTCATGACAGGAACATAGGAGTAAACATTTATATACCAGTAAGGATAAATATGGAAAAATATTAATATCATATCAGAAAAATAGAACAATAGGATAATTTTACAACATTTGGATATGTTTTTTGAGGTGAAAAATAATGCATGATATGAAGACATGTTAGAATATTGTTGGATGCCAACATATTAAATCAGAGATCGATAATCAAATGGACGTAAAATAAGTAGCACAGGAACATAGAAAAAGACATCATCATGGTTTTTGCATTATTTTGTGGCTGTGTTGGGTTTCAAGCCACAAAACCAGACATAGATATTTATAATCAATTGAATTTCCAGGTAATGCAGTAGACATGTTTGCAAAAGGCAAAATTATCTAGACCATTTATTTTATATTTTAAATCATTCACAGTGTTCTCCCAAGGAATTTTTCTCAAGTTGGTGCAAAATTCTAATTTTCGAAATTTAGACTGAAATAGGTCAAAATATGCCAATTTTCATTAATTTTCTCATTTTCAAGTGGGTGCAAATAGATTTTCAGGTGGGTGCAAGCCTGTTTTTAAAATATGCCCATTTTTCATTAATTTTATCATTTTCAAGTGGGTGCAAATAGATTTTTTCGCCTACTTGCTTTAATGCTGGGGAGATCACCGATTCATATTTCTTACATCAGAGGAAATTGCAATGCAAAAAATAACAAAAAATCACCTTTAGGGTCATTTTGATGCAATCCTCATAGTCACATGTTACTTTTCAAAGATGAACTCCTCCTTCCCCAAAATGTCTACATCTTTCAGTTTTTCACAAAGAGTGCACTAATTTACCTAGAAAAGATTGAGGAGAATATATTTTTTATAAATGTATGAAAAATGAGAAAATTCAGTGACCTACTTTTAATAGTAAAAATAAGTAGGTCACTTTATTTTTTCCTTTTTTATATATTTTATAAAAAGTATTCACTTCACTGTTTTCTAATTCCCTCGGTGCACTCTTTGTGCAAATGTGAAAGATGTAGACAGTATATAAAATGAGTTGTTATAAAAATGACCTATCCTCAGCAAGAAAGAAGTTCTGTTAAAATCTCTATGATTTTGATTGGTCTTTTTTTTACCTGACATTGTGAGCTCCTTAGAAAACTGGCTTAAATGCAAAAGATGCATAGCAGTAGCCCAGTACTGAAAGTTTCTGGTAGTCCTGATAAGTCTCTAGAACCAAATATCTAAGAATGAAATGATAGTCAACCTGAGAGATGTAATAAAGAGTTATGTTATTGCATTAAAAAAGGCATATTTCTGCTTAGAAAATGACTGAATCATATTGTATTGTATGTATGTATTTATTGTTCTTTATATAAAGGAGATACATTTATACAAATTATGTAAATGTTAAATTGAAAATAATCACTATTTACAAACAAACAATATTGCTGTTTTTGACTGACGACGACGCCTAGCTACCGCGTAGACGCACGCCGCCGACCAAAATTGGCCTAGCACCTAATTGTAACACAATTATAAAAAAAAATGACTATATTTTACAAACATTCATTGTTTTGTTGTTGTTTTTTGTACTGACGACGATGCCTAGCTACCGCGTAGACGCACGCCGCCGACCAAGTCACTATATTTTACAAACACTCATTGTTTTGTTGTTGTTTTGGACTGACGACGATGCCTAGCTACCGCGTAGACGCACGCCGTAGGCCTAGATAGACCTGTTACCTAACACTCTTGAGATTAACATAGATGTAGGGGGCCAAGGCTCACAGTGTACATTTGTTAACTTACCTTGGAAATCCATTTAGATCTGTTATACTGGGTATTTAACATGTATATTACATCTAAAATAAATTACGATTTGTCATTTATTTTCAGGTGACTATTAAATCGGGAATCACATTAAAAGAAGGTCTAGCTAAAGCCATGAAACTGAGGGATTTGGAGGCTGAGAAGTGTTACGTCACCAATAGTAGAACCAGGTAAGTTAATTTATATTTTTACTTGGTGTACTTATAGCACTACCTTATGTCAAAGTAACTTTCACATAGTCACTTTTAGCTGCGGGAGTTTTCAGGGCATTCACTATGTGTCAAGCAGAGTCACTATGCACAAAGAGTGTTTCAAGCACATGTTAACCAGCTCTTATTGATATACATGTACATGTATATAAATTGCAACTTTTAATGAAGCCTCATATTGTCCGAATTCAATCCCTATTCTCACCAGGTGAGACTGTCTCCCGAAGGAGACATTTCATAAAAATAATTGTCTCCCTAAGGAAAAACCTCATATGATAAATTCCCTTTTCATCTTTTCGTGTTTGGGTTCAGGTGTCACACATAAGGTGACACAGGTGTCACATATAAGGTGATATATCACAAAAGGTAGTTGAACATGATAGGAGAAAAATTGTAGAAATGCGAGAGTAACATGGGTCTTATCAAAATTTATAAGATACATGTCGGAGAACTAGAGGATGATATTTCTAGGTCTCCATTAGGGGTACCACGATACGAGAAATTGAATATCGATACGTATCTACGATATTGGCCTCACGATACGATACGAACGCAAAGATACAATGATACAGCGTAAGTTGAAGTAAAACTGAGATTTTTTCTAATTTTTATTCAAACTTGTGAAGTACTTCAGCCGGATTACGTTTATTTCACATCATGACAAAGAAAGGTGTAAAATATGCTAACATCAATTAAAACATCTTAACGATATGTAGTATTCGGGAACTAGCTGGGCAAATGAAGGTGGCAAGCAAGATATGTAACTATGACTGTCTGTCATCTCTAAGCTCTTTAAGAGTTTTTCCCTTCCTTTGGGTAAGTAAGAAGGGACTTCCGGTCAAAAAACGATAAGACCGATATTCATTTTATGTATCGATACAGTTCGTATCGGAGGTGAATTGCTCGAGCACTCGAGCGCTCGTGGTACCCCTAGTCTCCATATAGAAATCAATGAAGTTAATCTAGCCTTGTGATATTTTGTCTCATATTTTACAAAACCATTATCATTGTATAGACCTATGAATATATATTTTGATACATTTTCTACATGCTTGTTATGGCTTCAAGTTCCATATACCATTATTATTAGAATAAGGATAAATTGGACCCCTTATTCTTACTTAGCATTACCCCTTGGATATCTGAGATGGGAGTAGGCATATTTACGTCATCTGCCAATAAATATTATAAAACCTGTATTGTTTTCTATTAAATTCTGTTGTGAAACAAGGTTCGGATGTTATAATATATTCTAATATAATTAAACTCAAAATGCATCTACAGAGATTGTTAATTTTTCCAGCGTTTCCCAGTATTTGACAGAACATTTTGCATAAAGATCAAAAGATGGATTGTTCTTTAAAAAGAGAGTTCATTGGCTTGCAGTCTGTTCGTCAATGATACATTGTCTTATAGCACTGTAAAGGTTTCATATTGATTTTCATATTAACGCAAAGTTCCCAGGCACTTGTAAATGGCCTTGGCCAGTTCATTACTCTTTCAATAAAATTGATCAATATACTGCGGCATGATATTTTATAAGAAATTTCAATACCAGATACGTATTATATTGCATCTTAACATAATGTAAATAAAATAACATGATTATTTAGATGTGAAGAAACAATGCTATAGCGAAATAAAGCCCTCTGGTCCCCAGTATTCATTAAAAGCTGTTATCTATTTAGTTGGGGTCATAAAGTGACATTTTGTTGAGGGAGCACTTATCAGCTGGTAAATGGCGTTGGGTCACGTCCCTCATCAGAAGAAATATGGACAAGTCGAATTAAAAGGAATTATTTCGAAGTGCCTTGAATCTAAGCACATTATGTACTTATGTATCTCAAATGCTTCTAGGGTTAAATAAGTTAGTACATGGTATTTATTTTTGATCCATTTTCCCTATTGCAAATTGCAAACACCCCCACTCTTGCACTGTAAATTGATGTAATGCTGGGATTTTATTGATGTAACCCAGATAAAAGAAAAGAAATTCTGCTCGTTATAGATTAATATTGTGATCCTTTGAACACAATTACTTAAAAAGCGTTACAGACTGCTTGTCTATTAAAAGGTGTGTGTATAAGCAGTTTACGTATATGCACTTTGAGGTGGAACAGAGGGTGCTTGTACATTATCATGTTTTATATTGCTAGCCAAGATTAAAGTTACTATCTCAAATGAAGTTCCAATCAATATCCATAGGTAACCTTCATACACAGGAAAAAACTCCTAGTTTTTCATAAAATCTATAGTCATAGATAGAGGATAGTTTTTTTGTTCGGCAGGATTATCATTGGTTTTTGCATAAAGTTCAGGATAAATGTTTTCCAACCATTATTCCAATCATAAAAACGTGAACTTATTGCTTGACATGGTATATCCTGTACAGAAATGGTGCTAAAAATTATTAAAAAGCAAATGACAAATGGAAGATAAAAACCCAAATGTTTACGATATTTTGACCTCATCAGGGACAATTTAAAAAAAATCAACAGACATTCAAATTTCATTTGTATTTTATTAATTCAAAGGTAAAAATCATTGACAAAAATAGAAAACACTAATATAATTGAAGTCAGTATTTAGAGGATGATATATATATATTTATCCCATACTTGGACGTGTTACAGGTACATAAAGCCAGTTTGTAAAAACTTATATTTTCATCAGCGGGCAGATATAGCTTTACGTCCCGCTCCGAGCGGGCAGATATAGTATATCTGACCGCTACGTCATAATCGCCGCTTGCATATTTGTCCATAATTTGTAATGTTCGCGTAATGACTGTAAACGACAATGGAGAAAACACAGATAATCGGGATTTGTTTGATGGTTTATAAAAGGGAAGGAGCATCCACGTAATCAATCAAAAATTCGAGAAATAAATGTGGGAATATTTGAGAGAACGGGAAAATCAACCCACGGCCAAGAAAACAAAACTGGACATGAATATTCTAAAATATTTCCACGATTGAACAGTGTGAACCAGATGACCAAGATTGGTATGGGATAAACATATTATCCTATAGTAGGTTCAGGATATTGGGATTATCTCTTGGCCAATATGATATATTTTCCCTCGGGACCTGCAGTCCTCGGGCAAATATATTATATTGGCCTCGGGATAATCCCAATATCCTGAACCTTATATAGTATAATCTTTATATATATTTTTTTTCTGTTTCACCAGAAACATGCTCTGAGTCGTATCTTTGATATCAGCTTATCTGATACAAGGAGCTACATCTGTTATTATGGTTATCATGAAATCATTGCATTTAATGTTCTAACATGACATATATGCATTGGCATAGCAATTTGATAATACCATAGTAGAAAGTTATATGACCCCTAATTAGATGAATATAAGCTGAGGTGAACGATCTCAAATGACTGCCAGGTCACCAAATGAAATCCATAATTACAAGGGAGAGAGTCATATTCTGGATTTTTCAAATCTGGACTCCTACCTCCCAATCCTGGATCTAGTTCTGTACCCCACAACTCCATATTTTGTCTCACAGACACTTATATTAGCAAATATTATACAGAGACATAGCAAGGAGGATTGGCTCCCAGAGTGCAACATCGATATTCTGTCCCATATATGGGCATGTCGTGATACAAAATTTGAATCCAAACAGCCGCCATTTTGTTTACTTCAACATTTGAATCGTGAATTTTGGTCTTATTTCCCAACGAAAAATTCCAAAACTCACAAGAAATGATTGAGATTTGAACTGTTTTTTATTTTGAATTTATAATCTGTTACAATTTCAGAAAATAACAACATTTCAGCGTTTTTTGGAAAATATCTACTTCGATTGTGGGAGCCAATCCTCCTTGGAGAAATAGGTTAATGTAGCTTTTCATGACTTCTTACAATCTCTTCAATCTTTTATCTGCACATTCATCTGTCTGAGCTCTTGGGCTAAAAGATAAGTTAAGCTGGAACAATTAAGTAATTGTGGAGGCTCTACAGAGGCCAACAATCTCAATATCACACATTGTTAGAGAATATTAGATACTGTCAGGTATTTAATGAGAAGTATTCATTATCTAGGGGCCTGTGTACATTATGAGATTTAGTGAGGGGGGCCTATTATGAGAATAAGCCTTTGGTGCGGAATGTCACTTTTACTTGCTAATTTTTCAGACCCCATGTTATTTTAATGGGATTAATGAATGTGTTGCTAATTCTGCTAATTTGTCAAAATTTGTAAAAATCTTTTTTGTCGGAAACCTTTGTTAATATAGCTTATCGCAATAATATATATCACTATTATCAAAAGTTTTGCTATTACCGCTAATTTAAAAACATTTTTTGGTCATTCTGATATTCATCACATCTTTTTGTTTCACCAGGAACATGCTCTGATATTATGAGACATATCTTTGATATCGGCATATCTGATATAGGTATAATGGTTATCATGAAATCATTGCCCTTAATGTACGAACATTAAATATAGGTATTGTATTCTATTTAGTGCTCAGGTGATACAATCTCCACAAGTTTGATGACCACTGTTCATATTAGATGAAATATAAGCAGATCCAAAATCTGGACTCACTTTGATCACCAAATCTGATACTTATAATACCATCGCATTTCACATTGAGACAAATTGAGATGTCATGGTTTATCATGATGGCAGTAGGCAATTACATATGATTTTCTTCAGGCTTTTCTACCAAAATCGCTTGTTTTCGAGAAACTTTGTATGTAAAAATTACAATTTCTGATCATTTTTTTATTATGTCACCACCAAAAGTGGTGACATATTGTTATGGTCTCCGTTTTTTTTGCGACGGCGGTTGGCGTCCGGCGGTTGGTGGTTGGCGTCCGGCGGTTGGCGTCCGGCGTCCGGCGTCTGTAACAATTTCTTACAACTTCCTATAACTTAACAAATACTGTTTAGACTGACTTCAATTTTTTTCTAAATCATCTACATGTTCTCAGAAGTTCAAATCTGACTTTAGATTTGACATTTGACCTTCAATGACCTTCTCAAGGTCAAAAAGGTCTTTTTTCAACTTGCTTCACATTGACTAAATTTTTTTTCAAAATCATCTACATGTTCTCAGAAATTCAAATCTGACTTTAGATTTGACATTTGACCTTCAAATCTGACTTTAGATTTGACATTTGACCTTCAATGACCTTCTCAAGGTCAAAAAAGGTCAAAAAGGTCTGTTTTCAACTTGCTTCAAATTGACTAAATTTTTTTTTCAAAATCATCTACGTGTTCTCAGAAATTCAAATCTGACTTAAGATTTGACTTAAGATTTGACATTTGACCTTCTCAAGGTCAAAAAAGGTCAAAAAGGTCTGTTTTCAACTTGCTTCAAATTGACTAAAAAAAATTTTCAAAATCATCTACGTGTTCTCAGAAATTCAAATCTGACTTTAGATTTGACTTAAGATTTGACATTTGACCTTCAATGACCTTCTCAAAGTAAAAAAAGGTCAAAAAGGTCTTTTTTCAACTTGCTTCAAATTGACTAAATTTTTTTTTCAAAATCATCTACATGTTCTCAGAAATTCAAATCTGACTTTAGATTTGACATTTGACCTTCAATGACCTTCTCAAGGTCAAAAAAGGTCTGTTTTCAACTTGCTTCAAATTGACTAAATTTTTTTTTCAAAATCATCTACGTGTTCTCAGAAATTCAAATCTGACTTAAGATTTGACATTTGACCTTCAATGACCTTCTCAAGGTCAAAAAGGTCTGTTTTCAACTTGCTTCAAATTGACTAAAAAATTTTTCAAAATCATCTTCGTGTTCTCAGAAATTCAAATCTGACTTTAGATTTGACTTAAGATTTGACATTTGACCTTCAATGACCTTCTCAAAGTCAAAAAAGGTCAAAAAGGTCTTTTTTCAACTTGCTTCAAATTGACTAAAAATTTTTTTCAAAATCATCTACATGTTCTCAGAAATTCAAATCTGACTTTAGATTTGACATTTGACCTTCTCAAGGTCAAAAAAGGTCTGTTTTCAACTTGCTTCAAATTGACTAAAAAATTTTTTCAAAATCATCTACATGTTCTCAGAAATTCAAATCTGACTTTAGATTTGACATTTGACCTTCAATGACCTTCTCAATGTCAAAAAAGGTCAAAAAGGTATTTTTTCATCTTGCTTCAAATTGACTAGATTTTTTTCAAAATCATCTACATTCTACATGTTCTCAGAAATTCAAATATGACTTTAGATTTGACTTTAGATTTGACATTTGACCTTCTCAAGGTCAAAAAAGGTCAAAAAGGTATTTTTTCAACTTGCTTCAAATTGACTAATTTTTTTTCAAAATCATCTACATGTTCTCAGAAATTCAAATCTGACTTTAGATTTGACATTTGACCTTTAATGACCTTCTCAAGGTCAAAAAAGGTCAAAAAGGTATTTTTTCATCTTGCTTCAAATTGACTAGATTTTTTTCAAAATCATCTACATTCTACATGTTCTCAGAAATTCAAATATGACTTTAGATTTGACTTTAGATTTGACATTTGACCTTCTCAAGGTCAAAAAAGGTCAAAAAGGTATTTTTTCAACTTGCTTCAAATTGACTAATTTTTTTTCAAAATCATCTACATGTTCTCAGAAATTCAAATCTGACTTTAGATTTGACATTTGACCTTTAATGACCTTCTCAAGGTCAAAAAAGGTCAAAAAGGTCTGTTTTCAACTTGCTTCAATTGACCAAATTTTTTTTTCAAAATCATCTACATCTTTTCAGAAGTTCAAATTTGACTTTACAAGTTCTCAGAAATTCAAATCTGACTTATATTAAGTTTGAACTCATAATATTGTGAGCAACTAGGTGGTGACATTTTGTCATGTTAATGCCTTGTTTTAGTTGTTTGTCATCAGAAACTGATCCAGTTTGCCATATCGGTTATCAAAAGCAATATACTGTAGCCCTTGCTGTTCTTTTCAAACTTGATAGCACTCGCATTACACATGTTCTGACTGTTTGCACAGGTACCCTGTTGATTGGGAGACAGAGATGGAGGATTTAGCAGGGGAAGAATTACTTGTTGAACTGATGAGTGAATTATCTGAAGATACACCCTTTGAGCATGACCATGAAAAGAGCTTTAGACGTGGAGGAATTCAACACAACTATGTAAGTTTCATTTAGCCAGGTAGTGTTTCAAATGATACTCAGCGGCTAATTAGATACATTCCTAATGAACTTTTTTTAAAAATCATGGTTTTTCAATGTCATTAGTTTTTAATCGAGATCTTTAAACTCAGACAATTCTGATATTTGCCTTTTCATAAAACATTATAAAACAACATTGATATTGTTGTTAAAGAATTATTTTTTGCTATTGTAGGTCCGAAAAACATTTTTCACACTGGCATTTTGTGACTACTGTCGAAGGCTGTTATTCAATGGCTTCCGATGTCAAACATGTAACTACAGAGTCCACCAACGCTGTGGTGAACGTTCGTCACAGAAATGTTCCGATGTTGAAAAAGATGAAGTGTTCAGTTTTGATGTGGAACCAGATTCTAGGGAGAGAGAGCGTGCTAAACAGTATGTAATCCCAAAACCTACCCTCTCTATAATATCATTCATTCTTTGTTCCATATATTTTTTTTTATTATTTATTTACCCTGCAATCTCAAGTGATATTAGAAGGCTGAATGCAAATTCTGTTTTCTCTTTTTTATTTAGTTTTTCCAAAAGAATAAGATAACAATACAATCTTAGATATAAAATAGTACTATGTACATCTATGACACAATGATTTGAAACATATTTTCACCATGTACTGTATGTAAAACTTATTGCATAATTTGTCCATTTGTCTCTATGATTAATAAATATATGTGTTATTTTGCAATGGACCTGGGATTATAAAGCCTTTTAAGCCCAGCTCATTCATAAGTACAAAAGTTATATGAAGATTTTAAATTATGATGCTTTAAATGAAAACACACAAAATATCTCTTCTTGAGAATAAGAATGTCACACTCAAGACTTTAACCTACACATTTCTGTTTGACTAAAAATCTTGAAAAACATTTTTGTGTTTTTTAATTTTTTGTTAAAATGAATTTTTGTATAATTTATATAATTTTCACTATATGTTTTTCTTGATCAGATCTCTGTAATGTATGTTCAGAAATTCAAATCCAAGTCTGATTACAGTTTACTAGCTGGAGATGCTAATGAAACGCTCTCTTCGAATTTCCATGGGACCCTTGAGGGTAGCTCTACTTGGGCATCACCCGCACGCTCTATGCCCCAAGCAGTGCCACGGCAGCGTGCACCCCCTCTTTCTCAGCGGGAACGATCAACATCAGCTCCGAATGTCTGTATAAACCTTGCAAATCCTGGAAACCCTCAAGATCTCGAGGTACGGTAGGGTGGACATACTCACAATTCATGTTTTTTCTCTGCATTTTTGGCTTCTGCTGTTAGCCACTTTTAAGTATAGCACCCTTGGCGGATTCAGGAACTGCAAATGATGACATAAGTTCACCCCTAAAAATATCATGGTAGAATAATCGTGTCATTATTTTATATTATCTAATAATTTCAACTTGATTTTTTCATCTACTTGATTTTTTATGACAGCTTTCCACCATGATAGTTTTATTGGTGACAACAGTAAGTATTAGTTAAGATGGTTTATTTCAGGGCACCAGGATATGACTATTGCTTATTTTATCCCAACCGAGCTGTGGTATTTGCCAGGATAGGACTAATGCTTATTTATTCCCCTATTAACCAAATGTTGCATTCACTAGATCTATGCTTAGTTTGCAGTGCTGTTTCAGTCGATATGACGGCTATGCCGGGACCAAGGATATTCAAGACCAACTAATGCTCCCTCTAGTGGATCACGAGAAACGATCCACCTCCGTGCCCAATGTTCATAACGTTGTCAATCCAACGCAGAGCTTCTGTCTTGAGGTATAGTATGTTTCCCCAAGATCAAAGGCCCTGTGGAGTCCATTAGAATGTGTTAAAGTGGCGGGAATAGGGTTGCTGAAATCAAGCCAATTGAATCGATGTGAAATGGGGTTGCAGTTTTACTCATGTAATTAGTGTCAAGAGACACATGGGGCCCATGGTGCTCTGACATTGTTGTATTGGCTGGTTCATAATAGGTGGAGCTTTTGAATGTTTTTTTTGCGGGTACAAACATGGCTTTTGAGAGCAAGGCTTTCCTTTGTCTTCTTTGATATTCTGGGTACATGTCCTGTTCTAATTTTTCACATCAAAAGTTGCTGAAGTTATTATTTACTCAATGGATTGTATATCTTTCATGTGGGATTTTTTTATTTTTTCATATGGTAATTGTGTTGTAGAATAGTAAAGATAATCTACCAAATAAACAATACTAATTACTAAATAAATGTAATGATTACTATTGTGATTCGTACCAGCATAACTCCCAAGCTAGATGTATCTGTTGCACAGCATGGCTAACTAATATTTCTATATTTTCAAAATTAATGAGGATTTAATGTATAAATTAAGATAATATAAACTTGAATTTTTATATTCATAATGTAGATTATTTTAAAACAATGGAATTGTTGTTGGTTCAATTTGCAATCATGTATATGCAACAGATTTTTGTTTAGTTGCCCTCAAACAAAATAAGAAACGTCATTGTGGGGATGTTTTTTCTGAGAATTTTAATTAATGCATGGAACTGCATTTTCTCAACTTTCAAATTTAAATCAGAAATGCAAAAAATATCTCTGCCATGATACCTTTCAGATTTTTTTAGTTGAGTAGTTTTTTCGAAAAGTTTAGTTTTAAGTAGTACTTCACCTCACTATTCACTCATCAAATTAAGGTAAGATTTTATTTTTGTTTTTATCATTATTTATTTTCTCTGTTTTTCTCTCTTTCTTGATAGTTTATATCTTTGTTAATGCCTGTAAACTCACTTTATTGAATTTAAAAAAATTCAAATTAAGGAAATGTAGTTTAATTACAAATTATATTACACCATTTGTTAGTCAAATGTTATTGTATTTGGTATGCAGGATTTCAAAGTATAAAATATCAATGTGTTGTTTGTATACTTCATGTTATTAATTTATTTATTAAAATATTTTATTATTTATTGCATTATTACCTCACATTGGTGAGCTATTGTAATGACTGTCTACTGTCTGTCTGTCCATCTATCTGTCTGTCAACACATCGGTAGATAAATCAAACTCCTCCACGACAATTAATATGACGCCTTTAATTATTCCATAAGTGGTGTATCAAAAACTCGCCTTGTTTCAAAATGACACATTTTTTATCTCTTTTGTCATAACTACATGTACAGTTATTGCATCAATTTTGCTTGAAATTGTACATGTGCCTTAATTTGTAGGGCATCAATAATGCCTACAAGCTTCAGCAAAATATGTTGCAATGATTCAAAATGGCCGCCATTTTTATTTTGGAGAAATCATGGTTCCAGTTCTTTTGCTTGAAATTTTACAGGTACTTGACCAATAATGCGTACAATTTTTCACAAAATATGTAGTCACAAATATTTTATTAATGCAAACGTATTTCAGCATTGATTTGCTTAATTATATTATACAGGCAACTTAGTGTTAACAATAATGTCTAGAATGCACTTTTCCCATGTGAGCCCAGTACCCATGGTATTATTTATATTTTATATTAGACTATATTATGCATGATTTCTATATAGCTTTAATGTGGCATTAGTATTCTATTGAAATATTGAATCAAAAACATCTTGATTTTTGAGCAGTAAATCTCTCAATTCAGATGCATTCTTCTTCAAATTATCCCAGGGAATGCAAACACCAGCGGACCCAGATCAGATCAGTTTCATTGAATAGTGTTTATTAACATTTTTCATGTACATTTTTGCCTGGACAGTGGTAATATTGGTATAGTTTATCTACACCTAAATTGTGTATTCCCATATGTTCTCAAAACTCTAAGATATATATTCTAATAGAATACTTTTGCCATGTTAAAAGTAAGCAGAAATATATTGTTTTCTTTTACAATTTATTACATTGTACAACTACATACTAGTTGTATTATAAGCTTTACTGAGCAAACCTTTTGCATGTTGTATACATGTCAAAGAATATCACTTTATAAATTTATAATTGATGTCAAAATGAAATTTGAAATGCATGCCTTCATATGATAATCAGTAATTCAATTGAAAATGCAGAGCTTTAGAATGGTAACTTTGGTAAATGCATTTTGAATGTCTGCATTGTTGTTCGTGGATGTTTAACATTTGGGGACAGGGGTCGTGATACCAGTACAACATATTTGAGGGTAGAGATCATAAAATTAGTACTAAATTAGATTTGAGGGGAGAGGTCAGGATACTACATCATATTTGAAGGAGGAGCACAAAAATTGTTGTTTGATAAAAATTGTTATCCCATTGAACATAGTGCAGGAGGATACAGAGAACGACTTCGTCCATTCATCAGTTGGGGCAGTATCTCAAATACCTTTTGCCAAATATAGTTTTCATATTTTATATGTATATGGCTCTTGTGAGTATACATTCTGCTCTAAATGACACTTGGGCTCGTGAGCAGCCATTTTGAAACATGGCAGTCATTTTAATATGTGTGATGTTTATGTTGTTGCTATATTACTTGAAAAATAATGGAGCGATTTTGTTGAAATTTTATATCTGAATTTTTAGAAGCATTAAACTTTCCAATGACGCTTTGGTTTGTAAGTTGCCATTTTTAAAAAGGGTGACCATTTTCCATTTTTTGCTATAGCTGAAAAAGTATTTGAGCGATTTTGTTGAAATTTAATATGTGAATACTTTGAAAAATAATACACTTACTGTCCAATAGATGGCATATTCTAATGGCAGCCATGGCTGTTCTATGGGATTTGATACGCTCTGGCGTTGCTGTTGTCTAGTTTTATCAATCATGCAGTATTTTGCATATTAATAATGCCATTTTGTGAGGGTGGGGGTGGGGGGGGCATAATCTTGTTGAGAGAGATATTCAGAGAGCACTATTTAGGCTAAAGAAGTGTGTATTCCTTTCTACAAACACTCTTTGATACAATTATCAACTTTGATATACAGCATTCAGATAATAAGTCCATTTTGCAATGTTTGAATTTGAAGCTCATAAAAGCATTACAGTTCATTCTCATATTGTAGGATTCAAATTTTATTTCTAAAAATAATATTTTTCAGGAGTTCGCTAAAAAGTTTGCGCAGGCAGGGAACGCAGCTGCCATTGCTGGTAAGTACAACATAGTCTCCACTGCTCTAAAATCTATTTGTATATTTCACATTTTTATTATTTTATGATAGATATTCAATGTTTATTATGTATAGTGAATTTAAAAGAAATTTTGCAATGCTAGAAAATTTAACTTTGTTAATGTTTTTACATTAACATAAAACAGCCCTCATTTGTTTATATATAATGTAGAATCATCTATTTTCTAGCATTTTGAAGGTCTTCTCTTGCTCTTAAAAAAATAGAAATTCAGAAAATCAGAGATTTGAAAAGCAAAAAAGCATTAGAAGACCACCTCATGTTGTAATGCCACTATTTTTACTTCTTCATAATTTGCTAGCTTAATAGTGTATTTTGTAAATGCCTATTTTATTATATATTATATAAACCATATGAAAAAATAATATTTTTATTAACACATACAATTAACAAACTGTTCTGGGTAATTTGTGAAATTTGAACCTAATTCAAAAGGGGTATTTATTAAAAGGCTACCCTGTCAGCTTCTTTTCTTAATTACATGAATTTGTGTTTAAATTGATTCAAAAGTTATATAAAATGATTGAGGTTTTTCAAAATTACCCAAAACAATAACTTTTTAACACTCCATTAACCAATCTGGTTGTGGGTGTAACATGTTACATGATCATGAATCAAACATTGACTTTAAAGCATTCACGTAATATGTTTCTATTGATGATCTTGTAAAAATCATGTCCAGAAGATATATTTACGATATTGTAAACTGCAATGTGTTATGTAGTGCATGTTTAAAATGGCTGGAAATAGATACACCAACTGGACCAGTGAATGTATTGGCAGAACCTTCAATGCTGTGTCAGACTACTTTATATTCAGGTCTATGAAACACTGGATTTAATCAAATGGGTAGCCAGTCTAGATCCATGATGCTGGATTTAGCTAAATTGGTAGTCTGTCTAAGTTTATAATGCTGGATTTAGCTAAATTGGTGGTCTGTCTAAGTTTATAATGCTGGATTTGGCTGAATTGGTAGTCTGTCTAGGTCCACAATGTGGGACTAAGCTGAATTGGAAGTCTGTCTAGGCCCATGAAATACTGGCCTTAGCTGAATTGGTAGTCTGTCTAGGTCCATGAAATGCTGGACTTAGCTGAATCGGTAGTCTGTCTAGGTCCATGAAATGCTGGACTTAGTTGAATTGGTAGTCTGTCTAGGTCCATGAAATGCTGGACTTAGCTGAATTGGTAGTCTGTCTAGGTCCATGAAATGCTGGACTTAGCTGTATTAGTATTCTGTCTAGGTCCATGAAATGCTGGATTTACTGAATTGGTAGTCTGTATAGGTCCACAATGCGGGACTTAACTGAATTGGTAGTCTGTCTAGGCCCATGAAATACTGGCCTCAGCTGAATTGGTAGTCTGTCTAGGCCCATGAAATGCTGGACTTAACTGAATTAGTAGTCTGGCTAGGTCCATGAAATGCTGGACTTAGCTGAATTGGTAGTCTAAATCCACAATGCTGGATTTAACTGAATTGGTAGTCTAAATCCACAATGCAGGATTTAACTGAATTGGTAGTCTGTCTAGGTTGTGCTATGCTGCATAATTAGAATTGGTAGTCTGTATGAGTATGTTACATGTGATCTGTATGTATTATACTGGAAGGTTGAGCTAACAGTTTGGTTAATTCTTTCTTTAATTGTCAAGCTTTGCAGTAGAAAGTTACCAGAAGTGTTTGGTCAATATATTGAATCAAATTATTTGGCTCATATTTTTGTCATATTTGCGTATACTGGTATTATAATTGAAAGAATAAATACTGCCTTTTCCAGATTTTTGCTGTTACTTTTGCATGACAATTCTGTAAATGTTTGTTGTTGTTTGTATCCAACAAAGTTTTAAAATCAATCAAAGCAGTGGTCTTTGTATTTTAAATACACTTTTGGAAAACAGAAATGTAACTTTTTATTGTGTCTGTTTTTAAGCCTAGTACCTAGACTTGTGCATTCTTTTTTTGTAAGCTTCATCTTACTGTTTTGTTCATTTTGTCAATTACTTTATATCCTTCTCTGGCAGTACACAAGGGTTTATACTTTAGGTTTGTTCATTTGGGGGTCAGGATCAGCAAAACGTAATCTGGCAATGAGTGCCGCTTGTCAATTCTGCATATTCCAGCAATATAGCAATACATTTACTGGTCTCCAAACATATCATGTATCTATTAGCCAATTCAATAAGGAGATATTGTACCACATTGTATATTTTCTTCTTTTTGATTATTATTATTCATGCTTGATACTTTTAGACATGAATATCTGTTATTTATGCATAGAATTGTACCTCCTCATAGCTCATGCTTTGTGTAACAACAATTCATGTCATATTGGTCTTTTGAATGGTGAGGTACCATCTGGGGGGAGGGGGATGCCTTCTTAGAACCACATTCTCATATTTGAGTGAGCATTACATGGCTGCATGTTCAGCTTTTTTGCAATGCTTATACATAAATTCATTTACTTATTTTATCAATCATACGGAAATTTTGCATATTAATAATGCCATTTGGTTAGGGTGGGGGGGACATAATCTTGTTGAGGGAGATATTCAGAGACCATTATTTATTATAGGGTATGCTTAGTTTAAAGGGCATAATTTTTTGTCCATGGAGGAGACATAATGCTGTTGCCTAAAATGACATTATATAATTGTCTAAGGACATAAGCTTTTTAAGGTCATGACAATATCGTCTGAAAAGGCATGTGCGATTAAATGTGATCGCCATTATGAGACCTAGTGACATAAATTGTTTATATGTTGTCTTCCATTGCAGACACTATACCTATTGTACGAAGCGCTCAAAAAGAGTATACTAATAAGCGTCATGCTAGCGACAGTTGTACTCCTGTCAGAAATAGACACTTTCCCCATTCTACACTAAGTAAAGGTATATGATTTAATAGAATAATACAACTCATAAGATGTACTCACTGTACATGTATTAAGCCAGGGAGCAAATGTCTGATGTTGTAGTTGTTACAGACTGCTTAGACTCCATGAAGAGTATACAAGAAATCAAATGCTGCGTGGTCTTATCAAATACAAACAAAAAGGGAAATACTGGGGGAGAGCATATCCCAAAAGTTTTGTTTTTGAAGTTCTAATCAATGAGAATTCCCAGAAAAAATAAAAATAACATACAAACCATTTTGAAGCACAATCTGAGCTACATCTATGCGTATCTCCACAAACTTCAAGCAATTGCCATAATTTCTTCTGAAAAGCTATTTCACTCAAATACAAATTCTTCTATTTTTCATTTTGTTGTCAGCTTCATTAGATCAATGTCTAATAATTTGCTTAGCATGCTTCTTCTATTTAGTTTGACTATTTTACTAAGTTAATGGACTATTTGCTATTTAGCAAACCCTCCATGAGATGAAAGATTGATAAAACATATGGATTCACCATTAATGTCTCATTATAATTTGTGTGTAATAATAAATAAATCGGAATAAATTTCATTCTGAAACTTTGTCCCTTTGGCCCAGGACACTTTCCCACCCAGTTCTCAAATTAAGCAAATCAGTGGCATTGAAATAAACAATCTTTACCAAGATGGATCGGGGATACAGTCAGAAAAAAATCTTAGAGTTTACATATTTCAATTGTAATGATACAAGATTAAGGTCTTGCTAACTTTTGTCCTTTGCATTGTAACCATTGACATTGTTGATTTTAAACATTACTTACATTGATTAATTGTTCAAAACCCCAAACATTTTTACTAATTCTTAAAGTCACTAATGAATAAATGACCAACCGTAACCATGGTGAAAGAAGCTAGTGTGGTTTATCAAACATCTAACAAAACATACTAACATAATATGCTACTAACCCTTAACTTTTTGAAACTCGAATTGACAATTGATATTAATGAAATGCGATCTGTTTTAGAATTGAAAGCTGATTTAGTAGAAAGATTTGGCCCTCATCTCGGCCCGCTGTATGCTTCACTGTGTAAGATTTCAACAAATGTTGCATTTTTAATGTTGTCTTAATGATGTCATTCTCCTCAGAAATGACACTAATATAAACCATTATTAAGGACTCTATTTTTTAAACTAACACACCATTAAACACATTATACTAAGAATGCTGTTTTCGTCTAATACATTACATTCTGTTACTACCAAAACACAGACATCGGAGAGGAACAGAATTCTATTTAAATACTGTATGTCAAGTGTATCTCCACCAAGGATTTCTGTGTTTTAATCGCGTTTCAAGAAACGGACAGTTTGCAGATTGTGTTTATGTTAAAAATTCAAAGAGTGGGGTCGCCAGATTTGTCTGCTACAGGGTTCAAGCTATTTTTTGAAAAAAAATTTAAAATCTGGTTATTTTTCCTTATTCCAATGTTTCAAAGAAAATAACCTACTCCATGCAATGGGTATATCATTTGCGAGTAACCTTCACTTCTCTTTGAGGTTCAATAATGCTAGGAGTAAAAGCTATCGAAAATGTTGTACCACTCTCTAAACAATTTCTTTTTTAACTTTTTAATTTCACTGTATGGTGACTAAGTAATATTTAGATATGTTACTTGAAAACTTTGGAAGTGAAACCTAGAGTTGTAGGATTCTTTTGTCTCAAATCTGGCGACCTCATCCCATAAAATTGAAATGACTATCATTGTTAACATCTACTGGTGCATCTAGTCATTCTCTTATGGCTTTGTGTATCTATATATGCAGAACTATGATTTTGCCTGTCTTTTTTTGGCAACTTGTTTTAATTAACCATTTTTGTAATATTATATTATTAACTATCAGTTATTGAATTAGAGTTTTTATTGCAATTTTAATTAATAGCACAATTTCCCTCTGCTCAGCTTCAAACCTTTAGATGAAACCACACGTTCATTTTATTGTGAATTGTTACTACTAGAAAAAGTGTACATTGTACTTAGCGCTTAGAAAAAACCAGCACTGTTTACCTACCACTATATCCCTCCTTGAGGGGGGGGGTTCTCACACAAACCTTTAAATTGTGCATTAGATAAAAAATATTGATAATTTAGTTGCTATTTTAATAACCATGCAATGCTTTAATTTGCATTTGATTGTATGATGGTCAAATACTTTCTCAATAGTATCACTGGAAATGTGGGCATCTGCACATCTCACTGTATAATTAGAGATATCGTGAAAGTCTATGGCCATCATTAATCCATTTTGAAGGGTTTACATGTAGTTGTCTTGATTTCCTTAGGTGCCAGCTCTCTCTATGCACTGTTGGGTAAGCTAATATAGGTTTAGTTAAGCATGCAAGCTGACACGTTCATCTCCACTGACACTTTCAATTCTATGATGACACTTTCAATTCAATGATGACACTTTCAATTCATGTGGACACTCATCATCACTGAGGCATTCAAAACTGATCTTTAGGCACTTTCCATCGACACTCACAAAAAGCCATACCATTAATGATATATTTTTCCAACACTATTTTGAGAAATCCTCGACACTGCACCTCTAAGGAATCTATCCATTTCACCACTATGTTTTGGCATTGTCAAATCAATTGGTTAAACCATTCTTGGGAGTTCACTGATATATCTTCAATGAGACACTCATATTCCCAATCACTTAAATATAATGCTTGCAAACCTCTGTGCATTTTTTTATTTGCATCATTGAACACCCAAATATTGCATTATATAGCATGCAAGCTTATGAGACAACCCACTGACACATTGAAAGCAAATAGCACCTTAGCAAACTGCAATTTCTTGAATAATGCATGGCCTGGCATTTTGAAAAGTAGATGATTGCCAGAATGCCTGAAATCTCTGGATTTACAGGGTGGGCCAAAAAACATCCATATTTTTTTTTGCTTGAGCTATTTTTGTTAGAGCTGTGAGCCTCTCTGGCAAACTGTTTAAAAAAGTCATTCTGGTACTATTTTTTGAGGCATGAATAATATCAGTGTAAAATTTTTACTTCAAATATTATCCTTAGACCTTATTTTCATTTAGACCCTATATGCCTATCAACCTTTCTAATTTGGAAATCCCCGCAGATTGACTAATCCCAATGTAGAAATAATTGCAAAATTTCTGCATCTCTATCAAAACTATTTTTAAGATATCTAATGCATATTAAAAAGTTATCAACAAATTAAAACATGGACATTTTTGGGCCACCCTGTGTATTAGTGGATATGAAAACAATGCTTTACTTGATGTGCACTTCACACATGAGATGTCATAAAGTCTTGTGTTATTGCAATATGATAAGAAATTTCAAGTTCAATGATCATATGTTGAAATTTTAAATCATTATGACATCTTTTCCGAATGTACATTTAAAGTAGTAGATGTTTCTTTATTTTGTTACTGTTTAAGCAATGGTAATGAAATTGTAATGATAATTATCCCAACGAACGAAGTTCGGTAGGGATATAGTGAAGCCCTCCGTCCGTCCGTCTGTCCGTCAGTCAGTCAGTCAGTCCGTCCGTCTGTCCGGAAGATAACTCAAATACTAGTAGATGGATTTTCTTCATATTTAGTGGAAAGATCCCAACGAACGAAGTTCGGTAGGGATATAGTGAAGCCCTCCGTCCGTCCGTCCGTCAGTCAGTCAGTCAGTCCGTCCGTCTGTCCGGAAGATAACTCAAATACTAGTAGATGGATTTTCTTCATATTTAGTGGAAAGATGTATATTGGTAAATAGTTTTACGCAAAAAAAAGTTAAAAATGACGGAAAATCATAAATTTTTCATTCTAAACCAAAGTAATTAATATTATTGTTTGAAATTTTGGTAGTATATTCACCACATTTATCTATTTCACATATATTCAGTGTTTTTCATCCTGACCCCCAGGGGCTGTGTATGGGGGGACAGGAAAACAGAAATTTTCGCTAATTTTTAGATCTTTCTGAAGTATAGCTTTATTATACTCAAATGAAAGGCAATTAAGAGTAGATTGCAGATATTGTATCTTTTTTCTGATTCGAGCCTCGTAAAATTCAAAATGGCTGTCTAATGTACGATTTCGCAATAATTTTTCGATCCCTTCAAAGTATGGCTATATTATACTCGAATTGAAAGAATTTTGGAGTAGATCACAATTATGGTATTATTTTTCAGATTTGTATCTCCAAAAATTCAAAATGGCTGCTTTGCAGGAATTCGCAATTCTAAAATCTAATTTTTTAAATTTTAACCAAAGAAATGAGTATAATTGATTGGAATTCGGTAACTGATATTTTGTTCGTTGGGATTTGCTACTCCGCGGAGTTGCCGTTATCTAGTTATCACACCAAACAGAATAGCATTTCATTTTTAGTTTGTGCTAAATGTTGTCTTGCTTGTAATTTTTTGTAATTATTTTTTGGTCATCATTTGCTCACATATGCATGTCAGAGGAAAATTGCATGCAATCGATGTAAAACTTGTGAAGGTAACCTCATCAGAAATCAGCCCAAAGGAGGTTTTGGACAAGGGAAAATTACATTAGTCAAGAATGAAGCTGACCAGTCATAAACTCCTGTGTTGCCCATATAACAACCGCTTAGTGAGCCAGTTTTATGCCACCCTGTGATTAAATCCTAGTACGCTAAGCTAAAATCTTCAAGTCCAGCTTAATTATAGTTTCAATATTATACCTCAAGTTATTTGTATGAAATATGCATGAAATTCTCTGATTTAATCCTTTCCCTCCATATAGTTTGATTAACCCTCCATTCCCTATCATTGTTTGATTTAACCCTCCCTTTCTATGTTATAGTTTGATTTACCCCCCCCCCCCTTCCATGATGTATTTTGATTAAAATCCCCCTCCCCACTCTATGACTTAGCTTTGATATAAGCCTCCTGTTGACATATTTTGATTCAGCCGCATCTTTTAACTTTGAGTAATTTGTGTCCATCGAATAAACGAGCTCATTGACAAAATGTTTATGAATCCAATACCAATAGGAATACTTTTTCTATTTACTATTATTGTTTCACGGTCACATTCCCATTTCTTGTTTGATAAGTGCTTAGCAAATTTTATTTTGCTGTAAAATTTTGTTCTCATTCATTATAAAAAATTTTTTCAAACAGGCGATGTGTTATTACACGTACATTATCACCTTTAATCCATACTTATTCAGTCAATTTTTTTTTCATTATTGACTTTTGATTTAAATACCAAAATCAACATTATTCAATTTTGAAACTGTAACAGTGGTACATACAATGTATGTGTTTCAAATCACAGCATCACTCTATTGTCTGATATGTAGCATAAGTTATGTGCAAATAGATGTACTTCAGGAAATTAATTCAATCTTAGTGTACACATGTGCATCTTATTAACATAATTATAGGATATCCTATGATTTTGAGGAATATCATTTTTATCTACGAGGTGATATTGATATCTGCACGAGAGAGCAAAGCGAACGAGTGCATATATCAATATCACAGAGTAGATTAAAATGATATTCTGAAAAAAATCATAGGATGTTCTTATTATCCAACACTTACAAGGAGTGTACGAAATGTATAATATCATTGCAAAATGAATTTCATGCCAAATAGAGTCAATTTTGTGGGAAATCAACAAGCGGAGTATATCGTCACAATATCCTCCGAATATTGGGTTTTCCTGAGTATATTGTCATGATATCCTCCGCCCAGAGTATATCCTTACGATATCCTCCGGTTATTCATTTTGCCAATAAATATCAAATTTATTTTTTAATGTTTTTATACATTTAGTACACTAAGTGTAGGATAATATATGTTATCCAAGTGTTTATATTGTCATCGCTTTCTGCATGTTAGATAAAATATTTTAAAAATGTTGTTAAAATCAATGTGAATATCAATAGGTGAAATCATACTTGTTTAATATTATTCTTTCTTCGGAATGGATTTCTGAATTCTACTCCTAATCATCTTTTTAATACTGGATAAAACTTCTATGTTATATAGTAAGATTGTAGTACTGATTGATTTTCAAAAATATCAGGTTAAAATTAACAATTTTTAATGATGTTGAAATTGAATCTACCATATTTACTGTATTTAGTGCCCATCCCATCAATTTCTGAAGAAATCAAGTGGGTGATAATAGAGTACTTAATGCTGTAAAAGTTGATCCTCCCAATAAATATCTACCATTTCACACCATACTTAACTAAATATTCTCTCTAAGTAGTTCATAATGAATGAAAGAAATGTTCAAATTTAAGTTTTATTTCGGTATTTAACTAAAAAGGCTTCTGCTCATGCCAAGGTCGTGAACTTTCTTGTTTCTTTTTAACATTTTTCCTTATTCTCATGACTTTTACACATTAGATTAAATTAAAAACATAAGGTAGAACTTTAGATCGATATCCAACAGCCTCTTATAGAAATAATGAATATAATCAGAGAAAAACAATTCCTTCAATGCAGGGGCTCCCTGTGAGGAATTTTTTCGATATTGTTTTGTTAGATTCTTGGTTTATTTAGCGATCTTTACCATAACTCTCCAATATAACTCTCCAATAAGAATCCAATATCATTATTGTCAAAATATACTGTTACTTCAGTCTGATGCTGCAAATGCCATACATGAAATTCCTGGAGAATTTTGACTTCTTTCAGATAATATAGGCACTTATAAGAATGGTCCAAGTATGTATTTCTAACTTCCCAGGGCACTAATACAGTAATTGAAAATGTAATTTCAAAGATTTTATTGTTTGTGTTTTCTTCAAAATATGAAAAGAATAGGTTGGTTCTTATTAGAAGGAATGTCTCAATTGGTTCTAATCAGGTCTGTGTTTGTATTTTAGGTTCAAATATATCTACGACCTTGATCCCTGCAGTAACTAGTAATAGCAACAATCTGAGTGGTAACAATGGCAACCAGTCAGCCGCGAGCCCCCAAAGTAGTCCGACCAAATCACACAGTGCCCAGGCCTCACCTACAAGCTCTACAAAATGGTCACGACGACCTCCTCGGTCATCCGAATCCGACGTCAACAAAGCAAAAATGGTAAGAATTGTAGAGTAAAATATTGTGAGAATTTATCAAAGATGGCATTCTCATCTGATCAGTGTTAGAAATCTGAAAATTAATATTTGGAAGAAATATTCATATTTCAGAGATCAAGGCGGGACTCCAATGAAGATTGGGAAATTCCTGAGTCAGAAATACAATGTAAAGTGCGAATAGGCTCTGGATCATTTGGAACCGTGTTTAATGGGCTATGGCATGGCCCTGTTGCAGTTAAAAAGTTAAATGTTGTGGACCCTACTCCAGCACAGTTGCAGGCCTTTAAAAATGAAGTTGCAGTCTTAAGGTATGTCTGAGACAACTTGGATGGAAACTGGCACTGTCCATGTTTTCTTAAGCAATTTCTAAGTGAAATGTGAGACCTGCTCCTAGAGACTTGCATACACCATGATGAAGTACACCATTCATCTGCATGTTAATATTATGAGCCACTGCCACATATCAAACAATAATAGTGCTTTTAAAAATGTACCTCTTGAAGTGAGAGTTACGAAGATTGGTGAACCTAAATTTACATCAATTCATGAATTTTTGAAGTGTTTTTAACAGAGCAAGCCATGGGTGTTCAAGTGTTACTGCAGTAATGTTCCTGGCAGAGAACATTTTGCATAACTTCCAAATCTTTCACTGTGTTTGCAATGTTCAGAAACAAGTACATTTACAAGTATTTTCCTTGGTTGGATTACCTTCAAATATTAATCATAACCTGATCATCAATCAATAGAAAACTGTTGTATTTGTAAAAGCGGATATTTGTTCATACATGATAACTTATTTTCAATTGCAGAAAAACCCGACATGTGAATGTGCTATTATTTATGGGTTGTACCTCGAAACCACAGTTAGCTATTGTTACTCAATGGTGCGAAGGCTCCAGTCTGTATAAACATTTACATGTAGAAGAGAAAAAGTATGATATGATGCAGTTAATGGATATTGGGAGACAGACAGCACAGGGCATGGAGTAAGTATGATATATTTGTTTAAGTACTATCAACGTGGCATGGAGTATGTATGATATACTGTATTTATCTTATGTGTTACAAGTAGGCTCAGACATATACTAAGTGCTCAGAAAACATGAAGACAGAGAATACAAGAGGAAAGAAATGAAAATCTAATAGGATACATACACTTTCACATTAGTCATATAGGTTTATATATATTCAATATGTTTTTCTATTCAATATGTTTATATATATTCAATATGTATATGTGTATGCAAGGCAGATCATTTAAGAGTAAATTGTATTTTTATTTTTATTAAGAAATTGTCCTCAAACTTATTTTAGTACTGCACACTATATGTAAACCTACTTCCTTCTCAATTTCAGTTATCTTCATGCTAAGTCAATAATACATAGGGACTTGAAATCGAACAATATCTTCTTAACGGATGATTGTACAGTAAAAATAGGTGACTTTGGTCTAGCAACAGTGAAAACACGCTGGAGCGGCTCACACCAGTTCCAGCAACCTACAGGCTCTATATTATGGATGGTAGGTGTCAGAATTTACAAATAAATATTCAGGCTGTAATGACATAATTTTTCTCTGCGGAATCTTGTATAGATATATGAAAGAGATGTTTAAAGTCAAACATGAAGCAGTGGAATATTTGCCACTAGGAGAGATTATGTGAACATCATCTCTGTCACTTGCGACAATGGGAATCTCTACAAGAATTAGTCTCTACTCTTCTCTTATTCTACGGTCTCTTTTGCAGGCACCAGAAGTGATCCGTATGAAAGAGGCTAACCCCTATACGTTCCAGTCTGATGTCTATGCCTTTGGTATTGTCCTCTATGAGTTGATGACTGGCCAGTTACCTTACTCCAATATAAATAACAAAGACCAGGTAAGTTCTTTATTAATAGAATCTTTAAAAATATGGTGAAATATTCGGAGTTTATTGGTGAGATATCATCCCATAGTCCACCTATCTATTATCTATTATATTGTCTCCAACTTTTTTGTGGATGATTTTTGGTAGTTGGCATCTGTAACAGATGGCAGGTTGTGACATTTTGCATGTTAATGCTTTGTTTTTCAGTGGTTAATTAAAGTGGCAGCAAAGGCTAGATAGTGGTATATGTTGGAAGGATTTTTTCAAAAATAATTCAAATGTTTGTTCCTTTTTCTATCATTATTTATTTTATAAAAAAATATTGAGATATCTGATGACATACTAAGACGTTATTGAAGATTAAATTTACAAAAACATCAAGATTCATTTGAATTGATAAGAGGAGTCCACTTTTCAGCATAGAGTGTTTCTACCTCATAATAATTGTTAATTTGCTTGAAGTGTCTAAGATGTCTATAAATGTGTGAATGAATGTATATGTATCTCATACTTGAGTGGGTTTGGGGTAGATATCACCCGGGAATATATATCGTATCTGAGGAGCGGGCAGGATATATTGTATATGTCCCGCTCCTGGCCAAATGCGGGCAGATATAATATATCCATCCCGCTCCCGGGAATTTTTCAAAAGTTTAAATATCATAAGTTTTAATTTTTTAATTTAAAATTTAATTTTTTTAAGTTTAAATGTTACAATTTCATTGTATTGAACAAAAAGAATATTACGAAAATGTTAAATATAAATATCTTGTCATTTGAAAAAGGTGGAAAGGGTAATATCTACCCTAAACCCACTCAAGTATGAGATACACCAGTTATGCACGGTCGGTTTGGATACATGGAATATCCCTTGGGATATACAATATATCTTCCCTCGGTCCCTTCGGTCCCTCGGGTAGATATATTGTATATCCCTCGGGATATTCCCTGTATCCAAAACCTCCCAGTGCATAACCCCTATGTATGCATCTCTTATATTCATTGGGAATATAAATTTGAGATAAAAACTCGGGTATAACAAGTAGATATTTTATTTTTATTTAAAGAGATATCTATTTTATTGAAGTACATACATTGTTGAAGGTAATATACATGCTGCTCCATTCAAAGGGATTGAACAACTACACTCGAACATACATTATTTCAGACTATCTACTATGTACTAATGAACATCACAGATAAGCAAATCATAGCATTTTTGGAAGAAAATCCAATTCTATAAATGCAATATTATGTACAGCTAATGTTCTTTTTATTAGTTCACTTTGTAAACAACTCTCATTGCACATCTAATTTTATTGACCCCTATCAAGAATTTACTTCAATTTAGTAAACACCTCTCTTGTGTACTCCTAATTAAGAAATATAGACCGAAAAGCAGGGGTTATATCGTCGAATACACCCCGCAGGGATAGGCACAAACGTTTTATGTACCCCGAACGACAGAAGGGAGTGAGGGGTTCGAAAGCTTTTGTGCCTAGACCCAAGGGGTGTATTCGACGATATTACCCCAGCTCTGAGGTCTATATTACGATTCCAACATGAAAACTCACCAAATTGTTTCAAATATTCATCATGGTCCTCCATTACTACGACCCACCTTTATGACATCACACATTACACGTATTAACTGGGGTATTGATCGCGAATATATCCCAGATGAAATGTTGACTTTGTTTACAGTTTATAGAAGGCGTGAATACAGTCATGTTCGAATAGTTAATAAAACCTCTCAGTGTTTACTACCATGTTACCAGACTCTTGAAATGTCCGAAGAAAACTGAAGGAAAGAAATATATACATTGTTCAGATATGAAGTTCATTACTATGAAATGTACAGTACTGTAAATGAATTGGTAACAATTAATTTCAACTCAATACTTGTAAGTGGTCGTCAACATAAATTTCAAACTAAAATCTAATAAAATGTATAAAAATGAAATCTCACTAATTGTGATGAAGACCATACTATTGTACTGGAAGTTGATGAATGAATCTAAACTATATTGAACCTGCGTAGCATTTGGACACTTCATTGATAATTTGTATGAAAACAATCCCAAAAGGTTTTTTGTACATTACCAGCCCATCTCGAAAAATGGGCCATGTATTTGTATTTCATGTCCATAGATGTAGTTGGACAGTTATTTTCCTAGCAAGATGGCGTTGGCATCATTTTCAGACTGCATGTCTAATATTAAAGTAGCCTTTGAATAATGTTCCCAAGACAATGATTTCCTGATTAAGTACTTGAAGCATTACAATTGTATATGCAAAAATGTGGAACAAAAAAATAAGGATACTTTTTACATGCAGAATTTATATTCTGTCAAAATCTTCAGGGCATTGACACTATTTCAGAATTTATATTCAGTCAAAATCTTTAGGGCATTGACACTATATCAGAATTTATATTCAGTCAAAATCTTTAGGGCATTGACACTATATCAGAATTTATATTCAGTCAAAATCTTTAGGGCATTGACACTATATCAGAATTTATATCCAGTCAAAATCTTCAGGGCATTGACACTATATCAGAATTTATATTCAGTCAAAATCTTTAGGGCATTGACACTATTTCAGAATTTATATTCAGTCAAAATCTTTAGGGCATTGACACTATATCAGAATTTATATTCAGTCAAAATCTTTAGGGCATTGACACTATATCAGAATTTATATTCAGTCAAAATCTTTAGGGCATTGACACTATATCAGAATTTATATCCAGTCAAAATCTTCAGGGCATTGACACTTTATGAGACTGAATGTTGCATGCAGCATCAGTTGGCTGGCAAATAGTCCCTCCATTCTCAGACTGCATTTTCTTCTTCTTTTTGAAGAAATCCTTGATGAGTTGCCATAGAGTTCTTTTGCTTTCAGCAATTTTTTTGATCTCTGTAGCATTTTGTTGAATTAGGTTCATCATCATTTTCTGACTTTCTTCCAACTTTGACAGATGCTGACTTCTCTCATTGGCTAACGTTTGTTGTAACTCTTGCACTGTTTGACGGAGATTTTCTCCCTCTTGTTTCAACTGGGCAATTTCTGCTCTGTTTTGTTCTTGTTGCTTCTTTGTTTTCTGGGTCAGCTTTGATAGCTGATTTTGCAGAGCTCTTACAGATGCTAATAGCTCTTTGTTCTTCTTTTCTAGATCTTTATTTTTTTCCAATTCTCGCATGAGATGGCTTGTGATATTTGTCAGGGTATCTTTTGTTGTTTCATGTTTCCGCTGCTCCGCTTCAAGCTCAGTCTGAAAGGTTATGATTGAATACTATATAAGTGGCAATTTTGCCTAATCATTTAATTTGCCTATTGCCTAATTTTTGCCAGGTTTGGAAAATTTAATATCGGAAATATTATCTACATAATGTTATCTAATGGGAAGTTTCTTGTCATTAGGAAATTTGTAATGAGGAAAAAGATAAATTTGACCATTCGGCAAATCAACTACTCCGATTAAATACCACTTATACAGTACTGAACCCTGAGAAGACTCCTTATTCTCACTATAGCATGTCTTATTAAGGTCCGAAATGCTTTAGATTTTTGGTACATTATCATATACCTCATTATGTCAAAAGGAAATCAGATGCCTTACTTTTAAGTATTTCAAGTTTAACATTTATTGAAAGATGGAGCTGTATTTTATTAAGTCTAGAATTTTGTTTACTGTTTCAACTCCGATTGTATGTTTAACCTGGATTGAGTATCCCTCTGAATACAGCACAGAGTTTTGGATTTTGTCCAAATAGAACAGAAATGGAACCTTTTCCAATAGTTTACTTGTTTAAACGGCTCCGAGACCTCATAATACACAAATGTTATGCTTACCTTTAACCTCTGGTTTTCTCTAATGAGTTGGGGAGTGCTTGGGCAGTGCATTTCTGAAAATATATAACACATATATCATAGTTTTGTTGTCCATTTTAAAATGCTTTTTTCTGAGAAAGTTGGTCTTGATAAAATATCAATCTTTCAGGAAATGACAGATATGTGAAAACTCTGGTTGGGGGGGGGGGGCATATTGTACCAGTGTTTATAGAAATCAACATTTAAAACCAGACCATAACTTTAATCCCAATGCTTCTCCAAGTGTTGATATTTGCCTTGATTTAAATGGAATTTTCCCACATATGCACATGGTCCTTATCAATATTCTGATATTTGCAAGGGAGTCTCCCTTTCAATGGAATTTCAAGAACATGTACAGTACACATTGACATGAGCCTTTGTTTATATAAGATATGGTATTTACTGTCTGGACTGGTTGTGAGAGTTGGTATCTCATTTCTTCTTCCTGGTTCTAAGAAGCTCTATAAATATAACTTTTCTGAGGTTTGCACTTGGCCCTAAAATCAACTATAGACATTGCAATAGAAACAGGATAACTTAAAAATGGCATTAAACCTTAATAAAGAGTTCATTTCATTTGGGCTGAAATAGTGTCTTACATTGCTGACAAGCATTTGGAATTAAAATTACAACCAAGTCAAAATGATTAACTATATTAATGTACAGTGAATTCTGCGCATGTAGCAATCTCTTGTCAGGGATCTGTTTTTCCAGTCTAAAGATTAACATTTGTATTTTATGATGTAACTATGTCAGTATTTTCAGGGGTCTTCTCAAGTTTTGCACTAGATTTTAAATGCAATCTATCACATTAACTTCTACACATTCACTCACCCTTCATTGGAATAGAAAGTATATTCTGAAAATGATTCATTACTTACAGAAATAGACATTTATAAGTAATAGAGTTGCTAATATAGTCCAGCTTAGAAATGTAATAGTGTTCAAGACAAAGGACAAATATATACACAAAAATGTACATCTATTGTTTTATTATTAGGTCCACATTCTTTATCACATTTCATGTTTGCATACCTGTGCTGTTAATATTCACTGTTGTTCTGTTGCCAAAATGGAAATCTCTCCCATGACCCACTGTATTCCTTGTGTCTGCTCTCACAGGTTCTCTGTCACCAGCTGCTCTGTCCCCAGGCTCTCCCAGACTTTCCAGTTCATACAGTTCATCAGACTCCCCACCATCTTTAAGAAAGGCATAAGGTGTTCAGATTATCACGTTTTGATTTTTTATATCTGAATCAGTGGGAGATCGAAGGGACCAAGAATAATGTTCATTGACAGGTTCTGGATTAGAGAGGTGTTCAGATAAACAGGGTTCACGTTTTTGTTGTTTTCCACTGCTCCAAAATCAAATTGAATTATTTACATGATACATCCCATGCTTTATAACATAAAACGATTTCTTTACTTTGTGCAACTTTAATTTTGTTCATCATAGTAGAGTACATACCTTGAGAGTCCGCCATTAGCTATGTTGCCCTCAGTGCATCAGCCTCTTTGTTCACTTTCCAGAATGATGGGGAATTATTTATCCAAACTTGCCACCTCAATTCAATTTTTATTAGTTTATTATTAGGCTTTCTTCATTTCTGTTGTCCAGGTAGGAATATACACTTTAAATGATGAATTATGCCTGTGCTTGGTCCAAAATATTTATCTTTTATGATAATTATGAAGTAGTTCTGAAATATCACTCCGCAGTGATGTAGCTTTTCTTGTCTTGAGTTGTATTCAAAATGTTGTTTGAAAGTGAAATCTGTTTTGGATTAGTTTAACACTAACTTAAAACCCACTTGCGCAGTTCTAAGAATGTTCATATTATATTGCCTCGTTGTTAAAACATTAAAGCACGCAGTGTTAATTCCCAGGACTATATGTTTGGTAGGAGAGATATTGGGTGTGATGAAACACATGGGGAATCCCCTTAAGGTGTAGGGTGGCAATTTGCCAAAAACAACCATCCGATATTTTCTTATCCAATCAGATCAGTGGAAAGTTTTCAATGCCAATTCTGTCTGTACACCTGGTTTGTTCTTTAATAACGCCTTGTGTGCTCTGAATTTATGACGAAGCAGTTTCCAAAATTCATAACAAAGAATTTTCTTATATGACAAATTGTATACTGCTAATAGACTCAATATTGATTGTTTATATTTACCTTTTTAACACGTCAAACAACTTTTATCATATCAAATAGCAGGGTTGTATCATAGATAGGCACAGACTACCCTGATCTTATAACTCTCTCCTACATGGCACTTAGTCTAAATCATAAGCCCCAAACTAAGTTTCTGAGCCCTGATGTATTAAGAATCTGAATGAATGATATAGATAAGATTTTCAAGTTATTTTAATGTCAAATGAAGAGTCCCATTGAAAATGGCTCACAAATGACAAGTTCTAAATGTTTGTACATGTTTTCTGCTCCAGATCCTGTTCATGGTTGGCAAGGGCTATCTGCGCCCAGACATCAGTAGGTTTAGGAATGATACACCCAAAGCATTGAAGCGCCTCTACACAGACTGTATAGACTATAACAGGGAAGAGAGGCCCCTTTTCCAACAGGTAACTTAAATTGCATAAGGATTATATACTGGGAGGTTTAAGATATAGGATTTATCCAGAATGAACTATTCATGATGAACCCATGATTCATGATTTTTATGAGGTCACGGCTTGAGCTCTCATTTTATTTACATAATGGTCAAAGAATGTTATCATTAGTAAATATAGATTTACTAAATATAGATTTACTAAACATTGTCTTTTCATTTCAGATTCTAGCTAGTTTAGAGAACTTAATTCGTTCAGTGCCGAAAATAAAGCGTTGCAATTCTGAGCCAACATTTAACAGGACTCACTTCCAATCTGAAGATTCTGACTTCCTATATACATGCCAGTCTCCAAAGACACCGATAAACAGTCAGTTTGGGGGGGCCTTCCCATTCTTAACCAGTGGGCCAGGTACAGGTGCATTTAGGTGAACACTAGTGACATCTTTCAAAAAGGGAGGAAATTAAAAATACACATAAACATCCATGAATCTATTATTTATGGTGTATGTTGGATTCTACTATCAAAAACAAGGATAGGAACAACACACAGATTGAGACAATTAACATGTATATTAAGTACAGAGGAAGAAGTGCATTATTTAAGGTATCACCGTCAACAGAGATGTACAAGTAAATTATTTCAAAGCTCCCGGATTAATGTAGGATACTGAAATGATCAATGCTTGATCTCCAAATGGACAGAGACCATTACACTGATATATTTGTTGTTTATCCCTTGCGAACACAGTCAATACATAGACCCAAGTTGTATAGTGACCATAAAGTCTCTTTACAATTACAATACAAAGTCTGTGTAAAGTGTAAAGAGACTTAGTTTATGGACTCCTTGAATATACAATGGATGGAATTCTGAATTAAAATCACCCAGATTTATGCATCTGAAAGGTTGATTAAATTGTATCCGCTACTCTCAAATTTGAAATTTTGGATTTTATTACCTTGCAAACAAGTAAACCAGTAGACCTCCCTAAATGTATATACATTTTCCATGTTGGTTGAGTATTATATATTGAGCAATATGGTGGACCTTATTGTTATGACCCTGAACATTTTTCCAAGACCCTACATGGAGCATTCTCCAAAACCTATCATCCAGGCAAATGGCAAGTTGGTGACTTAACTGTTTGAAAAATAAAAAAACTGGAACTTTGTGGTGAAAAATGATAAAAATTAAAATTTGAAGAAAACTAATTTCAAATCCAGGCATTTAACTAATTATATGATTACTATTCAATTCTGGGTACAGATCTGCTCTGATATGTGTATATGTACATATTATAATGTACTTTACTAAAGCCAGATATCTTACTAAAGCTGTTCTCAATGGTTTACATACACCAGCCTCAAATTTAGAAATTGTGTAAACAGACACAGAGATGCTGTATAAGAGAAATGTTAATAAGAAATGAGATTTGAATATGAATGAACAGCATTAACTCATATATCATGTAGAGTTAAGGGTTCCATCCAGAGGTTGAGAAAGTTATTAAACTGAAGGAGTCAAGAAAATCCTGGTGAGTTGTTCTGAATATGCAAATACCCTGTTAAATTCACTTGATTCATCCTTCACTCTGCAATATTTGTTATGATTACTGCAATAGTAGATGTCACATTAACATTTTGGAGTGATCAATCAATCAAATCATATCATAGAAAAGATTAATTAATTAATTTCACTTTATGGTTGTCTAAGGGAGTAAATGCTCATTTTGAAAAAAACAGCTTCATTCCTATCAGATTAAAATCAATTAATAAATCAAATAAAATCACTTAATTGGAGGGACTACAATGTACATTTTACCATACTAAAAAAAACTCACATCACTGTGGAATAGAAAGCACTTTGAGGAAAATACCGTATGAATTATATGTCAATAAGAGAGCTCTCCAGAGAGTGAAGCTACTCATCAATTTGATCACGATTCAGTGGAAGTTGTGGTTTTGCAAGTATCAAATACGCTTAATTTCTCGAATCATTTCTTAATTTCTTAATCATGATGTGATTTTTAAACACAAGGCTTAATTCACCAAAGTGTCTCTACTGATCTTTTGGCATCGTGAACTGCATTTGTTCATGTTCATTCTTAGTCCTATGTGACTGTGTCCCAAGATGTTATTTAGGCAGGCAGAGTCAAGTGAGAAATCTAGGGTTGCATACCATACTGCACTATGCCCAACAGGTCCAAAAATCATTCATCTCTGCATACCTTAATATGAGGGTAAATTTTAAAATACACTCGCATAAAAAATTATATGTACAGTATCATGAAAATAATTTACAAAGTCCAATATAGTGTATATATTAAACTATTGAATAAAAATGTATGTAATATTTCTTTAAGTTATCATGTATATACTTTATGAATGTACATGTATATAGTCTATTCTCTCTCAGCACTACTGCAAAATAAATATAAATATGACCATTTTATAGAAAAAGGATGAGTTGTGTTTTGTTAACTTATATGCTTTATCTCATCTTCCTCAAACCCTTCATCCAAACAATTGGTTTTAATTTTGAATCCGTCGAGTAGAAATTCCATTTTTGAATAACACAATCTTCCAGGCATAAGTATTTTCTTCTAAGATATTGGAACCAGTATTATTATTAATCAGTAAAATTTCAGAATGTTGCCATTCAACATATATTGTCCCCTGCACCATCAGATGATTTCAGTTGAGTTATTTTATATAATATATTTGTCTTTGTGTGGCAGTCTGAAAATAGATCGAGGATGTGACATGGAGTGATGTGCAGAAAGAGGTTAACCATGAAGCTCAACTATGAGCTATATGGCTTATCTCCTCTTTGCCAATTTGTCCATCCCCTCATTATCTACCTTAAAGGAATGTTCTGTATCACAGTAAAATGCATCATATCCTCTTCTGCCACATGGCATCAGTTTGTTGCTTGTCACAATAACCTTTATTCAATTCTTGTAAATTTAATTGAAGGGTTAATAGCTGGAATTCTCATCCTAAATACTGTTAGTCTAAAATTTTTAATTCAAAATGATATCAGTATGTCACAAGTAGAAATGCAATTGCCCTTCAAAATAAACAAGGCACAAGTAGTTCATTCAATTTAGAACTTGTCTACTGCTTGCAATGTAAAGAATTTTCGTATGAGTCCATTGATGGGGCAAGTAACAGATAATTACAAATTATTTTGAGTTTTACGATGATACAGACTCTGCCCTTTAAATCAAAGAAAAAAAACACAATTATTTTGAAATTAAGAATAAATTTATTTGGGCTTCAACAACAATCCATAGATCAATATATTCAGCATTGCGTTAGATTTAATCAAAATAAGGGATTTTTTACATTTAAGGCTAATGACAAAATATTGCACCAAAGACTTCTATTCAACACTATCAGATTATAGCCTGTCTCAGTCTGAATTAATTTGCGTGAACTTAATTTATCCAAGAAAGAAAATATATTAAAAATCAATCACAAGTAATTTTTCAAAAACATATTCTGTAAAAGGTCAACAGCAGGTTTACAAATCAAATGATATATGTGACCTTCTCATGAACAAAAAATGTAGTTTAGTTTTTTGCAAATATACAATAGCTTAAAACATTGCTATTACTGTCGTTTAACACTAATAAAGTGAACACCAAGTTTCTCATTTTGTCAATTTTTTGAAAACAGTATCCAAGATGCGAACAAAAGTCTTAATTCCATAGTTCTTATATATCTGATTGGCACATATTAGCATGATAATATAATACTGTGTGTTATCAATATCGGAAGTTTCAAATGACTTACTATTACCAATGTCTAATTTATGCACATCCCATGATAATTATTTATAATTAATAATAATACAAATAATAGTTAATAACAAATCGGTCTCTGTTGAATCATGCTCACTGTGGACAAGCATTCAAAAATCATTTTAATCTCAATACTCTTTCATTGACTCAGTTAAGCTGACCAGTCATTTAATAGCAGTACATTCAATATTCATTAATCATATTAATTGAAATCATGAATTTATCATGTACAAAATTATGTTATGATAAAAAATCTATAAATCATCATATAACAAAAATACAAATTATATTTTATGTTACATATTGCACTTCTAATCATTGATTCATTTTTACATACTAATGAACAATCAGAGCAACAGTAAAAGCTTGTATAATGATTGCAAGTTGACAATATTTTATGTCCATTTTTGTAAGAATAATTTCACTGCAATTGATATCCAGAAGGCAATGCTTCTATTGCAATGATCACTTTTACTAGAACATATTGATCAGTCCTCGTATTTCAAAAAGATGTAACAATTCTTGAAATTAATATGAGATATTACAATTTCACGATTATTGTTGCTCCAATTGCTTTCTAATTGCACACATATTACTCCTACAGCATTCTTTTTACATATTGTACATGATCATGTCATTTTCAAGACATGACTTTTTCAGATTTTATTCTCACCTACAAGTCACTGTATTTGTCAGCATTATCTACTTTAACAAATTGCCATATAAGGTGATAATTTTTAGCTTCACGAAATAGATGTAAATATATGGCCCTATAAAATTAGAAGGTTTCAGGACACTATGCTTCCAATAGAATAATTCTCCCGTGACTTAGTTCCAAATGACTTCAGCAAAATGCATGAAAATTCATGTATTTCTGATTCATCACTGGGTTAAAATTCCATAGAGCTTACTTGAATGAGAACTAATGTCCTCATTGCCATGGCGACACAATATAAACACTTTACTCTTCAGTTGCGTTGAGTTTGAAATTCCATATAAGGCAGTATGCATTGTTTCTGGAGAAGCAGCCTTAAAGTCAGTAGGGAGAGTAGCTTCAGTAATGCCCTGTTCATTGGCTGTCTGAATAATATGACTTAAAAACGTTGTCCATCGTAGAAGGATTGCTTCATCGTTGTCAGGTACCAAAAGTTGGAGCAACTTGCCTGGGGCCTGAAATATGACACAAAGTGCAAAATATATATGTGAACAGCTTTTTTTAAAGAGAAAATATTAACACTTTTTCAGTTCCAGTTTTATATCTTATTCACCCCTATGTTATTAGAACCTGTTAATATTAATAGATGTGGACATCTTGAAAGGTACAAACAGAATTCAGATTTGAAATAGATTCCACAATGACACATAAAATAAATCAGCTTCAATGAACTGCAATGAACTACTCAAATATTCTTTGAAACTTAAACCATTTGTGAAACTATGATTATGAACAAATAATAAATGAAATTCTTCAAATTCCTAACTTGTAGGTCATTTACAGAAACTTTTCATTGTTAAGAATTTCTAAATCCATTGTTCTCTTTCTATGATGTCATTATATCCATGGTTACAACAATTAGTTTAGGAATTTTGAAATCTACGAAGTTTCTGCTAATGCCCCTTGAATAACAAATCTTTTAAAGTAAAATGTATTACTTTGGCAGCTAGCAGATGTGGCACCATATGAGGATTACAGGACAGATTAACCAGCACTTTCAGAGACTGCAACTTCAGGGTGTGACTTTCCATGTCAAGACAAGCGTACAATCGTTCAATGATGCGTGTGTAGTACTTGTGGTGACGAGATGTCACTGAGAGATTCGTTAAAGCTTGTAAACAATGCAGTTGCGTTGATGCATCACATTTCTCCCAAAGAGTTATGTCGATTAAAATTGGAATACAATCCTGGAAGATAAGATATGTATATTTTGCACTATAGATGGCAACCTAAATAACTAAACATCACAAAACAAATGTCACTATTAAAGCATATAGTGCTATATACAAATTGGGAAGACTGCTCAGATGTGAGCTTATTTATAAGGCAACTCAGTTTGACAAGCTTTTTCTAGCTTCTATAAGGGACTGCAAGACTCCTTCCACCAATAAAACTGCACTTAGCAAATTTATATGTTACATAACTTTGCATATTGATGCAATCTATCCCCTTCTCATGAGCAGAGAACATTTTTGACATTTCAAATGTGAATTACTGTACCTCTAATAATTTTTGGTTCTCTTCATTGACTGCAAGGTTTGTGATTGTGTTTGTGATGTCAGAGACAACAGCTGAAGAAGTGCTGAACCCTGATCTCATGGCCATGTTGTGGGACATCAGTAATTGTTCTAATTTAACAATACAGCCAGCTTCCCTCAGAAAGTTCTGAAAATATATCTTTTGAATATTAAATGATTTTATACAAAGAAGTGTCAAGGTGGGTCTGTATGGGTAAAAAGATTTATAATTCTTTTGCAATAGGAAATGACGTAAATATATCACAATGACACCATTTGGAATCTCTGCATTTAATCTGAGAAATCACATAAATTCAAATTGAGAAATGAATCACAATTTTAATCATTATTAGTATTTTGTAAGGGAATCATCAGTTTTTGTAAGGGATTTCTTGATGGACATCAGATATGATTTATGAGTGTTCTCTCATCCTCAGGTGCTATAAAGTTGCAACATGTCACATAAACAGTAAGTGAGCTTGAAGATATACCTATACTGATTACAGAAGCCAGAATTAGAAATTAGGAAAGTACATAACCAAAACATTCAGCCACGGTGGATAGGGAAATAAGACATATTTCACAGTAGCAAAACAAGATATTAGAATAGTACATGTACATAACCAAATTATCGTACTACATGGAATTCCACTGTGAAGAGAGAAAGAAGACAATATGTTGTTTACAGAAAACATATTAAACAGGATTAACACATGTATGTGACACATTTATGTGACGACTATCATTTACCTTCTTAGTAAAAGCTGAACCTGCATTCTGGTCAACTGACATGGTTTTTGGCATTATAAAATTATTCAAACTATTTTGTTTATTTTTCATTGTAGTGAATTTCTATTGTATAATTAAGCTATTCAAGGGAGACTATGCTATGCCACCATACACAGAGAACACCCGGCTCTATCAATTTACTACTATGAATGATATAACAACAGTATCAAATGATGATTACTTTCACAGGATATCAAATGATGTCAGGGTATTCAGTGGTCCAACTATCGTATCACAAAATGCTGAATATCAATACAAGGAACAAACAACAACAACACATCTCTTAAATAAAGCAATGGTATTGAAGAAATTGATGGAATCCAGTATAGTGACAATTTCAAAGAAAGACAGAGTTCTAAACAGAGCAAATGGCACCTTGAATGTGTTGACAAAGGAAGACATTAAAGATTTCAATATTTGGCCAGATTGTGACAAGCCCAATGATGACAGAATACTCGAACAAATGAGCTTAACATATCACCTGTCAAACAAACTGGGCAATGCAGCTCCTAAAACCATAAATCTATACTCTGGTTTTGCTGAAGACCCTAATGTAATTGCAGATGATGGAACGACATATTTCAAAGATTGCCCATTATCCTGTAAGGTTGAGTGGAACAGACAGAGCAGCCATCTTGAAGCTGCTGATGCTATTATGTTAATGACATCTACCGGGAAACTCGTTCTTCCATCTCATAATAGATCTCCTGACCAAATATGGGTATTTTATAATCTTGAGCCGGCTTGGGTTGCCAACCAGTTAAAACATAGACTTTCAGGACCTATTATTAATTGGACGATGACTTACTACCAGCATTCTACAATTTCTATACCATACGGAAAATACATTAAGTTTTCCGACAGTGAAAAATATCCATTTTTAAAATCACAAATCCAAGAACACAAACAACGTGATATGTACAAAGTGAATGATGAGAGGATGACCAAGGATCGACAAGCTGCAGTATTTATGTCAAATTGTTTCTCAAGAAACAACAGGTTTGTATAATATGCTTTACTAATTCTAGAGCTATCGAGATATCCACCATTTTTTATCTCTTATCTTAAGCACACGTCAAGCTTATGAAATAAAAATTTCGAAAGAAAATAATCTAAAGGATGTAATTTTTTGTTTTATCTTATGTAAAGCTATAAATCAACTTCCAAAATATTACCACACAAATAAAAGACTGGATTTGTGATTTTCTTTGAATAGGTTAGGATACATCCATGACCTTCAACGATACATCAATGTAGATGTCTATGGCCAATGTGGGGACCTGTCATGTTCTAAACTAAGGGAAAACGAATGCTCAGAGCTGCTAGAGAAACATTACAAATTCTACCTAGCATTTGAGAACAGCAACTGCCAGCAGTATATAACTGAAAAGTTCTTTGAAAATGCTCTCAGGTAACAGCATACTGCAAGTTCTTGATTGGTCAGAAATCGATAAAAAAATATCAGCTACAAGGCCTACTGAAAATCATATTATCTGAAAAGATTACTGCTATACATGCATCAAATATAAGAAGTCTGCAGACTATGAGAGGCTATAACTTGAATGATTTATATCTTTGCACTTTTTGCTTATATTCCAGAAATCATGTAATTCCAGTCGTAATGGGGGGACGCAGAGATAACTATGTGCAGATGGCGCCACCAAACTCATTCATCCATGTCAAAGATTTTAAAAATCCTGAAAGTCTTGCTAAATACCTCATCAAAATTGACAAAAATAACGAACTTTTTGAGAGTTATTTTGACTGGCACCAACAAGGAATGATGATTAACACATTAAGTTGGTGTAGGTTATGTACAATGTTACATATAAAACAATATTATCCCCCACGTCACTATGAAAGCATTGATAAATGGTGGAGATTTGGGGGCTACTGTGAAAAAGGTATGTTTGCAAGAAATGAACTATTAAAAAGAATTAAAAATGTTACCTATCTAAAGAATGAATGAGAGTAGCTAGTACAGATCATGTTATTCTGTTAACTTGTAATAAATTTTGAATATGTCATTTTCAAATTGTGAATGTGCCTTATCATCACATTGTGTTGAGAATGGTGATTGAACATTAAAAACGCATAACATTTACCATTGGTATTTACAAGAGGAGTGAACAGACATTTTAAATCAATAAAAATTTTGTAATATTAAAATGAATTCCATTGCATTATTGGTTTGGAACATTTAATTTAAGCTCAATGTATATTTAAATTTTATATAAACAGGGAAAACAAACAGCAATTGTATATTTTGATTATGATACCAAACATTTTTAAAAAATGTAAAATCCTTGACATTTTTAATAAGAAACATTGGCCCAAATGATATGGCATCAAACAGGTGTTTGGAAGAGTTCATTAACTTATCAAGTACGGCTGTGTTTTATGTATTATGATATTGATTTATCTGGAAATGCAAAAAGTGAATTAGCTTTATGTATTTTTGTTGATGTCAATATTGCACAACATATGTAGTCGAGTACAAACATTTTTCATCACTTGAGAAACATTAGCTTTAAATGATGTACACAATCACGTATCAGAGTTAACTAATCTTCTTCTTATTCCTCTCCTTCACTCTCAAGGTTTCAATCATATTCTTTTACTATTTAACATTTTGTGGTTGCTATGGTAACCAATAGGATGATGCTATGGTCCATATCATGTAATACTTTATACATAATTTTAAAATCTATCTGAAATGTTCAATGTCCTTAAATAGTTTATATTTAACCATCTTGATCCATAAAATATAAGAGACATTGACATGCAAAATCTCACCACCTGCTATTTGTTACAGACACCAATGGAAATACTTTTTTTCCATTAACACCATCAGAAGAGTATCTCTTTTGATCAATATGATTTGAGATATGAGCATAATTTAAGTTTTTGCAAATTACAAAGTGTCACAAAAATCAGTGACTATACCAATAATTGGTATATTAAACAAAGTTTGAACTTACTTCAAAAAATCCTTTAGCTCGTGGTGAGAATGTACAAATTAATCCACAGCTGACATCTCCTTAATAGGAATTTATAGTGACTTCATACAATCCTTTTATAACATATCTAAATCAGTCTATTAAAAACTGAAAGCAGATTTTGCTGAAAAGTCGGATGAATAAAGCTGTAAGGAATCACTTCCCATTTACAGGACAAAAATGACCCAAATGATTCTTAATTTCTAAATCATGATGTGAAAGTGTCACATTCCTTGAATTTCAGCAAAGTCTAATGAGATCCGATGACCAACTTAGCATTAATCTGTCCATAGGAAAATCCCTTATCATTTGAGTTTAAAATCAATGCGTTTAACTATTGATTTAACTACAAGCTACATATAGGTGATTAAAATGTAAATGAACAGGAGCATGTTATCTTAATTTAATTGTAAATCCTGTAAACAATACAAGGTGCATTCATTTAAGGTTTAGCTCCAGGGAAAATATGGTAATTTCCTGTTTCAATTGTGACAAAGATATTCCTGGATACATGACTAAATCTAAAAAGATTTTTGTAATTTTTTTTCAGAATTAACCGCTTTGGTATAAGGCTTTTGCTATTAATGATTTACAGTATATTCATATATCAGAGACATCAGACATATCGGTTATACCTAAAGCCTAGTGTAACCTTTGATAAGAAATGCTAAATGGCTGTATCAATTACAACTGATTAACATAATGTATAGAAGATCCTGTTGCTTCTTAGTGAATGTAATATATGCAGTCTATGAGAATTCCAGGTAAACTGTAGGATGATAAACTAAGCCTTTGATCTTTGCCTTTCTATTAGACAAGTCAAGCTGATACACAAGACATTTATAGCATGATATATATATCTCATAGCACATTCTGATGATCTAGACGTTGGCATTAGTCTGCGATACCAAATCAACAAGGCATTAACATGCAAAATGTCACAACCTGCCATTTATCAAAGATACCAAATGCCATTTGTTACAGATGCTGCTACAGGCGCTGAAACATCGTCCACAAAAAGGTTGTAGACTTTAATAATATGGACATAAAAACTAAATCAGTTCTAGATTTTCATCCAGAGAAACCTCTGAGATAACAATATTTAACCTATTCTAGGTATGATAAAAATGTTTGAATCATACTTGACTAATGTAATCCAAGATTTACAAAACTCCATACCTGGTTGTTGGTGAAAGTAGCACAGTTGGATATTGTGGTGAGCAGCTTACTGAGTTGTCTATTGTCCTTGGTAGACATAAGCTGCACCAACACTCTGGCATCCCTAAGACTGATATCTTTGGCTTCTGCTGACTCTAAAGCTTGTTCTATTTCATTTGGGGAGAAGTTTGGAGTTGATTCTCTTGAGCTGCTTCGTGATTTTGAAGATGAGGATGAGCTACTAGAGCTGCTTGACTTGTATGTTGCTAGTCCCTCGCCTCCTCCTCCTAGATGGTCACCATCTTGTACATCTAGAGTGCCTTCTAGGGAGTCCACTAAACTAGCACCCTCAGATTCCACCCTGCTTTCATTTGAATCAACATTGTCTATGTTTCCATCACCCCAGGTAGCCCAGTTGGACTTCACTTTACTTTGGAGTTCATTAATAGCTTCTAATTGTTCAAGATCTTTTGGATGAGATTCACTGTCCTTTTTCTCAGATTCTAATCGTGCTATTGCATTTTCAACTGCATTATTTGTTATTTCGATAGCTGCACTATAGAGGGCACTATCGTCATCAGGACCGCCTGGTGGCACGACTGCTGGGCTACAATCGACTTGCTGAATAGATGGCTCTGATTCATTACTTTCTCCATGTAGAAAGAAACCTTGTTGTGTCGGGACATCAAGTGTGGGGTCAGCATTAGGGGCAGGGAACTGGGAGTCATATTGATTAATAGGGACGGAACTTGGAGGATCCTCGAGTAAAGGCTCAGCTTCCTCAGAGGTTGCTCTTACATCAATCACACCTAGAAAAGGAGACCATTGTTGGCTACAATACAAGCACTTGTACATGTATCTGTATATTTGCACAAAATCTACACAAACCTGATTTTTCTAAAAAATCTTAACAAATAATTCCTTAAAATATTGTACATAATTTATCAGTATTGTAATACTATAATTCTTCAATTATTCATACAAATATTTGATGGCATATTACAAAAAATATTGAAAAATTTTGAGCAAAACATGTAAAAATAAGGAGTAAACACCCTATTGAGAAATAACATGTCATGTAAATAATCTCCATGTATAGAGTATAAATGATTTACCCGTATCTTCCTCCAGACTATCAGGCTCAGGGCTGCTCTCCACAGAGAGGCTAGGAGTGGGGACTTTGAGGCTGTCAGCAGGGGAGGGGGACTTTGCTTTGCCTCCTAAGGCAGGTATCAGGTCTATGCTGTCTTGGGAAATATCTAGTGGAACATTCTCTACAAAACAAATATGAGACATGTTTATCCTTTATGGACATGTAATATATAAAGTGCTAACAGCATTAATGAATGAATATACGGATCAAAAAATGTCTATAATAACAACAACATGTCTAGACTAATAACAAAACTTGGCAGAAATATAGTACATGCTTGTACATAGCCTACAAATATTTGAAAGAGTGAAATGTTTATGAGCAACCTGAGTTTAAAATATGGTTGCTATGTTATCTGTATATTATTGTCTAGTTACAAGCCTCTGTGACCCCCCCCCCCACCTCTACTTGACTACACATCTTCTCACACGGAGAGTGTAGTAGTGGGGAAGGGGGTTAAAAAGGCTTGTAGCTAGACTATCGATTAGGCACCTGACCCTTGTTCAAAATTCAAACACAGTTTACCACAGTTTTGTGACATATTTTTCATTTATCAAGGTATAAATGTATCAAGCGATAATAGCGTTAATGAATGAATGATTAATAAAAATTGAGACTTGTCTACAATACCAAAGCCCCTGGACACCCAGGTGGAGCGTTGAAACAAAAATTAAAATGTCATTCACACATAGATAGGCAAGGTGTGTCCGATACCAGCCAATCCGAACACAGTATTTCACATATAGAACAGTGTGTGAAATATCAATAACACATGCAAGGTCACTAGTTAAACAGTTGTCATGGTGATGAATGGACTTTTCAAATTGGATTTTTGATGACTTGCTAACTTGACACTTGCAAATAATTTCATTGAAAATGTGGTCTTTTAGTGATTTTTTTCCTTTTGGATGATTTTGTAGAAAAATTGCAATGTGTGAAAAGAATTTAAGCCCAAGACTCAATGCATTGTAGCTGCTTCATACCACTCACGCGTTGTTTCCTAAACTTTGCATTCCCGCTAAACAACACTTTCATAGTATGATTCAGCACACAATGCACTGAGTCCAGGGCTAAAATCGTTGAACAACATGAACCTTGCATTATTATGCATTCATATATGCCAAGTGTGTCTAAGCCAATCAGAGTATCTCAGTGCATTTAATTAAAGTATATGGACAACTGAGTGGAAACATTATTTAACAGTACATTATGGTTTTATAATGATCTGAACAGTCCCTATGTTGGTAAATAAAGAACCAGAGAATGTAATTTTGTGAACCATGTCATTCTTTACTGGATTTAAAAGCATTCATGCATATTGTTACCTATCCTGATAATAATAATACTCAGGTTCCATCCTCCTACATCATGTGTATGGGTTTGTACATGTACTCATGCTTTTAAATTTTTAATAATATAAGTTATTGAATGATTTAAAGTGCAATACAGGATATATTCTGTTCGAGAAATTCCGTATTGGAACGAGACGAAGTCGAGTGCCAATACAGAATATCGAGACAGAATATATCCTGTATTGCACTTCAAATCATTCAATAACGTTTTTATCGTGTGATCCTCTGTATTGCTACTGAAATTGTCCCCTCCGTACCAATATTTTCTGTATTGCGACGGAGATGATCAACGGGGACAACCTCAGTAGCAATACAGATTGGTACAGCACAAGAACTGACCAATCAGAAGGCTTCATTTTACAGATCATACGATAAAGAATGATATAGGATTCTAAATACGTATATGGTCGAAAAATGAAATTGTGAAAAATAAGTTCTGCATTAACAGAATTGGTTATTCATTTGCGAAATATTGGAACTATGATGCCATACTGTTAATTGATACTTCACATATATTTGCCATCACTTAGCAAGATTTCATCCAGTGCTCAGTGTTAGATCTCATGTATCTGACAGAATCATTTAATTGCTTTAGTATTTAGCATGCGTACGTGCAGTTATCCATGAGGCTAGAAACTCTAAAATATGCTGTTTTGATATTATACAGTGAAATGTATATCTGAACACTTCACCAATCCGAACACCTCTCAATATGAACACTTTTTCTCAGTCCCAAATTTGTTATCTCCCATTAATTTACATGTTTATAAAGCATTGAAATGTGAATACCTGCTAATATGAACACTTTTGGGTGGTCCCAGAGGTGTTCGGATTACTAGTAGACAAGTTTTACAGTATTTAGGACATTATATGGAGGATATGCCCAGACATTTTTATTCTGATATAGCTAACAGACATCATGTCCAATGTTTTGAAGCAATCATTGCAGTGAAATCCTGAAGTAAGGCCTATATTTAATGTCAACTCCATTCTATGATTTCGGCTAATTTTTAGAAACCAAACAAAATACTGAAGTGCCCATAAATGTACTTGCATTTAATTCAAATAATAATAGCAGTTTAAAATTACTATCATAGACCATATTGTAGTGCAAGGAGTTCCAAGATTGAAAACTACATGTATTTCATTATCAGCTCAGGTCATGTCTTCATAACAAAATATCATGTGAACTCAATGGGCGATCAATTTATTAATCACTCTTTTTCCAGGTGTTATAGAATATTCACTTTTGAAAAATATAAATAAAATGACTTAAGGTTTTTTCAATATGTTTGTTTTTTCACCTCCTGCCCATTAGGCCCATCATCAGGATGTCAAGATTGGAATAAACTTTGAATGACCTAAGTAAACAAATTAAAAGCAAACTACCTGTAACTGCAGCAGTGGCAGCTGAATCTTCTTCTACTGGTTCTTCCCTTGCAGGTTTTGTATCTTGCACTTCATCTGTTGCACTTTCTAAAAATTGCACTTGCTCTGTTGTTGGTAAACTTTCTAAATCTTGCACCTCAGTTCTGTGAGTGATATCACTATTTGCCTGTGTCTCATCATACTGTTTCTGTCCTGTTGCACTTGGTAGTGGTTCACTTTCAACATGTATTACTTCACTGGCTTTCAAAGTTGGTTCTTCAATTTGTTCCAGATTCTCAGAAGGAGATTCATTTGTCCCGTCTTTGTCTTCTAAAGATTCTTCTTGGTCTTGCTGTATTGAGACACCCTGTGGTGGGACACTTTGTGTTGAGCCACCCTGTGGAGGGACACTTTGTATTGAGGCACCTTGGATTGTGCCTTGAGATTGTGTGGGTTCTAATGGCTCGGGAGAACGGGCTCCAGCATTTGGCAACATAGCCCCATAAGCACTAGGAGATTGAACTCCTGCCCAAGGAGAATATACGGGAGACTGGGCTCCAGATCTGGGAGACTGGGCTCCATAGTAATAAGGAGACTGGGCTCCTGATATTGGAGTGACAGTACCAGACCTAGACCTTGTCTCATCTAAAAGTACTTTTTTGATCTCCTCTTGTGTGACAACATCAAGTCCAACGTCATCGGGATCACATATAGAAAGTGCAGGGGATCTTGTTTCTCTTGCTTTCTGCTCTACTTCATGAGGTACTTCACCTTCATCTTCCTCTTCTTCCTCTTCTTCATCTTCAGACTCTTCTTCTGGAAAAATAAATGGGTAAAATGTGTAAAGAATAAAATGTGAATATAGTATATCATATTAATGTAAGCAGCAGAACAAGATAATTACATGTACAAAGCATCAACATGCAAAAATTACACGGCATTTGTTACATACACCAACCAACAAATGCCAAACACAAACCACTGAACACCATCCATAAAATGTTGGAGACTAACAATATGTCACAACCAGGATTTACATTAATAAACACAGAGAAATCTGTGATTTATATTATAAAAATTATGTACGTTATTCCATATGAATTACTTGATCTCAAAAAAGACTACCTATTTGTTCTAAATAACCTTAGGAAGGTCACCTTACAGCAAAATATATATAGTGATGAAACTTCTTGGGAGTAAACAGGACTTGCTTACAGGCTTATTTTCAGCAAATACATATTATATGCACCGTATATTTATACAGAACAGTATATCAAAAATGTTAATCCTATCTTTTAACTAATGTAGCAATTATTTCATTGACACATATATGAATTAATATAAATCTAGTGTGAACAATTTTTGAAAGGGCTAGGCTTCTGAAAGGTAGAGATAAATTGCTTGGTATTCGATAGCACCAATTCACCATTAAGCCAAAAATAAATTTTGGCTCTGTGATGAAAATGCAGATTTGCTGTTGTAGCTTGTAATAATGTGTAATACTTTAGGTAGACCAAAATAAATCCAAGAAGCAATTTCATACTATGGGGGGTGGGGAGGGGGGGTTACACCCTATCATCATCACCCCTCGGGAAACATTAACTACAGTTGGGGACAAAAATAAATGACAGGTCGATTTTCGATCACCATTTCCTAATTATGGTCGTCTGAAAGCCCATAATTTCCAATATTGTCTAGATACATATCCCTTAAAATTTGTATATTTTACATTTTGTATAATCTCATCCACTGATGTATGGCCTCTTGAAAATTCTCTTATTTTTAACATGGGAAATCCTCACTTCAGCAAATCCACCTGTCATTTATTTATGTCCCGAACTGTAATAGATGATGATACTAACTCATAATTATCTTTATCATTGATGAAACTAACTCAATAGAGATATGCAATTCTTCTCATACAATTAGTATCATACCCCTGGACCACCATCTGAGATTGTTTCATCACTATATAGCGTTTCATCATGACAAAAAAGTAATTTGAGTTTATATCATCCTGAGCAAAACCATTCGTTTTTGGGTATGTTTGAGCATTCCATTGCTTATATATTGTTTACATGACGGAATAATTGGAATTCAGATTTTACTTGGTTTAGCTGAAATTGAATGGATATTCCATCTTGATGAAACTAATTCCAGAGAGAACAACAAAACAAATATCAACTATAGATAAGCACCTACATAATAATACATGTCAGTTGTGAAGTAGGGTTACTTTACTCGAGTCTCTAGCCAATACTTGGCTAGAGGGGATTCATCTGGAATACTGTGAACTCTATTTGAAAAAAGCTGCCGGGGTGTCATAAATTTATTGAATATTTTAAAAATCGCCAGATAAATAAATCATTAATCAAACCGGACCCAGCTCAAATCCTTGATGAGATATGACATGATTTCATCAGGATTTCGTCTAAAATTAAAACAAAATGGCTCCAAGAAAAATGGCGATGTTCGAAAACTGGACGAAATGTCGTTACGTCTGACATTAGTAACTGGCTGTAAATTCTAAGTTAGCGATCCAGAAGATGTGAACTAATACACTGATCACTTTGTGTGTGTTTTGGAATTTTTGGTGAGGTAACAAGACCAAAACTCGCAATTCAAATTGTGATGTGGAAAAATGGCGGACATATGATTTCAAATTTTATGATTACGACATTACCAGTTGTTCATGCAGGAATATATCTGTACTGGAAGGCCACGATACAGTGGCCTTAGAAGAAGGTAAGGGTTACTCACTTCGAGAGCCATGTTAGATTTTGAAACTTATCAAAATCCAAATAGCTTTCGCAGGAAGTAAAAGTAGGGCATTCTACAGTTCTGATAGTATGAGTGAAACGTACCAGAACCATTCTGAGGTTCTGGAGACTGGATAGTGTACATTATACAAGTGTGAATTCCTTCTCAGATGATCAACATTGCATTTCTTAATTTCAGAAGTTCATTCTTAACAACCTAAATTTACAAGAATAAATCATTGATTCTCTCAAAATAACATACCATCGTCTTCAGTGTTAGATGATCTAGCAAGTTTAAGTCCTATTTGGTAGGTGAAGTACAAGGCACCAGCTGAAAATGCCAATAAAGTAGCAAGCTTCGACCCCACAATATTCTTGTCAGCCATTCTGCATTCAGTGTCGTAAATAAGATTTTATTATTCACCTTTTTCAATAAAAGTATATTACTTTTATAATCGATATATATGACCATTATATTCACATAACATATGTTATCACTGGGCTTATTACGATTACAGGGGGAAACTATGCCAAAAATAAGTACGTATTTTACGTCTGCCATTTTTAGGTCGCACTTCCGGTTCTTAAATTTTCACATTTTCCAAAAATATCTTGGTGTATTTTCTATCTAACCTTAACATATAGTGACAGCTGACTCACGTAACAATATGCCCTTCAAGAAGGGTGCTGCAGCTATTCGTAGAACCATCGGGTACCTGGATAAGGGTAGAATACTTTTGAAAGATAATGTCAAAATTGTAACTGTGAATTACAATGTTCGGGATGAAAAAAGTCAAGGTACAAAGTAAGTAGACCCAAAAAATCTCAGATATATAAATAAAGGCCTACAGGTGAGATGCAATGACATGGATCAGCAGCCTTGAAGTAAGCTCACATCCGTTGTCGTCTGTTTATTTACACTCATATGTTTAGAATGGGGGTGGGGCACCATTGCAAGTACAGTCATAACAATTTAGGCATAGTTTTGTCCAGTGTTGCTATCAAACAAATATACCAATTAATCTCAAACATCTGATCACATTCTTGCATGCTAATTATGCTAGATAAATTAAATTTGAATAAGATTGGTTGCTCAAGTATGTTTTAACACTTGAGTAGAAATGTTTTGTTCTGTTATGTATTATACAGCATTTGATTACCCAAGAAGTGATATGTTTCTGTATGCACTGGACAGCGTAAAGCATTGACACTTGAATGGATCTAGTTGAAAGCCCATGGTAAAAACAAAGGAACAAACATGATATGGATAATTAAATTTCTTGTCATTTACTTAATACAAGGTATAAAGAAATGCAACGAGCTAAAGTAGATGCCTTAAAACTGGATCTCTGTGCTCTTGCACTGTCTTCTAGAATAGCATTTTCAGACATGCATGTGGTCACTGAATAACTCCTGAGAAAATGCAGTACATGTATAAGATAACATTAGAAAACACTGGCAATATAATTCAGATTTATATATAATTGGTCAAGTTTGTTATTTAATTGTGTTGTAATTTTAATTGTACATGTATTTTCAGAGAATTCTTGTTCTGGCATTTTCCCCAGATACAGTACAAGAATCCCGGAGTTCAGATGGTAATGATGAAAAATCTCACACCTTCTCCATTCATCAAATGTTACTTTGGTGAGTTATACAAATTATCATAATCACTTTGTGCAAAGGAAAATGTAATTCTGTAAGATAGTGTGGCAGACATGTATAACAATAGTATCTCAAATTGTGTATAAACAAAATAAAGATACCATGATAATAATACAGTTGTTCTCACATAAGTTGTTTTTTCTAGTTTTCGAGATAGGTTTTTAGTTTGTTTACATTTGACATGATATTCCAGATGATGGTGAAAGTGTTTTGATTGACACATGGGGAAAAGACAGGTTCCAGATATATGAGCACCTCAATCAAGTTGTTGGAAAATCACGGTAAATATTTAATATTTATATACAGGGTGTCAAATAAGTCCCGCCCCCCCCCCTCTACAGCCAAAACCAAGATATATGGTACCAAGTGTGATATATCATTGGAAAGGTCTTCCAAAGTTACGTTGATTGGCATATATCTGACACATGTCAATCAATCTCACAAATTTTTACATTGTATCAATTGAGGTGACCATATGCCTAGAAACATGGCAATTTGGCGTATTTGGCAGGATTTTAAGAATTGAAAGGTCAAGGGACCAAAAGATGACTAAATATGTTTATGGCGATGAATTAAACCAATTTCTGGATAGGGTTAGATGTGTAGAAAATAGGGGTGCAAGGAAAGTGGTGAAAACCTTTTTGTAACAAGTGGAATGCGAAAAAGATTAACTTTTTGACGTATTTCTGAGGTCATATCCTTGTCATTTTAACCCAAAAAAGCTACTTAAAGGAGGGTACGTTAACTATAAAAGACATCATAAAAATATAGGTAAATTTCATCCAAAATACTTGAGAGATGCTGAGTTAACATAACTTTGGATGATCTTTCCAATGGTATATCACACTAGGTACCATCTGTTAAGGTTTTAGCTGTAGCAGGGGGGACGGGACTTATTTGACACCCTGTACATAAGCATTTTGCCATGTTACATGGCAATCAACCATAAACAAACCTCAAAGTAATATGTAGATGCAAATCCAATACATGTAGGTGCAAAATCCTCTTTTTACAATACTGGCCAAAATAATATCAAATTGTTAATTTTGGATCAGGTTTGGGACAGGTCAGGAAACTCTAAAAGAGGTCAGACAATGAAATTTTGAAACTTGAAGGTCGATTTTGGCCACTGTTTTCGAGTTGTATTATATTTGTCATTGATATGGAAAAAGGTTTTAACCTCAGTGAAATGGTGTTTTTGCATAATTTGTTTTTAAAAATATTCATTTCTCTTTTCCAGTGCCACATTAGAAGCTGAAGCTGTAGCAAAGCAAAAGAAACAAAATGAAGCTAACTTTGGCAGTAGCTATTCAAGACAATGTATATGTGAGATTCCTGGCCAAGTGCCATGTTCAGCCTATTCAGTTCAAGCAAAAGAAGAATTTAGTAAACTTTTTCCAAAAGGAAAGACATCAGTGCTTGTATAAACCTTCAGGCTGAAATCGTGCTATTTATTGGCTCACAGTGAGCCTATGGGATTGAATAGTTATATGGAGAAATCGACTTCATGTTTCTACGTCTATTTTGAAATGTCATTGGATTCAATTTATATCTAAGATGCAACTACATAAAGAACTCCATCTAAATAACTGATACTCAGTCTTCCATACAGCCAATTAAGGGATGATTATTCATGTTTTACCTGAGACACAACTATGCAATTCATTGTTATTCATTTTACTATAAGTCTTATTTGACATTGAATTCATATTTTGCATATGGATATGGATGACATTCACTCTCCATCCAATAATGACATCCCATATTTGATAATTCTAAGGAATATCATGTAGTCACCTTTTGATACTATCAGTTATCACACGTTTCAGCATGTGATACAGGAAATATTCCACAAAAGGTAATACTGTATCATCCACGAAAGCGAAGCTTGAGTGGTGATACATTGTTACCCGAGTGGAATATTTCCTGTATCACATAAGCTGAAACGTGTGATGACGATTTTATCACAATGTCTAGGAATTTTGAAGCATTTTGATTTGGTCAGTTGATTGTGTTCAGTACCCTGTACTCCTGGTAACTATTATAATTTTTGATTTTGTTTTGAAAGAATATGTCATACCGTTGTATTTGTACTTGTTTGTGAAATAGTATGACGCCATATTGTTTTCCTTAGTTAGAAGTGACATAATCAGTGACGTCACATCGTTGCTATTGACTCCGTAGTGGTACAGCCCACCGTATAACATTATCATAAAATTAGTCACGTGTCATGTGATACGGAATATACACCAATCAAAATGCTTAGACACTCCTAATCATGTGATAATAAGCTATCTCTGCGTAGAAAGGAACTGATAGGCTTTATCTCTCATGAACCTTGACAGCGTGTGTGAGCTTCAAATGGTCCTACATGGATGTTATTGGATCCTCATAATATGAACAAAGTTCCCTGATCTGATGGGATCCTATGCCATGTTCAATAAACCATAATATGTGACTGAATTATAAGAATGAATAAAGCAAAAACATTAGTATGTGTGCATATAATTTATTTTTTCTTATTAGCCTTTCAATAATGCACATTACATATATAGCCTAATACAATTATTTATATTACTTACAAAACGTTTCTTCCAGAATGCCCTACCACACATTTACTTTAATTACAAGAGCGATGGACACATGTTACATGAAACCAGTCTCTTGTGGATCAATGAGTAAATTATAAGACTATTTATGGAGATGATTTACAAACAACTTTTTTGTTGGCTCAAGGTCAATCAAAGAATTTCATTTTGTCTTAAGCTTGTACACCAATTTATTATAGAAAAATAAACTGATTTTTAAGCTTTTAGGACTATGATATTGCAAAAATCAATGACATCACAATGGAATGAGCCTTGACCTCTTAATGGAATTGACGAACATCGACCCAAATCCCTAAAACAGTAAACTCAATTCATCCAATGCAATTATATATAAAAGTGGATAGGTATGAATTTACTGGGACACTTCTTATGACAAGTTAATTCAAAGATATAATAGGGAGGTTAAGCGACACATTTTGAAGCGAATTAGTTTGAGAATATGTAGAATTATGGTCCTCTAGGGATAAGTTCTCACCTTCGTAGTGTTTAGTTGTCCGATTGAATATAACGGAATAATGAGAATATTGTAACTAAGTCCCTGGAAGACCAAATTGTCAAGGAGACAGTAATCCCTGGGGGTCATCATATTACACACCTTTCTCTTAAAAAATGTGTAGCTTTACTTCCCTATTAGATTATTGACTTCAAAAGTCTTACACAACATCTTAAAGGCGGTAACATTTCTGGAAATGTGATCTACCCAATTCTCCCACAGGTGCTCACCAAATCTTTTAAAGAAAGCACATGGAATAAGGTGACAACTTTGATTAATCCAAACAAAGACCACCAGTTTAACTCCCAATCTTAAGCCCAGTCTCGTACAGGGTGATCTAAAAGTTACCCTCTTTTTGAACAGCAATTATGATGGAATCTTCTCATAATAATGTGTAGATGGAGTGTCCAATGTGTGAAACCGAGATCATCCTCCAATTGCAAGGCTCCAAGATCCAGAAGGAGGTATGGATTCTGGACATCAAGTATTTCATTCAAAAATTAGAGATCTTGTCTTTATCAAATTAGCAAGTCATATTTGAAAAAGTGGAAGATATGATAAATGAAAGCAATCCGGAAATGAGTGAACTAATGCCAGTCATTGAACAACAACAAATTCAAGCAGACACTTCCATAATTGAGTTATTCCAAAATTAGAGTTGCATTGCTTTGGTTTACCTAGTACATGGTTTAATAAATACATAATTGACCATGTTTTCCTGCTGTTGGGTACAAGAGACACTAGACTCATTAAGAGAATGAGATACAACCTTGGGATACGATAACCTCCTTTGTTAGAGTCCGGTTTATACAATCACAAGACGTCACATTCTGTAGTAGATAGAATATTGCAAACTCAGACCTTGTAAAATAAAATAAAATATAACAAACAATATGCTAAGCATGATTCTGTACAATAAAGTAAAATCTAACAACCTTTAATTAATATACAGTTTTACATATACTAGAAATGAGCTATGATACAAATATGGTATTTGTCGCTACAAATATGTTATAAGTATAAAAGGATTAAGTCATAAAATATCTTTTCGTGTAAAGTTACATATACATTTTGATTTTGTCTCAGTAAGATCTACAGGTTCCTCTTCCATCCATCTTGCACATGTTTCACGTCCTGAATTTTCTTCTCTTAAATACCACCATGAAAAAGTCCCCATCTCTACAATACTACCATGAGTGGAGCTTGTACTTTAGCAATACCCAAATGGAATCTATCTATACCACAAGTGGAGCTTGCACCTCTGCAATACCACAAATGGAGCTTGCACCTCTGCAATACCATGAATGGAACTTGCACCTCTGCAATACCATAAATGGAGTTTGCACCTTTGCAACACCATAAATGGAACTTGTACCTCTGCAATACCATAAATGGAGCTTGCACCTCTGCAATACCATAAATGGAACTTGCACCTCTGCAATACCATAAATGGAGCTTGCACCTCTGCAATACCATAAATGGAGCTTGTACCTCTGCAATACCATAAATGGAGCTTGCACCTCTGCAATACCATAAATGGAACTTGCACCTCTGCAATACCACAAATGGAACTTGCACCTCTGCAATACCATAAATGGAGCGTGCACCTCTGCAATACCATAAATGGAGCTTGCACCTCTGCAATACCATAAATGGAGCTTGCATCTCTGCAATACCATAAATGGAGCTTCTACCTCTACATTACCCAATTGGAACTTCTACCTCTACAGTACCACAAATAGAGCTTGTACAGCTACAATATCACTGCAATTTCAAATGGAGCCTGTATTGATGCAAGCAGAACCTTTATCTGTGAAAATTCCTCTAATTGATTCTTGTTGCTATGGAATCATGACATCACAGCAAAAGGACAATTGACTGAGGAATCCTTTAACTTTACTTACTCTTATGGTAACATACCCCTGACTTTGAAATCCAGCAGAACATTATGATTTGTTTGGCAATTTAACTCTCATTTGTGCATTCTTCTAATACCCATCACCGACTTCATTTACCGCAATAATGTGGAAATCTAGTGAATGATACAAACTTAAGTTTCTTGATTATCTATAACAAGGTAACATACCTTGTTTACACAAAAGAAATAAAATATCTTAAATCTTTTTGTCCTTCATTTATGTTGCATTTTAAAGGCACTCAAAAAATGCACTCAGGAGCACGGTGCCCCTAATATATCTTGCATTGAGGAAAGCATACTATGGCATTTTCTATACAGACATTTCAAGTAGGATACCAACAATATATAAGTCTTGTCAGTGTCTCCAATTGAAATCTCATTTCTTGGTGAACTCAGTGCAAATAAGAATTTCTGGAATACTATGCTTGAGCAACAACAAAATCAGCACAAAACGCTGACATCAAGTAAGTTGCAATCAACTATATTGTTTATCTTTAAATTGTTGGCAATTTAACTCCATTTGAATTGAAGTATCTCCCATAATAGGCGAAATATTTTCTACTTTCATCCTTTGTATTTTCAGTGGAGTGGGATAATTGGACAGGTCCTTCTGAATGACATCAGCATTGGTCTCCATGTTCAAGATTCTACTCAGCTTAACTTAAGAAGGAACAGTATAATAGATGTCTCACCATAGAGACCTTATTATATACACCGGTCCTGTATAACATGCATGCAACCGTACTTACATCATCATGTACATGCTGCTAGCTACATTCACCTGGTCTTTAATAAATTCAAATTGTCAAGTATTCTGAAAGTTTTCCTTAGTGGGTGTATAATTCTCATTTTCAATATTGATTATTCTCATTTTAAAAGGAGTGTAAAATGTTTTCCAAGTGGGAGCAAAATGTAGCATGCAAAGTAGCATGGGCATTGGTCAACACCAGGGAATTTTCCTATGGAGCAGTAAATAATTTGAGCATGTATTGGGAAATGTTGTGACAACCAGTTTAGGTGAAATCCTTATGATAGAAAGTCTGATCAGAGCAATCCACACAGTATATCAGGTTCATGACGTTAATTGGAAGGGCAATATGTTACTGTATAATGCACCATTTTGTCAATATATCCAAGTTCATGTATTGTCCAAGTTCTTCACTCAAGCTGATTCTATACTTCTCCACTATTGTCTGTTTTAACACGACCTCTACATATTAAAAAGGATGAATCCTGATGCTAAACTGCATGTCCCCATCCATCCATTCATTCACACACTGAACTAATAGAAGACACCTTGCTGGAAACAGCAGTCCTGTATATGCTACAAATCATCATTCCTGCTGAACTAATTAAGACATTTCTAGCGCTGATTTGAAATAAGGCTGCTGCATGGACAGTTTTTTGTTATTTGAAGGGTTCAAATTGGCTGCAGAGGACTTAGCATCAGGGAAACGTTCATGATAGCGTTCCTCTCGCAAATATTTCACAGTTACCAAATTTCCTGGAAATAAAAAATTGTCACAATATATCGTATTGGTATTTGGTACATCGCCCAACAGGCAATTGTTTTTCCGAGTCCATTACCAAGAGTGAAAACTGATAGCCATTTATGTAACATCCTTTTTTATTCTATTTTAAAAACTTTACCAAATGACTCGATCATTTATATATTACATGGAATACTACAAAACAAAAACAAATTAAATTGAAATGAATTAGTGTTTCAAATACCTTAAAATGTTCACTTTACAAATTTGAATTATCTATGGCCCTTTCCTGTACAGTATTCTAGATATTGTTGAAAGACCTTACCATCAAACCACCAGCCATGTAAGAGCTTATATGCATTTCCAGCTGATTCTGCAGTACGGCACTTCAAGTAAACACACCCCTACAATGAGTTTATATTTTATATTATAGTGTAATAAATAATTTGTATCATTAAACCTATTACTTTTTAAGTTTTCAAAGTAATATTTATCCATTTTTTAAATTTTGGGACCTTAGAAGTTAGAATGTCCCTTAAAACTCAGTATGGGATACATGTGTTATGTATGGTCGGTTTTTGATATAGGGTTCATCCTTCAAGAAATATGTGTACAAACCTTGAATCTAAAACCTTCTAGTAAGTAACACTTTTATAACATTTTATTTTGAACAAAATGTTAGTATCACACATCAGCGTGTGAGCAAGGTTTAGCTTGGCATAAGAGGCAATAAGGCAAAATACAAACATTGCACACTTGAGTGAAACCATAGAATAAGTCAAATGAAAAGATTTCATCTTCTTAGTATTTCATTCATTTCAAGATCCTGGCACTATGCAAATTCAAAGTCAACAGGATAGTGCATTATAATATAAAAGACAACCACAATGTTATTGCGACAAATACCAACCTCTTTAGATGTTTTGTCCACAGCTATATGTACGATGTCACATTTGTTTTGTTCACACTTGTCCAGAATAGCATCCTGGATTCGAATGTGCCAGTTATCTTCATATTCACTAGAAAAACAAAATAAATCAATTGGTTTTAGACAGATTTTAGATTATACTTCTGAAAATGTGATGATAAAAATTTAATAATAATGAATTATAAAATGTATAGATAATGGCCACCCATATCAAGTTAACAACCCAGCTCCCCAAAACAGATTGTGACTGATTAACTCTGATTTGTCAATTCCTCACATGGTTTGTCGATTTTAACCCAAGCAGAAATTCAGAAAATTGTTTCAAAAGGTACTCTTAGATTCATTCATCAAAATGCTTGTTATACAACAAACTAGATGGCAACAATGCCAAGGCACAGGAAATCCAACAAGCATCTTAAAAGTGTCGGTAATCACTTCTCAAAATGAAACGATATAATGAATTTCTGCTCAGTTTGTACCTCTTATTTTCTATATTTATAGGACATACTTACATTGATGCATCAAACATGTTCCTTATCTTTAAACAAGGTGTAAGATTATAGGACAGTGGATTAGCACCAGATTCAGAGTTGGAACCAAATGCAGGACCCTGCCATTTATAGTTCTTGCTGCCATTGGTGTAAGCCTGCAATGACATGTCATATTAAAACTAGACAACAGTATAACTCATGATTTCATTCTGTGCTTTCATTAACTCATACTTTTTGTAGACAAAAGCATCATCAAGGTGTCAGCAAATTTATAGCATATCATAATTTGACAAGAGAATGTTTCTAAAAAGATCATGTATTAAACGAAATCTATAAAACCTACATGTGAATAACTATTTCTTATCATCCTATTGATAAAGACTATGATCAATAAATGACTTAGTGATGTTAAATTATATTTGATTTTCAGCAGTTTGCTCAATATCTGAGGGGAGGATATTATATATATCTCCCGCTCAGCCATCCCCGGGAATTTCGTTCGATGCATTTTTGTGCATTGAATGATACAAATGCTGTAAACAGTATAGAATAAACCTCCCATTCAATGCCTAGTTTTGGATACAGGATGCAACCCTTGGGAAATATAATATATCTACCCTAAGTCCCTCGGGTAGATATATTGTATTTTTCTTAGGATATACCCTGTATCCAAAACCTCCCATTACATAATCTTCATATACATACCTGGAGCCAACGCCAGACTTCATATTCTTCCCCAGAGATCATTTGTGTTTCAACACGCACTCGCGACTCATTTTCTGCCAGAAATGCGACTGCCTTGTCCCAAATTGGTTGCATATGTCTTCTGAAAGTAAGATGTAAATGAGGCTATATTCCAAATAACCACACACACAAAAATCATTTTTTACTGATCTAAAGTATCTCTTTTTTGTACAAACACTATAAAATAATGTTTTCATTGCTTTTGGGATTCTGAGGTTAAATGTTTTGTCTACTCATGTTCTATATTTGTTATAAGTTTACAACATCAACATTTTACTAAATACACAAATGTCAAACCTTTCTTTATGTGAGATCAGCATGTCTCTAACATGTAAGATAGCTAGGGTTGGTTCCAGACCCAACTCTTTGTTAGCTTGGCTGGCATCATGGTGCTGTTTTAGTACATCTACAACAAATACATACAGTTGTAAATCTCAACTTTTGTTTATAAAAAAGACAGGTGGAAATCCTAATAGCGGAAATTGAAAAATTCACCAAAAGAGTTGAAGTTTTGAAATATGAATGGAATTTATTTATTTTATTTATTTATTATTTATGAATGGGGATTTGACCAGCCATATTTCATTCATTTATTTAAAACATCAAAGCTTCATAATTAAACACATGTTAAGTCTGTATCTAAATAAGTTTTACCCATAATTCTGTCTATCATTGAATAGACTTCTCGGAGCTCATTTTCTTGACGACGCCATCTATATCTCATATAGAGAACTCCCAGCCATGTGAATAACACAACTGCAAAATATATTATTACCAATATCTAATACACAATTCACATTGAAAATGTAATAACATACAAAGATAACTATGGAATAGAGACGCAGTTTCAAAAGCAAAAGTAAATAAATACACAAGTTAAGCATTTATTTTTGCTCGCTCAAACCATTCCCTGAACTCTAAGTAGTTAATGCACATATTGAGCAACTTTTATTTTTGAAAATCTTTAACAACACTCCCTCATTTTGATACTCATCAGATCTCCCTTTTTTCAATGCACAAGCTCTGATAATACAACCACAGGGACCACATCATCCTCTCAGAAAATTGCCAACACCATATTAAAAAAAAAACAGTGCATATGTCTTCCAAGAGGATATCATAACATCTTACTTGCTAATGCAGCTAAAATCCAGTAGAGGACTTTAGAGAATGCTTTATGTATACGGCAAAATATGGACATGTAGGGCACCATGGATTCAAGCTCTACCAGATCAGATCCCTTTGTCTCCACTCTAAAATCATTAAATAGGAGATCATGGAAATAAACATTTGTAGTAAAAATTATAATGCTGAATTATTCTAGCTGGGTTCAACATTCAAATTTTACCTTTAACAAAGTCATTATATGATATATGATTACACATTTGAAACGCATTTATCATATAAGTTTAAATAAACACTTTGGCATTAGTTCAATACAATAAAACAATGTTTTGATGAATTTCACACAATATTGTATGTTGCTTAAGTCAGCATACATGTACAGGATCTCAAAGTGAATATAAACTAGATATCAAAAAATTCATTTTATCTATTAAATTATCACCAAATCATTGGGTGTTAGACACAATAACATGTTTTTCAATAATATATTCACATTTGCTTTCCAAAGTTACAAAATCTAATAAATACAAATTATCAGAAGTAAAACTAAGCCATGGACTACAGTACCTCATATTCCAATGTGGATTTTTCTTCAAAAGTTCAAGTAGATATTGGGACATTTTCTAAAAATAAAAAGCGAAGCATTAATATGAAACAACATAATGTAAGATTTGGAGCGATATACAGAGTGAAACATACAAACATGTCTCAAATTGGAATCACTCTCAATAAGGACACTTTTTCTAAGTCCAAACATCTGTACCCTTTTGAAAATGGTATTGTCTGAAATCTGTACCCACTTGAGAAACAAGACACAAATATGAATATCTTGAACTTTTTAATAACCTTAGGGGCAGTTTCACCACCAGGGGGTGCATTTTGACGATTACCTCTCCATTTTTCAAAGCACGCAAATTAGCTTCTCCCAACTTAGATGTAAAAACGATGCTTTATCAAGCAATAGTTTATCCATATAGAATAACAATATACCTAGAATGAATATTTCCTTCAGATAATATTCCATATGATGGTTGTAAACCAATAAAAATTCAAGAAATAAACCGCCATGAATTCCACTGATGTTTTATTTCATTTCTCACCTCTTCATCTTCCTTCAGGCCTTGTTTCTTTAAGAATGCCTGAAATTCTGGTTTCGTCATTGCACTTTTGTGTGAGTAGCCACATTGCTTGTTACCTAGAATAAAGTTTTGAGACATTAAATGAAGTTGAATGTTTTTATTGAAATCACATTGTTGCATTAAAATGCTTGACAATAAATTCTCATGATGTAAAGGGTTTAAAATGTATAGAGCATCGATTGTCTAAATCCCCAAACTACATCCAAACTCTCTACATGTATATGGTATGGTATCATATATGATATATCATTTGGATATATATATATATCATGTGGGAAAATGATCTTTCAATTAAATGGCATACTTTTACTTTAAAATAGAATTTGTGGTATAAGAGGCTACTAGAATATATATATAACCTCGTTGCTCTAAGTATATGTTTACGAGAAGTACCCCCTAAATCCCTGTAGAGATTGAGATAATTATAAAACACATCAATAACCAAAATGATGATCTGGATAAAATTAAATAATCATGAGATTAAAAAAAAAACAGCACCAAATTAAAGTTTATTGATGGGAAAACATCTGGTCATTCAATGGCAAATTCTACAATATACAATTGTAGACCTCTCTTGAGGTCAACTGGCAAAATTGTATACCTATGCTGTAAATCTTGAAAGTACTGTTGACCGAGACTGGGCCAGATTTCCAAAATATTTTTTCAATTTTTTTTCAAAAGCAGTCAACAATACCTAGTAGCGGTCAACAGTACTTAGTAGCGGTCAACAGTACATATTGTTCACTTTTAATTAATCAATCAGAATTGAGTATTTTAGCTGAGGTACTAACAATAACAAGAGTTTAAATCCCAGATCTATAGTAAACATTGACAGAGTTCAAGTTTGCTGTCACGTTGACAATGAAATTCAAGTGCATCCTGATTGATTCCAATTTACGACTGTATTTACGGAACTTCCACATTATAAAACACAGAAGAGAACTAGGTTATCAATGTAAACATATTTATTCATTTTCCCAGCTGACTTTATTGTGTGATTATCATAAAATATTACAGTTAAGGTGCCATGGTACTTAACAGAAAATGACAAAACAGGAAGTGACAAAACTATGCTGGATTTCAAACATTTTCTGAACCAAGATAACAGAGTTCTGGTTTGACCTCCAGTCAGTTTAACTAGTTCCACATATTATTTCCTTGACCAGGATAATAATGTACATGTACATGGTCAGAATGACCCTAAACATGATGAAATAACTTTTTCAGCCCTCTGAAAATGTGAGTGAAAAATAGCTTAAAGTAGGAGCTTAGGAAAGGTCACTGAACAGGATCTTTAGAATTTTTCAGAAAATGTGCCCAATATATTGCTCTAAATGATATGTGGTGCAAGTTTTAGTGAATGGTTCAACTTGTCAGAGAATGGTGGTAGGCCTAAAGAGAGTTCTGTGTGAAATAGTTGCTGTTTTGAAAAATCAACTTTTAGGCACATCTTACGTATTGATACTAATTTTCAAATTCATACATACTAAAAAATAAATGACTGACTATAAAAAGGTAAGTACTGCTTTTAATTATCAAGGAGTGCTACCTGCTGAAACACTTTCATTTTCTATCAATTAGCTGCTGAGTTAGTATACTTGGAGTCCTTCAAAACAGAAATGTATTAAAGAAACAATACAAAAAAATGTCTGAAGTTTTATTGAAAAAAAAGAACTGCATATGACATGAAACTAATAAACATGGAATATGTCAAGTTGACTTGTATAACCCAGAAATACTACCATAGGCTGACTACATTAACACGATTCTGTTTTCATAAATCTAAGATTACAAACAGCGCTTCACATCATTACACATTATTTTCAACCACTGGCAAGCCTAATCACTGAGATAATTGACTCAACATAAATTTGTGCCATAGCATTTACATATACCCTTTGCATTCATTCGACTTCACTTCTTAAAAGAGAGCTTCATCTTCACTCTTTCAGTTCACAATAAATATCTGATCTCACTGAGCCAATCAGAGCTCGTTGTCAAAATATGGATGACTATATATATGGTCATTTCCTCTGACATCATAGCATGGTTAATGAGCACGTATTTAGCATGTGTTCCTTCAGGTTCGCTGATTGGTTGAGAAAATGTAGGGTTGCTAAACTATACTATAGTCTATGCTAGCCAGAGGGGATTATAACAAGGCATTAACATGACAAAATGTCACCACCTAGTTGCTCACAATATTATAGTTCAATCTTAATATTTGAACTTCTGAGAACTTGTAGATGATTTTGAAAAAAAATTGGTCAATTTGAAGCAAGTTGAAAAAGACCTAAACAGTATTTGTTAAGTTATTGCACATTTTAAGAATTTGTTGCAGACGCCATTGCCAACTGCCGCCTACCACCCGCCGCCTGCCAATCACCAACCACCCCCAAAAAATTGGAGATAATAACAATAGGCCATCACTTCTTGGTGGTGACATAACAACTCTGTGTACAGGGCATTTACGTAAAATCACATCCCAAAAGGCTGAATTGTTTTTCTCTTGTTCCACATTTTAATTTGGTTTGACCAAATTCATGACAATTTTATTACAAGATATATGAGGATGTTATTGGCACTACCAATCTAAATAAAGGATTCTAACATGCTTCAGGAGTTTCTCTGTATTGTCATAACTTTTTTAATTCCTGACTGGCAATGTAAGAGATTTACCACCAACTGTATGAAATGAACTTCCTCCCACCCATATCTAAGGGGATAATTTAAATTTTCTCTATAATCAATTCCTCTTGGATATTTAGAAAATCAATGATGAATATTATTGTACTAAAAAACCCATGCCCTCTGAGTAAACAAATCTAGGGTTGCATCTAGTTGTATCAGGTCATGTTAACCTTCATGTTGATTAAACAAGCAACGAAGGCCATAAAACATCATAATTACTTTTTTAAACCTTGTTGCGTATATCAATCCTGATATATTTTCATGAAATTACCTATAGGACTCAATAATTTTGCTGCATGATACAATATTGCATTGCCATTCCCATCCTTTAATGTTTTATCTGACACAAAAACTAAATAATATTTTGGATTTTCAAGGTGAACTGCACTGAAAATATTGTTGATCAACAGTTAACCGGAATTGAAGAACGTAAAGTTCAGTTCCGTTGATCGTTGATCATATCTACTCAAATGTAAACATTTAGTAAAGTCAGCTGTTTTCGGACTAGGATTCTACACGAAACAAGTTTTCTACAATTTTCCAGGCTGCTGATCCATCTGATTGAAAGAAATAAACTTATTTCTGGATACAATCATGAATAGTTGTAATGTTGCTTGTATTGAATATAGAAATAAACTGGGGAGTTTAGAGTTAAGTAAAGGATCATTACCTGCTATAATGCTCAGTTCCAAGTATAGTTCATTTGTCCAGTATAACACACTTTCTACATCCTCAGGCTGAATACAGAAATCCTAGAAATACAAATAAACAAAATTTAAATTGAAGTTTTTGGACATAAAAAATAAGTTTATATTCGACTTCAATCCAGTGTCTGTTACAAGTGTAGACCACCTTATGACATCCTCCGATCACAGGGCTTCAAAATCCAGAATATATTCTTTCTTTTTACCCCCTGCGATAGGCAGTTAGCCTTTCCCCGATTAAGAACTCACAATCTGATTGGCTGTCGCAACACTGCGACAGAAATCATGTATAAGTCATTGCGCATAAGATCACTTGATTCAGTTTGATCGGGCGCTTCCAAAGTGGTTATAGCAGGGGGAAGAAGGAGGTACGGATTCTGGATACCTGCTTAGGAGGATGACCTTATGATGACCAAATGTACAAAGACTGTATGTAAACATTTTATAAAAATATCTTCATCCTTTTCAATATGCCAAATATGACAGCATAATTGGAAGCAAATGGGGCTTAAAGACTCAGTCCCGGTATAAAAGGCTCAGATCAGCATTTCCCTCTAATTTTCTGGAATGGTTTACTGTACAAAATTAGAGATATGATACCTTAGAGATATATAGCCTTTATATAGCTATGAACCTGACATAACAGATGCATGACATTTTTCTATTCCCAAGGGTTACATCTTGTAATGTATGTGCATGATGCTTTATGAAGATCATAAAGGTTTTATCAAAATTTTTCATCTGCAGAATATATGTAACAATGCATATAAATGTTCCATTTTGGCAAAAATTTGTACCATTAAATCTTGTGTTAAATCAAATGTTTTTCTGTAGAAGATATGCAGAAGGCAAGTACAACTAATTCAAATGTTTTACTGTAGAAGATATGCAGAAGGCAAGTACAACTAATTCAAATGTTTTACTGTAGAAGATATGCAGAAGGCAAGTACAACTAATTCAAATGTTTTACTGTAGAAGATATGCAGAAGGCAAGTACAGGCCTCGCGCTTAACTTTTTTTATCAGGTAGTTGTTTCACTACTTAGTGAATTTTCCAGGTAGCTATTTGAGAGAACCAAGTAGTGAAGATTTCGAATTATTCTTATGACTTACCAGCGCAATAATAAGATATATTACACTGTAGTGATCTCCCCAGCAGCAATTGCACTGCACCCACTTGAGATTTTGGTAATAGGCATGCACCCACCTGAGAATCAATTTGCACCCACTTGAAAATGAGAAAAACATGAAAAATAGCCATATTTTTCCAAATTTTGTCTAAATTGTGAAATAAGAATCTTGCACCCACTTCAGATAAAATCCTGGGGAGAACACTGCACTCTATTAGATATATGGAAGAAATAAAAATCCCCGGGAATTTCATGTATGGCAAAGTTTTCTCTCCAAATATGACTAATTTGCAACACCAGAATGGAGTATAATAATGGAATGGATTGTTATTAAAGAGTTTACGGTAAAGATCGCTAAATGAACCAAGAATCAATAAACAAATAAAATTAGTAAACAATATTGCAAAATTCCCTAGTGGAGCCCCGCGAATGGAATGATATGTTCTCCCTGATTATCTTTATTAATTCCGCTAAAGACCGTTCGATATCGATCTAATATTATACTGAAAGATATTTGTTTAATTATAGATCTTCATTTTCATGTAAAAGTCGTAAGAATAATGAGAAATGTTAGAAAGAAAGAGGAAACATTAAACTAAAGTTCATGACCTTGACCGTCATGTTGACATGCGCAAAAAAGCTGCGCGAAAGACTACTTGGTTGAATGCGGAAACGACTCTAAATTTGAACATTTCTTTCATTCATTTCAGCCTATTTTGAGATAATATTACTTTAGAATTGTGTGAAAAGGACCCACTGATACATATTTATCGGGAGGATGCATCGAATTACAACACGTGTCATTTTTATCACGTTTTAGTGTGAGTACTCTATTATCGCTCACTTCATTTCTCGAAGTTCGATCTTTTTTAACCGAATCTTCGGCTGTCTGGAACTAGCGAAGTTAGCTAATTTGAGAAAATGACAAGTAGTGTTCTGGGAAAACAGGTAGCGAATCGCTACCTTCGCAACGCTAATTTCGAGGCCTGAAGTACAACTAATTCAAATGTTTTACTGTAGAAGATATGCAGATGGCAAGTACAACTAATTCAAATGTTTTACTGTAGAAGATATGCAGAAGGCAAGTACAACTAATTCAAATGTTTTACTGTAGAAGATATGCAGAAGGCAAGTACAACTAATTCAAATGTTTTACTGTAGAAGATATGCAAATGGCAAGTACAACTAACTCAAACGTTTTACTGTAGAAGATATGCAGAAGGCAAGTACAACTAATTGAAATGTTTTACTGTAGAAGTAAATTCATTTAATGATGACATGGGGATACCATTTTTACAGGTTTAAACACTTTTGTATGTTTCCCTTTGCAGAATGAGAAGATCCTGAGAAGAGATTGAAACCATAATTTTAAAGTATAATATGTATATTCTGACCAATTTAAGAACCTAGTGATGAAATGAAACATAAAAACATGGATGTACATGTGACACAAGCTCTTAACAATAAACTACTGTCCTTTAACCGTAGCTTCACATAGGTATCATGCCACTTAACAAAGTACTTTGGCCTCCTTAGCTATAAAAGATCTCGTAACCGCAAAGTAACGCAAGAGAAAATCAGAATTGGAGTAAAAAATTAGGAAATGCCGTCTTATACAAGGAAATGATTTTATTGTTGAAGAATTCCTAAAGATGAAAGAATTTAATAGTTTTTACTAAATTTTAGTAACTACAAAATCAGATGAATTATAAATTTTAAAATAAGTTTCCTCATATACTCCAGGTCACAATGACTTGGGTTCATGAGAAGTTTACTCTTATAATACATAACATGAAAAGAGGTTGTATGGACTGTATTATCGTAGCAATTTATATATCACATGTATTTTCTCAATGGAAAAACCAGAAGTGATTCTGAGAAGTAATTATTTCGTATTCATGAACATTATATAAATCATGCTTATCAGTATATGAAGTCCAATCAAATTGGAGAATATGATCGCGTGAACAATCATGAAATCGTGGAAATGATGTTAATTTCAGTTAAAAATTTAAAACTATGGTAATACTATTTAAGTGACTCGATCTAAACTTGTAGAGAACACTCATAAAACAGCGAACATTCTTCCTTTTTGAGCAGACCTCCTGCGTACCTTGGCACCACCATATAAAATTTGAACCAAAAACCAAAATATAACAGCCATTTTGAATTAAGCAACCATCAAGCATTTTGAATTGAGCAGCCATCTTAAGTTGGTAAGATATATCCCATATCCTGATTTTGAGGTTTTCATATCCAGAACCTCCATATCTCCCGCCTTATCTTCCGCTCCAGGGCATATCTCCCATTCTCCCCGCTTTGAAAAACATTCTATAATTTGGCCCATAATTGGTATTTAGTTATCAAAAGTTTCACATTTTATGAAAAATGGTAGCCATTTTGAAATTCAGTGGCCATCTTGAAAATATATTCTTAAGCAGAGCTCCCAAGTCTCTATGCATTAGCATATTTTGGACCAAATCCAACATCATCAAAGATAACATTTTTATGAAAATGGCGTCATTTTGAAATAAGCAGCCACATTGAAAAGCAGAAGTTTTACACCTATAAGACATAAACATATAAAATATGAACTTAATCTGTGAACTCATATTTGAGTTATCGCTCAGACAAACAAATGGATGGATGGATTGAGAGCTTCTCTATATCATCTGAAATAAACAAGTTTTATCGCTTCGGAACTGTTTATCCAACATATGTGTAATCATTTACAATACAAGAGCTGTTGCTGATTATGAGATTTATGTCATGAAAGAAACATCAAAAGATTGAGGAAAGGGTAACACCTTAATAATTCACAATAGAAAGAAAATGAAAGTGTCATGATTTGGCAAAGAAGTAACATTCATTTTATCACATTCACAAGAATGTCATAAATACATGAATGTATGTTTGTATATTACAACTGTGTTATACAAATAACACCAAATAAGAAAATAAACGGATTCCTTATCAGGCTTTTTACTTGAAGTTGTCAATGCGGGACACAACACTGGGAAAAAGGTTCACAACGAAAGAGTGAAAGAATAAACAGATACCACCACAAATGTTTTAGCAGGTAACAGCAAAAATGTCAAGATGGCCTGAGATTTCAGAAATATCATCACTGGGTTCAGAGTTACAAAACTGTGACCAGATAGTAATATATACTAGATATCACCCTTTGCACAGATCTGATCACCAAATGCAAAGATATCACCATTTATCCTTTGTCAAGTAGAGTTTTAGTGAGATAAGTTGGTAAGATATATCCCCTTGAGGTTTTCATATGCAGAGGCTCCATATATAGGATAAAGCAGTTATATATGGTCAGTTTGGGGTTTATCCCTTGTGAGATATGCACGTCAACCTTTGGTCCCTATGGAACCTCAGGTAGATATGCATATATCCCTCTGGATATACCCCCTATCCAAAACTTCCCAGTACATAATCATTATGTACACAGATGTCACAACAGCATGAAACATCGAAACATAAGGAAAATGAAGGTCACAATGTTTCGGCTCACAATTTGCAAATATGTCGTGACAGAGTAAGGAGCAATATTATATGAATGAATAAACACAAGGAGCTCATGTATATGAACTCACAACCTCATTGTTACGGTGAGGGCGCCTAGCTTAGTATGTTCATTGGCTCTTAGCCAACTCGACAACCCCAAAAAGGTTGTTTCATCCGCCAATCTGACGAGGTGAACAGATGTCAACGCTCAAACACACCATAGGTAACATTCATACACACATTATAATACACTTAAGATCAACTGTCCTAAAGAACCCAGAGATGTGCAGTCCCTCTATTAATGACATTCATTTTAAATATGGTGGCCTATTCATATGCTTGATATGGTTCTAATTCCCACTAGGGTGCAAATCTCACTGTTCCACAACTAGTTACTTTGGCGGAACGTTTAGAGAATATAGTCTAGCTTTTAGAAATGCTCTCGGTTTGGAATTTGATTTTGAAATAAAGCTGTAATTGATGCATTTAGACCATCACTTTTGTTACAGGATGTAAGTCGTCAAAGACTTTCGTCAATGTAACAAAGCAAGGGGTTAAATATATGAATTGCTATATTTCCTAGCTTTGTGCCAAATTATAATCAGGAAGTTCATCCATTTTGATATATAAGTAACTAGTTGTGGAACAGTGAATCAGCAATAAGCAGCATGTTATTCCTGTAGCCATGCTTACCAAATGCAGCGATATTGTAGAATTTTGTTAAAGAGCTTGTCATCAGGATGTATGCATAATCAGGATAATTATAAACCAATCAAATAAGTTTTCAAATGTGCCTAAAATCATTATCAAACCATTTGATGTTGAGAAAGTTGACAATCAACAAAAATCCATTTGAAAATTCAAAAGAGGACGGAAGGCACATTCAACCATTCAGGGACACTAGATATTTAGCATAAATAAAGTTCTTCAGGATCATTTGAATGAGGCAAGACTCTTGTTCAATATTCAAACGTATCAACCCGAAGTGAAATTGTGTTTTGAGTGAAAAATTCAACATGCGCAAAAGACAAATTATCTTCATACAATATTGACTGGTCCATGGTGACATGGCAAGAGGCACAGATGGAAGTGTCAAATATTACACGGGGGGCCTTCATGTCACAGCGGTTGGGAGAAATGTCATGGAAGTAAGAAGACTGGTAGTCTTCAATGTCAAGATGGCATGTAGAAATGTTACAATGCAACAATGATTCGATAAAGATATAGGTCATAGGCGCAGATTCAAGTGAGAAAAAGACGATCCTACAATGAATTACAAATATTTTGACAAAATTAGGTAGTGATTTTTAGTTGGAGATCTAAATTTTAAATTGAATTGACAGTTCCGTCACTACTGCCCATTAGATTCAATCAAAAACATTAACTGAGACGTTTAAGATCTTCTACTTACAAATAATATACAATTTTATATAATTCTCCTATATGTACAATACCACCTTACAAAACTTGTGGTACAAAATTTCTTAATTTTTGGTAGGATCGTTTTTTTCCAAACGCGATTTCGCACGATCACCTCGCCTAGGATGGTATAGAACGTACGTGTCAGTCTGAGTAAAGAAACAACATATGTTGATTACAAATAGCCGAACATAGGAGAATGTTATATGATCATGGAAAAAACAAGAGATGTAAATGGCTTTCCATTAAGGCTATTGAAAAACACGCAACAAAAAATAGATGTCAAAAAACTGCAACAATGTGTTGTGACACTGATCAAATAAGTTCACAATAGGGGAATGTTTACAAATGGCTTTATCATACATATAAAAAAACTCTGATAAAACATGGTTGCAATATGTATTCCCCTTGTCTACCTGATAGCAGGAAGGTTCTGCTCAATAAACTGCAATGAAATATTCTCAAAGCAGATCATTTAATATATAATACCAAATAACTCCAATAATCAGAAATGTGACAGGCAGGCCTTTTCACATAAATGAAATATTTTCCTCATAGACAAGACAAAGCATTTGGAAGTCATTCAGCAAAGTAACATATGTTGATTATACATTATAATACACAATGTCTGGGTCAGATTAACCCGATTTGCGCAGTGCATTCGATCGCTTGGAGAGAAAAAATCTCGCGATTATCTTCAACTATTTTCAGATTCAATGAATTTCTCACCAAGATATGAGGGAAGCATGCAGCAAGACATTTTGTGTGTTGATCACACAAATAGCAAAACATGACCTCAACACGAATGCTATACATTGGGGTTCAAAACATAATTTTTTATCAGAGAATGCAGGAGCAGTAGAGATATTTTAATTATACTGTTCTGATCATAATCATCAGTTGTATCAAAAGGAGATATCAAATAAAGGTCTTAGGAAATGTTGACACATTTAATTTTCATTCAAGTCACACTCCTTAGGTTAAAAGGGGTTAGGTTCTTTCTTTAAGGAAGCATATGCTCCTTTGTGCCATTGTGGTTTGGCCTCTGAACTTGTGGTTAACCACACAATTTGCCTCTTGGTGCTATCATCATGTTTACCTTCAAATTCTGCAACATTATCAATATTTGCTTTAATGTATTTTCTGTATCTATTTTCTGTGATTGTGTTTGGGAGTAACATATTCTAAAAATGCATTAAGCATTTATATGGGTCAGACAGTTTCATAATTTTCAGTTTGGTTCAGTTTTTGACTCTCTGGGTTTAGTTTGTGGTTGGGTTATGCTCTATTCATATCGTCCTATTATATTCTGTTACAATAAAGAATATAAAAATAAAACAAAATTAGTGTCAGGTATACTTCATTTTACATCAGGAATATTTTTGGCCTACGCTATATTAACAAACATGCAGGCATTAAAAAACTGAACCAACGATTTTTCACTGAACCATCAAGGCTAATGAGGGGGTCAGAGCTCCACAGTTTAGGTTATCTGTCTGACCCCTAGCATTTTTACAGGGTCTCCAATAATATTTTTTCAATTAACAATTTTGTTAGAATAACTGACAAATTACACTTTGCCTGATCGAAGTTGACGCTTTCCTAATATTCTACGATGCAGGACCTCTATGCTATATTTTGAATTAGTTTACCCAATGCCCATATATTAGAAGACAAGGACTGGGGCACAATCTGAGCTTTGATACACCAAATATTCAACAATTTCACAGATATGACTATTTTTAGTGCGCATAACAGGCCATACATATAGTAAGCAGATCCAAATTGGTAATGGAATATCAGCATTGACAGCAATCAGCATATAAAATTAAATTTAAATCAAACCCATCAACTGATATTTGAGCAATCAAAAATCATATTTTTAAAAGGAATTGTGGCATTTTGAAAAGAGTGGCCATATTTAAAATTGGAACCTAATTTGTTTGCCGTTATGTGCCTGGACAGACAGACGAATGATCTATGAATGAATGGTAGGCTAATGGATGGACGGCTTCTCTGTATCCCTCGCGAACAGTGATGCAATTAAATCAAACTTCCTGAATCAACACCTGAGTATTATAAGTTTTAATAGAGTTATCTGTACTTGAAATAAATTGTAGCCTATACGGACTACATGCCAATTACAGGTGAATCATGCACCCAGTGACTCTGCAAGAATAGAACTGAATATTTTTTAAGATTTACACAATGTTTAAGCCATAAGTATATAATCATTTTGGTCTATATAGAAGTAATTCTTTACATACTGTTAGGTAAAATGAGTTATCGCATCGACTGTTACATTGTGATCTAATGTTTTCAGAACATATTAAGATCTGTCTGTGGTAGTAATAATAGTATCAACCAGTTGTTTGGAGATTTCAGATGCAAATCATTCTTCAAGTTTCAACCAAACTTTTATGAAGTTTGCAATTGGGTGGTCTGGAGGTCTTTGAACATCATCAGATGTTTTGGTTTGGGTAAGAGTGTTTTGTCTGTATGGCTCCAGTCAGTCACAACAAGTGCACGCAATGGGATGAATTATGATTTTTATGAATACAATGTACAAACATAGAAAGATGGTTTTTAACTAAGATTGTTGCTTCACTGGTCTGCAGTAGAACATGATATTTAGCTGATGCTGGGAACATGATTAATATATATAGGTTATTTCATGCTTGATTTTCAATATGAATTTTATTCCAGGGTAATATGATATTGACCGAGGGAAATATGATATTGACCGAATGAGCGTAGCGAGTGAGTGTCAATATAATATTTACCGAGGTCAATGTCATATTTCCCGTGGAATAAAATTCATATTGAAAATCAAGCATGAAATAACCTTTTTATTCCATAATTTAATTTTTGAGAATTCAAGGAAAAAGAAATATTTAAGAAAATTGAAAATTTTTGAAAAAAATTAAAAAATGATTCAAAAACGAAATTTTTATAAATAAATGAAAATCTTTGAAAAATGATTTTTTTGTAAAAATATTTTTTTTAAATAATAGGGACAATATGATTTTTTTACATGGACAATATGATTTTTCGAGTATATATGATTTTTTTTACAGGGACAATATGATTTTTCGAGTATATATGATTTTAAGAGGGATAATATGATTTTATTTCCAAGGGAAAACAGTAGTATTATGGAATAAATAATATTATTCAATTAAAAAGACAATAATGCCCCAAAATGAGTAACACAGTTGGATCACAATTGCACTTTTACTAATATGTACATAGTTGGGGCATTCTCAATGGTTACAGTATAGTCTAAGTGCAATGAAGTCAGAAGAACATTTGCTACAGCTTTTCAAGATTTTGTGGTTTGACTTACTGTATTTTTGCCATATGTTAGACCATTCTCACCGCATATAGGCACATTATCATCTGCAAATATACAAAAATACATGTTATTCATTCAATCAAAGAAATTCCATGATAAAATATTAAATAAATGATTATATCTTATATCCTTTATAAATATACCCCATACACATCTCTGCATAAGCAAGGTTCTCACTAGGCTTTTAGACTTCAGAGATTCTCCAGAGTCTAATGGCTTTAGACCCTCTTGCTCCAGAGTATAATAGCTATTCCGGAGTGTTTTTTCCAGAGTCTAATTTTACATTTATGTCACATAAATGTGGTAAAACATTATTGTGAAAAAATACATAAAACTGGATACAAACAAGAAATGTATATTGTGATTAAAATAGGTATATAATGTAAAATAGTATTTAGAAAAGTATACAAATAGCATATCACTGATCTCACATGGGGGAGGAGTAGTCGCGATACCGCGAACAATCAGGGGTCTAAAATTTCCAAGTGAATACTCTGATAAGGATATACCCCATATATATAATCTCTACATATAAAGAAATGGAGAATGAAGGGAAGACCAGAGACATTATACATGTACAAGACTAAAAATTATAACACCAATCAAAGGAATAAAACAATAAAATAACAAGCCATCAACAAGCAAAATGTGACCATTTGTTACAGACGCTGAATGCCAACCACTGACCACCAACCACTAGACACCATCCATGAAAAACTCAGAGACTATAAAATTATGTCACCACTTTTGGTGGTGACATAGTAAAAATATAAATGATGAACATTTCCAAATTTTTACAAAATCACGCAGAAACTGTCTGACTTCCAAGATACAAAAATAATTTGTATGGATAATGTATCTTGAACACCACTTTTTATGAATTCTGGAGACGCTGTTTAAAATCAACAATGAATATACTTGAAGTCCCAAAACACCTTAGCTTCAGAAATATCTACAATTTAAATTCAAAAATGACCGTTGACTCCGCACCAAACGCTCATTTCTGCCGCACCAAACATTTCCAAAAGGCTCTATCTGCATTGGGTGATATAGATAGTAACATAACAATGCCCAACACATTACATAAAAAGCAACCACATAAATCCCAGGGTCAAACTAATCTTAGCACCTTGCCTCAACATTTGATATCAGAGAGATACCATAATTAATTCAGGTAAGTTATTCATTGCAAAAATATTTCAGATATGTTGTTATCAGGTACAAATACATGTACATGTATATGCAAATACACACTGTATGGCTAGGTTATCTTGACATCTTGTTAAGAGTTCAAATATCAGGACTCGATATTCTAAATAAGCCTGAACCACAGATAACATTCATCCCATCAATATTCTGAAAAATGCTCAACAAATCTCAATATATTAGCAGTTTGACAAGTTGTAACGAAGACTACAAATGACAGCATAACCTTACCTGAAATTAGATCAAGATAGCCACAACAACAGAAGATAAAATTCTGAGAAGTTTTTTTAAGGGGAAATGGCATTGGATGTGGGGAATACCATCTATGCTGTTTATTGTTTAAAATCTGTAACATAGCAGTTTGACATCGCAGTTTATCAAAGAAGCAAAATCCATTCATAAAACATGTCTATTTGATAACTGATAACAGAAAATCAGAACTGTGCATAACATCAAAACTGAATTACATTTTCTAAATAGTCCTTTTCTGAAAATAATCTGATAATTTTTGTAGAAATTTCAAGATTGCCACCTATTTCCTAGCATTGCCAAAATCTAATCTAATCTGGGTTAATGAGAAAACCTAATATTACACTTTTAAAACCTGTAAATGTTTTGTAAAAGCCTTTAATTATAGTGCAGATATCTCAGAAAACATGTCAAGTTTTATATTAGAAACATGTTGCTAATATTCTGCAGTTATAGAATAATGCAACTGGAATGTTACATTCTAAATGACATAACTTACTCCCTTTAACCCCTTTTGATACTTAATATCTATATTATTTGTATGGTACATAGATTTGTTTTCATTATAATGTTCCAAAATATGTTGGCCCATAAGTTTGCTCTTTTGGAGTTCATTTCCAGGTTGTATCAATATAACCTTTAAATACTAAATTAAAAATTGAGTCATTGTTAAGGTGGAGGAAACGACATACAGTATTCTCATTTTATGACAAATTGTTGTACCTCCCTCCCTAAAATAATATTTATGTACCATGCTTGTTGACAATGCATACATTGACCTAATGTCTCTATATGTCTTGATTGATTTGCATCATTAAGTGACATCAATTCTTAAAGGAAGTGACTAACAACTCGAAATACATGTAAATCAATGACTGACAATGGCATTTAAATTTTTCGTGAGATGTAGGGGGTTATTCTGAAATGAAACTGATGATGTTAAGTTGACCACCTCCTTTGACATTAAATGTTGAGGGGAGCCGGTCAACTCATTGGCTAATATGTTTTTAGTGCAAACTGACATATTGATATGTTCCCTTACAGACAACCCAGTCGACCCTTGGTACGTTAAATTTGATTACCATGAGGGAAGTGATAAACCAGAATCTACATTTATATGGTTAGGATATTTGATGAATTGTGACAGACTAATCAATAGCAATGGCTAGACAAGGAGATTAATACCCTTTAAAATAAAACCCTGAAGTAAACGTGAACTAGATATCCAGACAAAATAGTTAACTATTACATGTGTTAAAAACAATTATTCCATGAGTTGCTGTGATATCCATAAAGATAAAAATGGTATTTTTGTAGATAGTGGAAAAATAAAGCTTTGGCAATTTTCACTTAAACCATTTATTAGCTTTTAAAAGTTAGTATACGAAACAGTATACTATGAATGTTTACGTGACTCAAAAAGAGGTTAATTTCAGATGGTTCTGAAGAATCTGGTGATAAACGCTCACTATCTTAGATGAGTGGACATTTATAAATTTGAGATAAGATCCACATATTTCTGATATTAAAATGCACACAAAAAATGCAAACACTATCAAAGAGACCCATTTTGATATAACTTTTGAAAGTTGAGTTGAGAAAACAGATATATACAATGTATACTTATATATTATAAAATACCATAATTAAGAGTTTTAAGAGCCCTGCGAAGACCCTTTTACTTTTGAATAAAGAGAACATCCTATGATTTACTCATGACTAAATGACTATGCTTGCAGACAACATATCTATTTGTAGACAGAAATCATGTATCATTCATAAATCATACAATATCCTCTATTTATATAATAACAAAGTAATAGTTACCACTTAGACAAGTCAGCCTTGAACATTGATTACATGGCTAGACTGCCACATTTTCTCTTATACATTTCATATATATCCTCAAACCACTCTAAACTGATACAACAACATCAACATGTTGACAGTCTTTTTGGTGCACTTAATAACCTATACAGACATACCACTTCCCGGGGAATATGTGAAATGAGACTCCCAGACATTTCAATACAGTTGGGGACAAAAATAAATGACAGGTCGATTTTCGATCACCATTTCCTAATTATGGTGGTCTGAAAGCCCATAATTTCCAATATTGTCTAGATATATATCCCTTAAAATTTGTATATTTTACATTTTGTATAATCTCATCCACTGATGTATGGCCTCTAGTAAATTCTCTTATTTTTAACATGGGAAATCCTCACTTCAGCAAATCCACCTGTCATTTATTTATGTCCCCAACTGTAGATAAACAAGTTGGTACTTACTCTCACTTCCCTCATAGGGTAGGGTCGCTTTCATAGCGATGTAGATTCCGCTTACGCAAACAAAGAATAGAATTCCTAATATCACTACTGCTTTAGATATATATTGAGATCTGCGATAGGACTCAGGATCATCTTTTGTTTTAAATCCCTTTTTAATTATTGTATCTTCACTCATTAATTCCTCATTAGGTTTTACATGGTTCCCAAATGGAGAAATAGGTTTGGGATTTATTGAAATGCTATTGCTTAGGATATCCTTGTAAGCTGATGTATTGGCGGTCCTCTGTACTTTGATATTATTATCATTAGCACGGTTCATTGTATTGAAGCCATATGGGGGACCATTATGTTGATTGTTTTGTACAAACATTTTTGACGTTGATGGGGTTGAACGTTTACCAACATTGCTGCGAAATCTAGAGGATGTAAAAGAATCAGGCGTAGAGCGTTCATCTAAAGTAGCATCCATTCTATAGCTTGTTTCTAAACTTGAAGATGTGTTAGTTGCTGCAGCTGCAGTGGAAACATTTTCTATATCTGAGTCTGATGAACTGAATTCATCTTCATCTTTTCTTGTAGCTGTTACAGTACTAAAAGTGGAGGGCTTTGTTTTGACAGGAAAGTCTGATACAGTCTTTTCCTCTTTTGTCTGTCGACCTCGATGCCTAGATCTAAGAGGCTGTCTGCCAGCAATAGGTGGAATAATCAATGGTGATTTATCATTGCCCAATTTGTTAGATTTACTAGTACTGATGGACTTTCTTTTATTGTTTACTTGTCTCCGACTTTGGCTACTGGGCGAAAATTCTTGATCACTTTCGTCCGAGCTAAAACCGACAGCTTTGCGAGCTGACAATGCTGTCCGAGAGCTACGATCAGACTTCTTAGAACTTGCACGGAGATTGTTGAGCTTTCTTTCCCAAAGTGCGCGTGTTGTTGCGGTGATAGGACCAATTCCACTCACTCCAAATGCTGTTAATTCACGACGGAGTTCTGATTCCGTTAGGTCGTCCGCCATGATGAGAGAGAAAGGCCCCGGATATGACCCACTTTTCAAAGACCCCTTCTACACAGTAAAGTAGGTCAACTCATGTACTTTGTACAGAATAATGTTGATGTGACAAAAAGTGTATAGCATTCATTGTCAGTTTTCAATTCAATAAATTTTGATTGGATCCAATGTAAAGTGAATTTAAGAGTTATCGATATCTTGCCATTTGATTGAGCATGGACATGAAACAATGGGCTTTCAAGATGAAACCTATGGACCACATTTGATCATTTTGATCACCAATTTGTAATTGTTCTGCTTATTTGATATTGTACTGAGTTGAAATTAAAATGTTTAAACATTTGACTGCTTGTTGACGAATAACGACTTCCAAACCTTTCTGACAAAGTTATCTACTCGCTGTATTCGATTTGTCGTAGAGATCTGTGACATGAGGGATTGGGGTTGGCATTAGATATCAAATTCTTGTATCTGAACCTAAATTCTCAATATTCAGTTTCAAGTTTGCAAGCTAGGTTGGCATCGATAACATTTGAGGTAGGGAATCCTAATGGCCCCCTAAGTATTTACTGAGACTAACATAAATGCCAACCACTGACCACCATCCATGAAATATTCGGAGACTGTAAACATTTTATGTTAGTCTCAGGTTTTTATTATTCTGTCACTGAATATGTTCCTCCTTAGCTTCGGTATCTTTAGTTATTTGTGCTTCCATTTCTCAGAGACATATAAAATGTTTTATATGTCTCTGCATTTCTGTAATTACGGTCTCTTGTAACATTTCTGTGTAATGAGTATAGTCTGGAGTTTCATGGGCAGGAAGATTTGCACATAATATATTATTGCCATACAAATTGTATTCACTATAACATGAAATCACAAATAAGTCTGCCTAAAATCTATACTCTCCCTCATTATAATTTGAATAACTTTGTTGATGTCAAAATGCGAACAATATTCAAATTGCTATATTTTTGTCGTTCGCCAAATTATTGTAGCGGAAGTGTAAAATTAAAAATGGAGCCAAAATCGAAAACAACAAAACAAGCTCAGTAACGATTTGCACGAGTTAATGATTACAACGGAAGCTTATGGAAAACGTAAGTCATCAAATTTCCTAACAATAAGCACATAGAATAAAATCATACAAGAAAATGCAGCAAATTCTTGCTGCAGCAGTGAGGATTTCCCAACTCTAGGCCAAGATTTTTTTCAATAATTTTTCAACTCTCGGTAGTCCAACAACATTAGACCTAGCGCGGGCCTCGTTTCTTATCTGACATGTGTTATGGCCCGGCTAGGTCTAACCTCCATGACCATTTTGCCTTTGATGCGTTAATTTAATCGTTCAGCAGGTTTCGACAAGCGGAACAAATTAAACCCTGAAAACATGGCAATATTACACAAAGAATGTGATTCAAACATGCATACATACCTTATAAACGCATACACCCCGTCCCGTATCCCCCTTAGACCCTATTGATGCATAATTACGAAAATATTGGAGACAGGTTTGGAATATGACGAAAATGTCGGTCAGTTTCGGTAACATCGAAATTGCAAATCGTTTCAGGAATTAACCGTCATCACGGCACTGCATAAACGAACAGTGGGTTTGCAATTAATAACTATTTTGCGTGTATACACGCGCTATATAAATTAATCAAAGATACCCGTTATCCTCAAAATTGATCTTTTTATCCCGAGTAATCGCGATAATAATTATCAATCTATTTGACAACAATTTCGTTTCGCTGGTAGTTTAATTTTACGATCCGGGACACTCAGACGAACAGACACAATGACGGAACATGCGGAAATGTCACTTTAGAGATTGGTAAGTGTGGCCTCATTTTACTCGTATAAATGAACATTTAACACAAAAATATTGTGTTAAATCGCTTGATGTTATGTGTTTTTATATTATTGTCAAGTATCAGTTGCACGTTATCGCGGAAAAATGGTTTCGATGGATTCAGAACTTGCATCAAAGGAAAGAATAGCAAGGAGGTTAAACTCAATAACGGCCCCAACAAAATTCCTAATAATAAAGAACGCCGTTATTGAGTTTAACGACGTTGAACTAAACTCTCGGGTGCATGAATGCACCTAAGCTTAATTAAACTTGACTACATCAGTTCATGAGAGTATACAAAATGTCAAATAAACAAATTTTAGAGGATATGTATATAGACAATATTGGACACTATGGGCTTTGAAACCACCATGATTTGGAAATTGTGCCTGAGGGGTTCACGTAGTCTATATCCAATAGACTGAATTTCCTGAGAATTCAGTCTATTGATCATTATGTCCCTCCTGTGGGAAAAACAGGAAATTTCAGGCACACAATCAATTTTAGGAAACTTCCCTTCCCAAAAATAAGCATTATAACAATTCAATTAAGTAGTAAGGTACAATTAAATTCTAGAGTCCATTTCACTGCTTCATTTCAACAGTAGAACGGCAAAAATAAGAAATTGGGAGACCATTGTGCAATAATATATGGAAAAGTATATTTTTTAGTTTTTTGTGCAATAAGCCTGTGCCGTCTTGTAATTTGAAGAATTTCAGCCATGTTAATCTTATTGAAAATAACATGGCAGAGAAACATCCAAATATAAGAGGCCACACACTTTATAAGCCAAACTAGAAGCAATCCAAGATATACAAATGTCATTCATGTACATTATGAATATACTTTTCCATATATTTTTGCACAATGGTCACCCAATTTCTTATTTTTACCGTTCTACTGACGAAATGAAGCAGTGAATTTGAAAATGAATTAAAAAATATGAACATAGAATATTCTAATAAATATAGATCACAACGAGACAAACTCTCCCTTATCCTCAATGCTGATAAAAGACTACCTAAAGCTGCAAACGTAAATATCCTCAAATGTAGTGCCATCTTTTTGAACGATGTAAAAATGTCTAGGTCACCCCCACCACTGTAACCCTCCACAAAATACAACCATTTTTCTTAATGTCTGATTGAATACTGTTAATTGAGTTTCATCATATAACGTGGCTGATAATGCTGATGCCCAGCCACAAGCATATGTGCATTTGTTTAATGTATTCTTTGTATAAATATGTCAATAAATAAAAAAAATTAAAAAAAAAGAAGTGGAATTACCCTTGTGAATCAGTTACAATGGGACGTTGTCTTCCAGGGGGATGGTATAATGACCTTCGATAGCAAGTCACTATTAAAGTCTCAGCTGTAGTGACTAACCCTTATGGCTCAGGGGTAGCATCTGACTCGAGAGCGAAAGGTCCTGGGTTAAGCACACTCTTTTTTAAGTCTTGTATCTGGATGGGTGTACCCAAAGGTCTTTACAACCATACAAATGTAGGTCTTAATAATTTGAGTACAGTCTTGATTTTTCTGACTAATTTGATCGCAAAAAATATGACTTAGCTCAAGAAGGATACTGATGGATGCGCATATAACAAATACTTCCTTAGTTCCCATCATTCTTGATGTTTTATGTAACAGATTCAGTTGTGTTAAATGTGTTTCTATTCTAAACAATGTTTTTTTCCATTTCAGGACTCATCAATTTAACATTGCATATCATATTTACATTACTGTGCACGATTCAGAGACAGACATAGACAATTCATGTCTAAATATGTTGGGTATGATTTGACTCGGGTATAACCGATCATTTATTAAATCAGGGGTGAGCTCACGAGAGCTTCTTCTATCCAAAGGCACTCTTTTGGGGAATTTGCAAGGGGTGAGCTTTCCCAAGCTCCCCCAAGCCCATTATACCCTTGGGAAGACAGTAAATTTAACAATATTTCGGCAAATTTCACATCAGTAATATAGCAATTATTATTCAGCCACCAATAGATGTCGGATGTTGATACATCTTCTTGTGCATTGTTGAGATCTCCAAATTTACTTGCATTAGCCCACCTGATTATACCTGATTACCAATGGTTCTAGACCATGTTATGTTTCACTTAACTATGAAACAAGCTAATTAGAGAAAACATTCCCCTCATGAGCCCTGTGCACATCAGTCATGATTTTTCTGTATAGGAACTATCATCCTTCAGGTACAGTGTATTCATTAATAAATAAGCAGTAGTTCAACCTAAATAGAATGTCCATGTTCCTTCTGAAATGGATTTGTAAATTTAGGACCTCCACTTATGTTTTATACTCTGCATGAAACCCTGTGTGTTTTATTGTTCTTTATAAATCCAGAGAAAGCAAAGATCTAGAGTTAGTGAAAGATTTTAGAAAACATATTGATATTTTTTTCTTAAAAGTATTGCACTTCTTTCTCTTTATAATGATTATCCACATTTTGCAGTCATAGAAGCTCTAGAACGCTCCAGACCAAAAATATCGTAGAAAATGATAGTTTTTTTCAAAACACTCCTCAACTCGTTGCTATCTTATCACTTCTACACTCCCCTCCATAAGTTTGGCAACCTTTGCTCCCCTACGTGTTAAAGCCTCTTTACCTTGGAATTTTTATTTACTTATAACCTGCTGTGGAAATACTTTTACTTTTAATGGAAACGTAATTTGACTTTATTTCCAATACCTCCAAATTTTTTCAATTTTTTTCCTCAATTACAATAGGTCGAAAATTGATGATAAAATTGGTGAATTTTTGAAAATCGTCATTCCCATGCAAACCAATGGGAAATGGTGGGTTCGGGGCAAATCAGAAATCAGGATATCTATTCAGTGAAAAATTCAGCAAAAAATATATTTATATAGTCTAACTTTTTTGTACACTAAGTGTTTAGTTTACTTGATGAATACAAAGATACAGAGCTTCAAAGTCATTTTTGAAAATTATTTTTCACCCCCTGTGTTATTTCAATGGGAGAGGTTTTTTGAAAAAAAATTACTTTAAAGACCTATTTTTTGCAAGGACTCAGATGGATGGATCTTCTGTCATATAACTTGCGGCAAACCTACCATTTCCCATTGGTTAACATGGGAATGTCGATTTTTCAAAAAGTCGTCAAAATTATCATAAATTCTCGACCTATTGCAATTGATGAAAAAATTGAGAAAATTTGGAGGTATTGGAAATAAAGTCAAATTACACTGCCATCAATAGTATAAGTATTTTCATCGCAGGTTAAGTAAATAAAAATTCAAAGGTAAAGAGGCTTTAACACATAGTTCAATGGGGGAGCAAAGGTTGCCAAACTTATGGAGAGGAGTGTATATCCTTTAATGGCTATATTAATAAGTCAGGGGGGGGGTGTGCGATCGTGGCATAAGCAACCCCCAAAAAATGTTTTTTTAAGATTTGTTCTCAATTTTACAAAAATTGATGCAACTTAAAGGTTTGATTTTTTTGTTTTTGTGACCACCCCAGTAGTACGTCTTCATTTTTCAAAAAAGTTTTATATATAAATTGTTATTATTGTCTGAAGATTTCAATTTAACAATGGCAGAACTAATTGATTCTATCAAAGACAAATTGTACTAAACATTAAAATCTTCTAAATGTGCACATAATTATATTGCCCACCCTGTATGTAAAGGGCAGAAATTGACCTTTGATCTTTTGGAAAGAAAGGGCAGAATTTATGAACTTTTAATGAGCTTAATGGGCTATAACTGTAACTCCAAATCCTCATAAAATCAGTGAAAATGTAGTCTATCTTGCAGACCATGTATCACTCAGAATTTACTTGAATCTTTGAAATCATGAATAGGCTATACAGATCTTGAAATTCATTATCATATATATTACTGTTTTTGCCTTTCAAAATGTTCACCAAAGTTACCTCCTAATCAACCCTAACATGTTTTATAAGTCACAACAAAAGATAAAAAAATTATTTTAGGGAATATACTTATCAAGCTTTAAAAATCTTGATATTACCAAGTGATGTGTAAATGATATGAAGACGTATCATCTTAATATAATTTGTAAGGGCAGGTGTCTTGTTAGGAGTGCAGTAAATGACAGGGTAGTCTCTGTGATGGTTGCTCTTACAAAGGATTCTCTTTTGTTGTTCTCTGCTTATCACATGTTTGGAACAAAGTTAATAATAGGATAGTCTTAGGATAACAATTGGATAATCAGAGATTCGCACTGGTCTAAAGCTGGACATTTTTAGTTTTTATGTGCATTTTTATAAATTTATATTTCATAAAATGGGTATGTATTGATGTTGAACAATTTGCAATAAATTATGGATAATATTATCATTTTGTTGAATTTTTATTTCAATCTCTTTAAAAAGGATATGTTTTTTAGATTTGAGATTTAAGATAGAAATGTCATGGAATAACTTGAGTAAAATGCAGATATTTCAATCAGAAGTATGAATGCACCTATGATCTCAGTTATTAAAATTGCAATATTATGTAAAGACCATGCTCATATTTTCAGACACATCACCTGAAGTCTGTGCAACATGGAGTTTACTGAAGAGTTTGATGATTGTGGGATCGATGATGAACTTTTGCTATCATTGCCACTAAATTACCAACAGCAATCAAAAGAAACTGTCCAACCAACAGATCAGCAGCAAGTACTTACCAGTGTGAAACAAAGAAGTGAAACAAAACAAGATAAACAAAACAAGCCCAATCCTCCAAAACAACCTCTAAGCATTCAAGGAAATAGTCACAAAGAGAATCTCCCTGCGCCCAAGATGCAGCGTGGATCAAGTAATGAACATGTTAAAAAAGGAGGAAAAAAAGATACACCACTCTCGCCAACATTAGACAAATGGTTCCGCCCAACTAAGAAACAAGAAGTGGACATAAATACTGAAGAACTTTCCAGAGGAGTTGAAGGAGACAACACATCAGAGAAAGATGATTTTGATGGTATGTAGTTATCAACACATAATTTGTATACATCCACACCCTGCCCAATGAAATAAGATCCTATGCTATACGATTACAGATTTCCTTTTTTAATTTAATATTTTAGTGACATTAATGATATAAAGTGATTTAGAAATGAACAATACTAAGAAACAAAGTTTTGAGGGATATATAGAATGGCTCCGTTCGTATGTACGCACGTCTGTCTGTCAATCAATAACTCAAATACCATTGGCCTAAATATTGTTTATATTTTATACATATATTTTTAATATTCTTTTTTTCAGGAACCAATGATGTGCAGTTACCTGATGAATTCCCCTTTCCATTTGAACCTTATGACATCCAGTTGGGGTTTATGGAAAACGTCTACAAAACTCTCGAATTGGGCAAAGTTGGCATATTTGAAAGTCCTACTGGCACTGTATGTAAATATTTATCCTATGTTTTTATACATAGACAAATTAGACATGCATAATACTGTATTTTAATTATTGTTTATTTTCTCAAATAACATTGAATGATTCATTTGTCTTTAAAATATTAGAATTCCAACAATTTCAATTTATTTATTTATTAACTGTCAATCATTGGCTGTTTGGTGTAACTTACAATACAGTTATGTATTTGCTGTTGTTCCCACCAGTTCTCGGAAGATAAACATATTTCCCTCTGGATAAATCCTGTATCCAAAACTTACCAGTACCTTCTAATCAGTATATCATATAAACTTCATATTTTTAAAAATCGATAAACAATATCAAGACAATTTTTGTCTTATTATAGGGAAAATCTCTCAGTTTAATATGCGGAGCACTGAAATGGCTGAAAGACTTTGAAGAGAAACAGAAGAAAGAACTTGAGATGTTGCTTGAAGCTAAGTCTGTAAGTCAGGAGCAACAAGAAGCTGCCGAGGCTAAAGGTATACACTCCCTTCATATAGTAAACCCAATGAGAAGATTCTAAATATTTATTAAGTAAATAAATAAAATATATTTTTTAGGTATATCAACAATGCAATATCAATATTCTCATGTACTTTTATCCAAAGACTACAGGTGAAGTGTAATGAAATAAAATGTAAGCTTAAGTGAAGAATGAAACAAGAACTGACAGCTTATTATGTTTTGCAATTTTATCTCAGTTACCAATTTTCTCCAGATGATTGGATTAGTGCATTTGTACAGAAGAGGGAGGAAGAGAGCAAGAATAAACAGCTAAAGGAGGCACAAGAACAACGCTTGAAACGTGAAGCTCGACTTCAGGAACTTAGGAATAACCTCAGACCCAAAGTAAAGGGCAAAAGAAAAGTATGTCTGTGTTTAACCTCCGAATATTGCCAAAAAACTAATTTATGTTTTTTGAAAAACAAGATTTCTTATAGTCAAAATTGGCAAATAAAAAGCTTAACAGGCAAAATTGGCAGATTTTTAATGTCATTGGCAAATTAACAAAGAAAATGTTGACCACTATATTTCTTTATGAGTACTCTAAAGAAACATGTCGTAAATATACATGTATGCGTATATATCTTTATTAGAGGCCAAACCTTGAACAGGAATTTGATGAACTATTCAAAGATGCTGATAAGGAGCTTAAAGAATCGTTCAAACGTGAGCTGGACAATGCTAATGACTCTGAGACTTGTAACCTTGAAGTTGATGATGATATATGCATGAAGGAATACAATAGTGATGATGAATGTTATAAAGAAACAGAAAGGGAAGATGAAGAGGAAGATGAATTCCATGTCACTAAGGTAATTGAAGCCACTTGTCCCTTGAGACAAATGGTAAACAAAATCATATGAACCAAATATTGAGCCATTGAAATCAAGAGAATTGATCCTGTTACAAGATCTCTAGTGGTATTTTATCTGCTGCTTCAAATAAGCTTAAACCAAGATATATTCTCTTCTTATCACTACAACATTTGAAAACTTGCATTCATTCAGTTACCTGTATGTCATGCTTTAACAAGCCCAAATTCATACCTCTTGGTCCTTCAAAGAATTTCATTTTGAATATTTTTTTTTCAATGTAAATGGCACTACATTTAGATATACTTTTGATTTGGGTTTTAGTTATAGGTATCAATATAAATGATATAACATGACATTCAAATATACATGTACAGTACTTCTTGATTTGTGTTTTTGTTATGCAAGTCCAGTATAAATAATTAAAAAAAAAAGTTTAATAACATGTTATTTAGATATACTTCTGCAGTCGAACTCATTCTCAGCTGTCCCAGTTTATACGAGAGGTTCAGAAAAGTCCATATGGGGAAGGTACCAGAGTTGTCTCACTTGGCTCCAGACAGGTAACTAACTTTCTATATGACCCTTTTCCTGGTATCCTTATATGCTGAAGGATAGGCACACCATAATATCAATCAGTGTATTGGTCACTGGCACAATTTGTTCATTAGGCACATATATTTGTGTATTTCATACCTACTGAGGTTCTAGGTACATAACGAGCGGGAATATATACTGTATCTAGGGAGCTATCACCCAGGCCCGGGATGGGGATGGATACATGCTGTATCCATCCCGCTCCTGTTAAATTTTTTTTTCAAATTTTTTTATCAACATTTTAAAAAATTTTTTTTTTTGAAAATCTCGCAAACTTTAAGACCAAGAAAACGCGTACCTTAAGTATATTTTGGAATATTGGATCTTCATAAGGTATGATTTACCTAGAACCTCAGTAGGTATGAAATACATCTGTTATGTATGGTCTGTTTTGGATACAGGGTTTATCCCAAGGGAAATATGTGTATCTCCCTCGGTCCCTCGGGAGATACACACATTTCCCTCATACATAACCCTTATATACTTTTCTTTTCCTCTTCCGAATATTACATTATATTTTCAGAAAGTACCTTTTGTCAAATTATGTTTTCCTGTAATGCTGTGAAATTATTTTATCCACCATTATCATATGGATTATGAATCCTATATATAAATCATAAATCATAAAAATTCATTTTGAGTAATTTGAAACTCCATTACCAGCTCTCCTGAAATTTCATATTGAAATCATCAACTAAGAATTATGATTAAATAATGTCCTTCAGTACATATAAAGATGGAGCACTGTTAAGTCTACACTACAGTATGGATTAGTCAGCAGTCAGCAAAATATGTCTGCAGGTACAGAAACTCATCTAAATGTACTTTTTTTATAGATTAAAGCCTCAGTCACATTTGCTCTACGTTGGGCATACGGTGGGCATAGCTTCACAAGATCGATATAGAAAATCAACAACATACTGCTCATTCCTATATTTTATGCTGCACCTGTCTCTTGATTTTAGGAAGCTACGGCTGGCGTAAATCAAATGTGACTGAGGCATAAATGTGCAAAAATGTTTCTTCCACCTCTTTCAGAATATGTGTATAAATGAACAAGTAAAGAAACTGAAGTCTCTCACACTCATGAATGACCGCTGTCTGGAGATGCAGAAGAAAAAAGGTAAATGCTGACATTCATACTTAGGGTATGTACCTGGGATGCTGGGAAATGTCATCAGATTTAAAGATAAAAAAATGAGGAATCTTTTGGAGCCCATATAGATTTTGGAAAATGTGAAATTGCATTGCAACGTTCAATATGGTATTGCATTGTACATTATGGTATTGTACAGATAATGATATGGAAATACATTATAAAATATAGTATCGCATTGTGCAATATGATTTTATCAGTTTTTTCCCTGTTTCAGAGAGCAGAAAGAAAACAGGTGAATCTGAACCTAAGAAAAAGAAGTCAGTTCCAGGATGTCCATTCTACAAGCAGGATCCTCTCTATGATTTCCGAGACAGAGCTCTGGTAATTACTACACTGCTATCATACAGCAAAACAGTTCACGGGAGCACCTCAAAATATTTGTTCCACTTAAATGGTGTTCCGCTTACTTTTACTGCATATAGGGTGAATTGTAAAGAATTCTCAACACATTCCCATTTTTATGTCACCACCACAAGTGTATCGTTAGTCTCCAACCTTTTTGTGGACAATGTTCAGCAGTCTGTATTTCATGGTTGGTGTTTGTTGTTTTGGCATTTGATGGGCAGAGGTCAGTATTTGGCGTCTGTAACAAATGGCAGGTGGTGGCATTTTGCATTTTAAAGCCTTGTATATCTATAATGTTGTATTCCTCTTGTTATTTGAAACGGAGCAATTCTGCTATCAATTCATCAGTCGAATCAAGTAGTATAGTAGTATAGCAAATAAACATGTACATATGCTATGTATATAGCAAATATACATGTACTGTACTCCATACAGTAATACTCTAACCTACAAACGTGCATATATGTGATGCTTCATATTTTCAAGGATCTTTTAGATATCTAGTGTTTAGCGAGTCAATCCAAGGGAAGACCAAACACTTTGAAATATATAAACTAAATGCTATATTTCTGTATTGTTATGTAGGAGTACTGTATAAGTGGTATTTAATCCGAGTGGTTAATTTTCCGAATGGTCAAATTTCATCATTTTCCTAATGACAAGAAATCTCCCATTGGATAACATTATAAAGACAATATTTCCCACATTTAATTTTCCGAACCTGGCAAAAATTAGGAAATAGGCAAATGAAATGATTAGGCAAAATAACCACTTATACAGTAATTATTTTGTTTCAGGTTGAAGTGAGTGACATAGAGCAGCTAGTGAACAAGGGTAAACAGATGAAGGCATGTCCTTATTATGGTACTAGGCTCTCCATCCCTGGGGCTGAGGTGAGGCTCTTACACATTTTATTCAATGTCTTATGTTCTCTGTTGGTCCATTAGGGATGCTACGTGCTTAATGCATTCATTGAGGCCACAATGATTCCTGTATTTTACAAGAACTTATTGGATGTTTTATTCAATGGTATTCAATTTATAGTACTATGATGTATTGAAATGATTTGGATTTCAAAGTATGTAATGTCAGAGTATAATAAAAATTCTTAAATGTCTACTAATATCAAGTTATGTTGTAATATGGACTCCTCATATAAGAATTGTTTCTGTTTCCAGCTTGTTGCTCTTCCATACAACACACTCCTGCATAAGTCAACAAGGGATGCCACTGGGGTAAAACTGAAGGACAATATAGTGGTTATAGATGAGGCGCATAACCTGCTTGAGACAATCAACAATGTATATAGCATAGAAATCACTGGATCTCAGGTACGCTTAAAACAGTGTTCTTTAGAAAGATTTCTTGAAAAAATATATGCCAATGAATTGCCTTATTTGACCAACTTATTAGTCGACCCTTGGTAAAGTAAAGCCTGTAAAATTGAGCTCCCCATTAATGGAATGGTTTTCAAAGTCTCATTATGCATTAACTTAGTGTAAAATGAGCTTCTGTAAATGGAGCATCTCCTAAAACAAAGAGCTGGACACTATTTTGTGGTACCAAAGGCATTCCACTTTCACAGGTTTTAGTGTATATCAACCAGATGGGTGACCAGTCTTCAGTTTTCATAGTTTGATATATGCTCTCACTTCCTGTGGTCAATATTCGGCAAACTCGGGGCTGTCCATAAAATAATACCACTGGCATATTCCCCCACTCCCTTCTTGCTCTATTCATTACACTTGACAAAAAAGTAAGAAGATGTATACATTGGCCAAGCCTGTAACCTCAGAAAAAGGCGTATTCAATGAGATGTATCCACTCGTGAAAGATGAGCAGGTGCTTATCTTAATAAATGAGAGTTATGTACTGGGAGGTTTTGGATATAGGGTTTATCCAGAGGGAGATATGCATATCTACCTGAGGGACCGTAACTGCTTTATCCTACCAAGTAGAGTTTTCAGGGACATATGGCCATTTCAATAGTACAAGGTGTAAAAATAAACAAATCTTTCATATGCAAAGTCATTTTATTGCATTACCGGAAGCGGGAAGATATGCACCGGAAGCGGGAAGATATGCACCGAAGCGTGAGATATGGCGGGAGATATGAAGGTTCTGGATATGGAAACCTCAAAATCAGGATATGGGATATATCTTACCAACTTATCTCCCTGAAACTCTACTTGGCATAGGATAATATGAAATATTTGTATTGTCTACCATAGTGATATGTTTCTCTATACTCTATCATTGGGTTAAACACAATGTTTGAACAATATGTAAACTGAGATTGAAATCTTAATGATTACCATTCCAGGTATGCCAGGCACATTCCCAGCTTAGTCAATACATGGAGAAGTTCAAGTCAAGACTTCTTGCAAAGAACCTGATGTACATCAAGCAGCTACTCTATATATTGGCCAGCTTTATCAAGTGCTTAGGAGGTAGGTACATATAAAAGGTATTAGGTTCTCAGCCTTTTCATCTGAATAACATGTGAAGCAAAATCTACCAATTTCATGTAGGTTGTAATTGTGAATTAAAGTACCTGTACATGTTTTCTATCTGCTATTGGGCTTTTGCCATGTATTTTTATCCTTTCTTAAAAAAGGTACCATATTGGCCACTGAACAGATTTACTTCAAATTTTTACACATGTTACTTTAGAAGCTCTAGAACTGATTAGCTTTTTGGCGGCCATTTTGCATTCTGGCGGCCATCTTGGAAGTTTTTTAGATAAATCTTGTCATCGCGATTCCAGGAAAACCACTTAACAGATTTCCTTCAGATTTTTACACATGTTACATGGTAAGAAGTTAGAGCTGATTAACTTTTCAGTGGCCATCTTGCTTTCTGGGTCAACAAGCCCACACTGCTATGGTTTAGGTATGATATTGTTCACCCTGTGCCTTGTTAATATAAGTGAAAGGGATGGGTTCAGAAGTAATGCATGAATGTTATTGCTGGGCAGGTATCCATTGCTGGGAGGATATGCAAATAAAAATTTTCTATAATAAGAAATCTGTTGAAATCTGTTTTGATGAGTTCCTGCAATGCCCTCTATTACATATGCATCAAACAGCATCACATACTATACTACACGTATTAAAGAAGGAAGTCCTAATTTATTAAATCTGGATCATTAAATTCAAGATTGTTAGGTACACACTGAAACACCCTGACAAGGGTAAAGTCAGATACAATTGTCACAAAGGGTGGCCACAGCTTCTTATTAGATTCGATTTTTATTAACTGCATGTTTAATAGATCAAATAGAGCACCGGTATTTATACAAAACAACTATAAAGTGTCTAGTTCAGGTTGTTATTTTCCTATGTTCCAATGCAATACATCCACTATAGGCCATAGTCACATCTTACCATGTGTCGTTGTCTCTGTTAAGTATTTCAAATTCAAATTCCATTGTCATTGATATGTGGAAGACGGTGTATTGAAGCGATTCACAACCACATTTGATTGAAATTGGGATTTCATATAATACACCATCACAAGAGCTTGGTGACGATTAGGTCCTATGAAATGAAAACCAAGTGATTATTAAAGTATGAAGCAATGGTTACGTCCGCCATTTGTGACAACGGTATTTGACTTTACAGTTGTCAGGGTGTTCTGGTGTTAGGTTGGCTGTTCGATTGGATTTGCTATTATTTTGCTTTAATCTTGTTTTTATAATATTACTGAGGATGAATTATGTTTTAGAAGCAAACAAGTTTGATTAAAATTATAACTGGGGATGAAATAGCATAATGATTTAGAAGCAATAACATTGCCTCTTTGATTGTTTTCTTTCCAAATACATAATGTTATGACAGTGTTTCCTTCGACAAACTTCGAATGACATCATATTGAAGTCCTGTTAATGACAGTCCACCATCCTCCACAATGCATTGTCCATTTATCATGGCTGCATCTTCTGATGCTAAATATGCGATCAATTTTGAGGTTTTGTCCACATTTCCAACACTTTTTGTGGGAATTATAGTTGAAAATCTCTTGTAGTATGCATTGGCCTGTTCATTTGTCATTCCCATTCTTTTGATAGCTTCAGTTGGTATAGGTCCAGGGCAGACCGCATTAACGCGCACTCCATCATTCGCAAACTCTAGCGCTGCACACTGAGTGAACATGTTTAAACCTGCTTTAGATATTGCATAAAATGACGAAGATACAGATGATGGCCTCACCCCTAAACAGCTAGATACATTCACGATATTACCCCCAGATTCAGCCAGAGCAGGGAGACAAAGTTGACTCATTCTCACTGGCGATTTCAAATTCAGAGCGATCTGTTCATCAAAATCAGCCATTGGACTTGTTCTCAGGTCATACTTTAGTCTAGCTCCAGCGTTGTTTATCAACACATCCAGTTGGCCAAACTCTTTTAGAGCTATCGCTGTGATTGTTTCCATTACTTCCTCACTCTCAATTCTCCCTTGAAAACTAGGGAAGACTGCACCTTTAACCCCCACCTTTCTGCATTGCTCCACCACTGAATGGATACAGTCCTGCTTAGTTCCATGTATCATAACATTTGCACCCTTGGAGGCTAAGAGGAGAGCAGTCGCTTTTCCAATCCCATTACTGGATCCTGTTATTATGACGCATTTACGAAGAAAACTCATATCGTAGATTCTGTCTGTACTTTGTTTTGATAAGGTACATTATTTTGTAGCAATTTTGAAGTTTGGACTTTAGTTATTGTATGATAGTAACCCAGATAATATTTAAAGGCCCTATGTAAAGTAAAAATATTGTATTTTGAATATCCAAACATTATTTTTAAAGACTTAAAAACATGGCAATTCTCCTATGTCACTATTAGGAACTATATTATCATATAGCGATCCCCTCACAAAACACTCCCTAGATATGAATAAATTTGCATGAATTTGCATACTTTGAAAATGTCATGTAAGTGACTGCACATTCTGATACTCATAGTATCTTTCTGTTTCACCTGAAACATGTTTTAATATTATGAGGCATATTCTGTGATCTGAGCACATCAGATGGAAGAGTCATAACTGTCAATAAGTGTGATAGTTATCATGTAATCATTTACCTTAATGTCGATACATTACATAATAGGCATTGTATTTAACAGGAGATATTAGCACAGGTACACACGTTTTATGACCCCAATTAGATGAAATATGAACTGGATTGAAAGATCTCAAAAATCCTCAATTTTGGGCTCTCCTGAATCACCAAATCAAGCTCATTATATCATGGCATCTCAGGGCTGAGAAGAAATGAGATGTCATGGTTTATCATGATAGTGACTGCACTATATCTTAGTATAAATATTAAAGACCATGTGTAAAGTTTAAAATGAGAAAATGTGGCATTCTTTGTTTATAAAATTTTTCTTGATATAAGAGAGGTTTCACACCACATTTACCAGATTTATGCGTAACAGTTCAATTATGAAGCCAAAATTATCGGACATTAAATATGTGAGCATTTTTCCTATATGAGATTAAGAAATAAGAATGAACAATTTATTTTAATTTTTGATATTTATTTTATAATATTTGATATATATATTTCTTTCATATCTTGGCAGCAAATATTTTTTTAAGAACGCATCTTTTAAACAGCCAGACTTGGATTCGTAATTATCATTGAGATCCATTGTACATGTAATTATATTGTGTAATACATTTTTTCCAACGAGCTCCAGATATATGTTTTCATTTACTCAAAAGAATTCATAGGAGGAACAATAAATAGTGGTGGATAGATTCATTAAAAATAACTATTAAATATCATATATCATCATATATTAAATTTTCCAAATATTTTTTGGTAAATGATAAACTTTGATTACAAAACTGTAAGTGATTTAAAAAAAATCCATATCAAATCGAATAAGAATGTGGTTTCAAACTTTACATAAAGCCTTTAAAATTATGGCTGTGGATTATTTATAACATGTATTTTCAAGTGAAGGTCGTCTGTTCAAGGTACAAGTTAGGCTGACTCAACTTCATTTTTCATTTCTGTAAGTTATTGCCCTTATCCAACCAATCAATGGTTGAGCAGGTATATAAAGAGAAGACATATTCATCTATCCATCAATCTGTTTAGTAAAAATGATTGCTCAAATTCAGCTTAAGACCAGGAATCCCCCCTTATCAACTTCACCATGTATTTTTGTGTTGGTGAAGGTGATGTGTAAGGGGGGGGGGGTACAGTCTTCAAGCAAGATTAAAATGCCTAGAATCCTTTGAATTTAAGTTAAAGGACAAGGTGCAATTATTGGCAAATATCCCTATGGTCAAAATGAATCATACGTAGGTGTAACATGAAGAATAAAATGTCATATAATACTTTGGAAAATATGAAAGTGCTCGGACACACATAAGCTGAGATAGGGATCATTTCGTTCAGTAAGATTGTATTGACTTACATGGGGCTGTGCACCATTGACTTAACATGAGGATATCAGCAGATCCCAATAGAGGCCATTGGTTTCCATTGATTATCACAGAAATACCAAAAATACACTATGACCTGAATCGATTGCAAACTTAATAATTTCACAATACAACACAAATGGTTTATCTCATCAAATGTGCAAATATGAAGTTTGCAATCGATTCAGGTCATACTTAAAATTAAAAGATTGTACATTTTTTCATCATTTTTTCCCTAAAAAATGGCTATAGAAAAATGCTCCAAAAACAACTTTTACAATTATCAAATATCATACAAGTTTGTAAAACTTGTATGATAAGATTATACTATTATATTTCATTATGTAGTAACATATTTGGATAAGATGCAGGGATGCGTAGGATGTAAATGGATTTTGACAGACACAAAAATACTTCCTGGTTTGGAATCTATGCCTCTACACTTCATGATTGAATTATGACCCTAATAAGTGGCCTATACATCAATACAGTGCTGAATAAAGGTCAACAAGATACTAGTGTGCATATAAATGTAATAATTGAAGCAGAATACTCATTTTGAAAAATCAGATGAATTATTTTTTTCCCATGGGGAGATCCCAATGGAGGTTGTATAAGGTCCTTTGTTTGTTGCTTCTGTTGCCTTGTGTTATTTCTCAAAAGCTCGAAATGGAAATAAGTAAGATATACTGTATAAGTGGTAATTTTGCCTAATCATTTAATTTGCCTATTTCCTTATTTTTGCCAGGTTCGGAAAATTAAATGTCGGAAATATTGTCTTTATAATGTTATTCAATGGGAGGTGTCTTGTCATTAGGAAAATTAAAATTAGGAAAATGATGAAATTTGACCATTCGGAAAATTAACCACTCGGATTAAATACCACTTATACAGTATTTTATTCAGTGGGATTTTTGTACCTGGAGTTGCTGTGTTTCTAGTAGCTCATGAACTTTTTATCCAAAAATGAGGAGAGAACTCACCATATCTTGTTCAACTTTCTGCACTTTCAAAGTAGTCAGATGAATTTATTTTCATGTACTTATTATACTATTATTATAGGTTACTTTATTTTTTATAGGAAAGTCAGGCAAGGTTAGGTTTCCTTTAAAATTGTCTTTAACTTTTTAGGTACATGCAGTTATTCACTGGCAAAAGGTGGCTCAATACTACAGCCTAAGAGCAATGATTTGACAAGTGTTCAGCTTTTGGACATAAGAATTTTGTGATATCACACTTTTGAGAAATGAGTTTTTTTAATTATACAATTTGGATGGACTTATTAAAATAAAATCTCATTTATTATACATCCTCTTAATCCTCTACTCTCCTATGGCCCAACATTTCTGGGATAAAAATGCTTTCTAACTTCAATTTTTAGAATGTCTGAACCCATTAGAGAGGTTTCGCACAATGAGTTATTACTAAAACATATCTGTAGCCACATCTTGTTTTAATTGAACTGCTGCACATAAATCTGATGAATGTGTTACAGATTTGTGATACGTTGAGCTAAAAGTGCTGTGTGAAACCTCTCTTATATCTAGAAAAACTTGATAAACAATCAATGCTGTATTTTCTTAAATGAAGTGGTTTAAACTTTACACATTGTCTTTAATATTTATACCATTTTATATGTCTTAATTCTTCAGGCAAACTAGGAGAGGCAGCAAACATGCAGTATCTTAATTCAAAAGGTATGTTTCATCTTATAAATTAGAACGATTATATTTCATTTACCTGCAGAGGCCTTATTCATAAAGAATCTTAATATACGTATAGCAAAATTGCTAGCCATTGTGAATAAGGCCTCTGATAAGATAAAAAATATATAAAAATGATCCATGGTATCTTGTGTACATATTCACACTCCACTTATGATTTACTGTTTACAGGTTGACTATAAACACAATTACACAAACACGACTAAAATGAATTTACAGGTTCAAAATATTGAGAATTTACTCCTCTATTTTCGCTTTATTTATTACAAAGTGATAATGATTCTGTATGATACAGTTTCAAACAAAATCAATCACTTGAAAAATGTGAATGAAAATCATTTTGTTAATAAAGGGTGACACATAAAGGGGGATTCATTACTGAGTACTCAACCATAAATAAGTTTGTTATGAAATGAATGAACAACATTATTCATATATTGTCATGTTTTTCAGAAACAAGGTTAATGACAATGAATGACTTTGTATTTGAGTGCCAACTAGACAACCTCAACCTCTTCAAGGTCTTAAGATACTGTGAGAGGAGCCAAATTTCTAAAAAGGTGAGACTCTCCAAACTTCAAGGTATATTCAAGGTTTTATTGGATGTTATAGGCCATTATATGTCATAGGCACCATTTTTGTGACTGGCATTCAGCTTTTAGCATTTTGTATTTGGTGATCAGTATCTGTGACAAATTGTTACACTTTTGAATCATTTGCAATAACTGAACAGGGAGTGACATGTTGTCATGGTAATCTCCTGTTTTGTGTTTTAAGGTGGTCTTTTTTAGTCTATTCCCTTTTAAATTTTATAATATAAAACTCAAAGTTGTTAAATTGTTTTGAAATTGTTTTGAAACGAATCTTGTCAGTAATTTGTGTGTTTAGTACATATATGTGAAGTTTCTCAATATATTTCAATCTCATGGATTTAAGTGTACATGTTTTTCTTCGTTCCAGTTGCAAGGATATGTTGAGAAATATCAACCATCTGAAGTGAAAATAGGTAAAGTATATGGTTATTTTTGTATAATACTCTTTATAGAATGGAAGCCCTCTTTTCTTGGGTTTTCTTGCATTACAAATTACAGAGTAACTTTATTTGTGTTTTCTCTCCCTGTCCAGGGTTCATGACTAATATAAGGTTCAAAACATGATTGCCACAAATAAACATAAGGGCAATCAGTCCATTGCCCAATAGGCAACCAGCATTTCCAAGTTCATTGCCAAGAGCAGAAAGTGGTTCTCATCGACTGTCAGGTAGCTGTGAGATTTGAACTCTATCAATTTGTCTCTGAACAAGGAACACTAAACGCACTCACTTTTGAGGAGCTTTAGTTGAAAATATTAGTTCTGCACTGAATAATCTGAACTAAATGTTTTATAAATTTTTTTTTTTAATAAATAGATGTCATCAAAATGTTGTCAAGTCAAGGAGTTCATCTGAATTCTTATTTTAGCCAAAGAAAAGGAAAAGGAAAAACCCAAGCACAGTGGACTGAAGAGTTTTCTAACTGAGATTGGTGACAAAAATTCTGGAAAGTCTGTGTCTCCTGTAACCCAAGGTACACATGTTTAGATATTACATATATTTTATTTATTTGCTACTTTAGAATTTAGATGAATAAGGAATGTATTGTTTAACTAAGATGGATACATGTAAATAGATGGCATTAGTAGTTTTCGCAGGGCTGGAATACCATTATGTAGAGAAAAATGACAAAATGTCGCTTAATTTCAAATATTTGAAATTGTTTATTTGTACTTCAGCTACATTGCAGAATCTCTTTTGCTCAGGATTGACATAGTGCATGATAATAAATGAACAATATGCACTGTTCCTGTTGGGTAATTCAGATTCAGCTTAAAAGCTTATTTCACAATATCTTTTGTAAGAAGCTTGCAAACTGAGGTAGTTATATCTGCTACGAGCCAATTTTTGCTGCAATCACATTACTTTTTCTTAAATTTCAGATGTACCTGAAATTAACAAAGAGGATGGAACGATATTCAAATCTCCCATGATGCATATAGAAGGGTTCCTTATGGCATTAACAAATTTAAATAAGGATGGTCGCATAGTCCTCACAAAGCAAGGTAAAAAGAATCTCACAATTCCATTATAAAGTCTACATTAGCGCCCATCTGTAACACTTTTGTAACCATTTGCTTGAAGTTATTAGTTGGCTACATTTTGTTTTCTTTAATTCTTTGTTCAATTATTCAATTAGTGTTTGGCACCATCTCACATACTCATGTACAATATGCTACCCATCAAATCACTGAAAACTGGATACAGACTTATGGTGGAAATAATTGGATTAAAGTCTGCATTCATAAGATTAAGAAATCCGCAGAATTCATCTATTAATTCTGGGCTATTCCCCCTCTTTGCACACATGTACCAATTAACTTAATATTTCCTGTTTCAGATCTTCTGAGTAGATGCTGTCTCAAGTTCTTGCTGTTGAACCCTGCTGTTCATTTTGCTGACATTGTTGCAGATGCCAGAGCAGTTATTGTTGCAGGGGGCACAATGCAACCAGTAAGATACCACAGTTATTAATTTTTTGATTTTTTGTTACATGTACATTTTCATCCCTCTTAATCCTAGTTATTTTGAGTACTCATTTTAGTTAATTTGAGTGCTATATATATTATTTAATTTGGGTTGCTCTATCATGTAATATTGATCTTTCTAGAGGCCCTGAAAATTAATGATACCAAAAAACCTGTCTTAGTGAACACCTTTCTTTAGTGAGCACCTGTCTCTTATGGACACCGCATACTCCACATACCACATACTCAACTGACTTCTTTATAAATTACCCTCTGTATTGAACACCTCACAGTGGACACATTTTTGTGGCTCCGCATGTGTTCAATAATGTACACAGTTTTCACTGTAATGACTAAGATACATAAAGAACATGACCCCTCACTAAATGCACATATTTCCCTCAAGATAAACCCTATATCTGAAACCCTTGTGTACTTATACCTTACATATTGTATTTTCAGTTAGATGAGTTTAAAGAGCAACTGTTTTATGCAGCAGGGGTGGCACCGAGTAGAATCTTAGAATATTCTTGTGGTAAGATCTTTAACTTTCATAGTGACACATGGTAACAACAACATTAAGATTAAGAATGTTCGTATATTTTGTGTACGCTGAAAGCTACGATTTAAGCTAAAATCAGAGATATAGACAATGACAAAGTTGCAAACTGCATTTATTTTTTTAACCAATGTATTTTTATATTATTCAAAATATATCTCTAAAAGTATCCATGATAAGTTATCCAATAATGATATATTGAAGAATGTACATAATACATGCCTGTCATGCAACATTATGTAATTTCTAGCCCATGTGGTATTACTTTTAATGTTCTGTCATGCTTCTTTTAGGTCATGTGATACACGGGGAGCAGTTGTTACCAATATGTTTGTCACGGGGACCATCAGGAACAGAATTTGATTTCACATTCCAGTCACGTGAAAAAACAAGCATGGTAAGTTTTACTTTATTAACTACCAAGAAAGTTAGGTCAAAAATCTGCCCAAAAAGTTTTTTAAAATACACAATCACAGTGAAACTGATGCTGTTGATTGTTGCTCACCCCTGTGAAAGTAATAGATTGATGCATTCACAAGACAAAATGGCTGGCAAAATGGGCTTTACCCCAAACACATTGTTCTTTAAGATAGCATAACAGTCCCAGATTTTGGATTGAAAAATATATAAGATAATTTGTATGTTGGCCCCTTTGACTCTAAATTGATTTTCTAATTTCATTCTTCCCCCCATTAAAGCACATTTAGATATTTTGGCTATGTACAGGTTGTGGATAATTGACCATTTTCAATAAAAATGGAAAAATAGATGGCATCGTGGGTGTTGATAGGGCTAGAATACATGGAAATGTATTACAAGAGTCACTTAATTTGTTGATCTAACAAGTAATTCCTTTTGGATCAACTTAAAACATGTTTTGAATGAAATTATATGGACCTATTGACACGTGGATTTTGATTTAACATTAAAATCGTGATACTTATATGAGTAAATGAACTTTTTAAGGTTTTTCAACATTATGTCATTGGGGATTTGACCAACCCTTTTCAGAAAACTTGAAAATCGTCAGAATTTGAATCAAGGCAAATAACTGTGCAAATCAAAGCTTTAAGCTTTTTTGATAGAAAGTTACACATAGAATTCAAATATGCCATCAAATAGAAGAAAATGTTAGTCTTTAATGGTAAAAATGCAGATCTTCTAAAATCTAATTAAAACAAGACTTTAAACGAGATTTCAAAGCTATAGGGGGATTTTTATGGAAAAAGGACCATTAAGTGAGATAAGCAGCATCTACCTCCTTAGAAATCTTCAGAGAATCTTTGAGAACTTAATAACATTATTTCTAACGTTTCCATTGAAACACTGTCCACTGTTTCGACCAATGAAAAGATTCACGTATATAGGTGATATGTTATTGATTGTATTTGTCCTGAACCTTTGCTTATTGCTCTTCATCTATCTTGTTTGGAGTAGTAAAGTTATATTTATTATTAATAGATGTCAGCTCATGAAATAGTTGAAATAGATGTCACAAGTGTCATATATTCAAAGAAGTCATATGAAAAAAATATTTTTCTTGAATTATTCAAGCTTGGATTTCAGTTGTAAGCTTTATTTAAAATGATTTTATGAAGACTATTCACTTATTCATCTGATCCAATATTTATAAAATATCATACTGTACATGTGTTATATTTACTTGAACAATTGTCTCTTGGACTCATTATTCCGTTCATGATTCATTATCAGTCTTGAAATTCATCTTGAAGTATATTTTCTTCATTCACTTTGTGTGAAGATGTGAATTTATATGTACAGCTACAGATATATTTTTTTCTATTTTTTCTTGTTGTTCATAATCACCATCAGGAAGTATACCGTCAAAGCATATAGACATGATAAATAATGGACTTAAGGACAGGGAGCATTTTTTAATAGAACATTTGTTTTGACTGACTTGAATGAAAATCATACAATGAATGCCAATAGAGAGATGTTGCAAGTATTCAGATTTTAGGTAATATCTGTCTCTATGGCTGGATTTGAAACATTTCAAACATTTATTGCCTAGAAATGATTATTTGAGAAGACATCATAGTCAGATTGGTTAAGTGTATATTATAGGCATCAGTATCTGAGTCAGTGGAATATAACAAAGGGACCAAAGAAAGTGTTCACATTGAGAGGTGTTTGGTCAGAGAGTTACCTGGATATACAGATTGACTGTTCTCTATAATTTTGAGTGATACGGTTCCTCAGGAAGTACATGTATAGATATAAGCCTTGAGATAAACCCTATATCCAAAACCTTACAGTACATTACCATATTTACATGAGATTGAGAATGGTTCATTCTGTAAGTTTTTGTTATACCCTATTGGATATCATTAACTCACAAGTCCGTAACATACATGCATTATAGATGTGACCCATCATGATGTTCTTAACAGGCCTAACTGTTGAAAATATAAAATGGTTTATGTTTGAACATAAAAAAATATGTCTTTCAAAATATGTCATAAGTATATATAAAGGTATAAACAGGTGAAATTATTTTTGGCAATAATGAAAAAAAAGAAAATTGTGGCAAAATAAAGAATTTTTGTGTGAGACTAAAATTTGGAAAAAGTACTTATATATGATGAGTTCTCTGATAATGAGCTTTTTATTACTTTTTTTCCAATTATTTAAGCCGATAGATTTTGATAAGTTTATCAACGGTAATTTCCTGTGCAAGAATGAAGAACATAGTGACATAGGATAACAATGCAGTGACAACAACGGAGTAGAATAATAAAGAGTTAGCATTGGAGGTCGAAGCAACTTTTCCTGAAAATATGTTTCAAGGACATATTCCCCATATATGTCTTTGTTGCAGCTGGTCGATTTATTATCCTATGTAGGTCTATCTCACACATGTAGAGAATCCTTGATTGGGAGTAAGATCCTTGATATGTGCCATGCTTAGGGTAGACTCAGAATTCAGGTCATCCTCTACTCCTCATGCATGTTGCTTACACCTAGAAATGTATCATTGGAGAGCAAAGTAACAAGGAATAGGTCACCTCAAAGTCATCCTACACTCTGCACATGCAGCTGGACCAGATTGGAGCATGTGTTTAGAATCATCCTGACCCCATATTACCTCGGAAGAATCCACTTTCATTTCAGTCATAAGATAGGGGTGCAAGGCTCATTTTTGTAAAACAGATTTTAGTATTCCTGAAGAGAAATATAAAAGATTTCATTTAAAGATCATATATAATTTTATTTAAAATGATGTTACATTTAAAGAATCATTAGGCTCTTAAACGGAGATAATTATTAGTCAGTTTCTAACCTAACACCCCTAATGAAAATACAAGGCCCATAAATATAATGGGGACATGGCGCTCAACACATGTTTGAAATGCATGACCCTAACGATCAGGTTAAGCAGTTCACATGCATTATCTGTGCAGCAAATTATGCCTTAATTATCACTAGGTCAAATAGGCATGTGCAAAATCTATTATCTCTTTTATATATGGGTGTTTGGAATGAATAATTAGATTCATGCTGATATTGATCAAGGATCTTCTTTTTTAATAAAGATCCTGTTCGATTTTAGCAGCGTGTTGAACCGTAAATCATTGACACGGATATAGATTACACATCAACAATGTCAGCATGTTCAGGTATTGGCTTGTCAACATCAATAGTACCATTATTAAACCTAGGAAAACATAAAATATTTGTCATCCAATTTATCATTTGGTTATTTTAACAGCACTTGTCTAAATATTCATAACAGCCATTGAAATATCTTCACATCAATTCAAATTGAATTACTTTGGTTAAAAATCAATAATTATTTAATCGATATTGTTTTTCCAGATGTTTAATTGTTGTTTTTTAATCTACCTGTATTCAGGCAAATTAGTTCCTTGATAGTTAGAGAAACTGCATCACTTTGGAATGGATGTGTGGCATCCTTGAATAAGGTGACCACGAGGCCTAATAGCATGACAGCTGATCTGATGTAGCCATGTTTATTCTGTGAGGTGCTCCTAATACATGAATGGATAACTCTATTTTTATTATATTTGCATTTTTATATATTAACAAATTTTTTATTCAAGTTATGAATGGGTTGTACATGATTTTATTGGTATTATCGCTCATGTCATGGATGGTCAATCCTGAAAGTGATCACACTTAGAAAAATATCTTGCTTCATTGAATGTGTTATTTTATTGCCTTGTAACCACATTGACCAGTCAATGCTATACTCCATTAAAGATATGTCCAGTTTTGAAAATAACCTGCAAATATCATTGTTGATTTCTCAATCCCTACCATCTCTTGAGGAGAACTCTAAAAGCATAAAGTGGAGAATGTGCAAATAGTCCAGTAAGCTGAAGCATCATGCCATATGCCTTGTCATTTGACCTCACATTTGTCCTGGATTTATAGGGTCTTTCAATAAAAGAGATGGTCAATACAATAATTTTCCATAAACCAATTTCCAATGTTCCTTCATTCATTGTGTTATTTTGAAAAGAATCGTGCAGACTAATATTTGATATGCATTAAAGCAGACCTGAAAAAATGATTGATACAGTTATTGAATTTGATATCTTGAGGATTTCATTGATGATATGAAGTTTTTCTACTTTTGTCTCTTGTTTATTAAATGACTTGTAAATCATGTCCCTATGACTTCGTTATAAATTTTCAGCATGATTTTGTTTCTGTATGATATATGGAACAATGATGTTATGGGATATGATATAAAGATGTAAGAGATTGATGTCAACAGATTTTGGTGGAAAATAGATTCATTTTTAAGCTATATCAGTGGACTTAAGTTTAAAATCTTATAAAAGGAGAATCAGAATATGAAAATAACAAATGATTTAAAGAAAAAACATTGTTTGATTTTGTCTTATTTATTTGTCATTTGTTCATTTGACAAAAAATTGAAATTCGACACTAGTATCGAAAAATGTAGAATGCTCAAATATAAATTGATATTTGACCCACATTCTTTTGAAATTGGCCTTGAATTTTTAATCTTGATGAGATCAAATTTAGTTTCAGATTTAGTTTCCATTGTAATTTTACTACTTTCACGCTCCAATAATTACTTTAATAAATCCAAATGAATTGTGCTTTAATTAAACTTTTAAGAAAGGTTGACCTGAATGCACTGGTTACAGATTGAAAAAACAAATAATCTATTGATTATAGACGAGAAAAAATCTCCAATTATTAGTCTCCAATTATTTGAATGAGTGAGAAAATCTGATTGATGTGCCTGTCAAACAGAGTTCAATTGAGATATATCCATCAGAGTTGTTAAAAAGCACTATTATATTGTACTTTATTCATACCAGTACAAAGACACACTTGCAGATTGGTAGGTACCTGTTATTGATTATTGGAAATCTGCACTTCATTATCTGCTTCCATTGGTCAATTAGTCATATAGGTAAGAGAGTATAGTACAGCTGAGTTTGACCTCAGTTTAGCGCATTGACCTGATATATAGCCTCAATTCGCCTTTTATGATATTGCTTCACCCCTGTATGGTAAACTTTATTAGAGTGCTCTAATAGTACATCTGTCCTTTTAGGCTTCAAGAGTACATCAGTTCTGTTATAACACATGTAAAATGTACATATCTAGTACATATGTACTACATTTTGCCGAGGAGTCAATGTAGATGTGTATTACCGGGATGTGTATATGAGGAATTCACATTTTGTCCAAATGAGCTTGAGCTTTTTATGTCACCACCAAAAAGTGGTGACATATTGTTATGGTCTCCATTTTTTATGTCACCAACAAAAAGTGGTGACATATTCTTATTGTCTCCATTTTTTGTGACGGCGATCGGCGGATGGCGGTTAGGGGTTGGCGGTGGGTGGTTGGCGGTTGGCGATCGGCGTCTGTAACAATTTCTTACAACTTCCAATAACTTGACAAATGCTGTTTAGACTGACTTAAATTTTTTTCAAAATCACTTACAAGTTTTCAGAATTCAAATCCGAATCTTAAAAGATTTGACCTTTGATGATCTTTCAGGGTAAAAAAAAAGGTTAAAAAAGGTATTTTTTCAACTTGCTTCAAATTGACCAATTTTCAAAATTCACTACAGAGTTACTGACTTAGGTTTGAACTAATGGTATTGTGAGCAATTAGATGGTGACATTTTGTCATGTTAATGCCTTGTCTCAAGGTGTTGCACATCTAATTTTACAAGCAAATACCTGGAAGAGTGGTACTTATAATAAATCACTTTCAGTAAATGACATGCAATATTTACATATGGGATTTTTTATAATTTGCCTGACAAGGCTGACACGGCAGCCATTTTGCACTCTAAGTCAACAAGTAATCACGATAATGGAGCAATTAAATTGATTGCACCAAAGCATTAAAAATATGCAGTACTGAAGTGGCTGCCATATATATACCTACCCCTCAACTAAATCAAATGCTCAATGGAATTTGTAATGCCTATGATTCCTATCATTTTAAAACTAAATTTTAAACATTTTATCATCTCAACTTGTTTTATTTGTAATAAATATCACATCTCAGTTTAACTAGATCAAATCCAAATAAAGATACAGAATAAGCCATTTATCTTAGATATCAGACAATTATCCACCTGATTTAGGACAGTTGCTTTGATTTTGGACAGCAGCATAGATGTTGGATGGTCGTACTGATTTTGGACACACTCTCTCAAATGAACTCAAGTCAGGACATGACCTTATAATTCAATCACTGGATATCAGACATCTTTTCCCCTTTGCATATATTAAGGATAACTGATCCAGTTTTTGTAGCTTTCTTCTAGCTAAAGGATAACATTATGTTTTCCCCAGTTCTCAGATACCATAACTCTCTTCTATTGGGTATCGGTTGCGCAGACACATACCAGCGTCTAGCTTTTAACCACAAATCGGTTATTACTCAGCCAACTGGTTGGCACCAAAAAATTGAGGTTTAAATTATCAAAAGTTAAAAAGAGAAAATAAATCTGGAATTTTTTAGGATATGATTTCTGTTTACTCGTCTTGTTAGGAAGTTCATTGTCTGATCATATTGATTCTCTTTTCAGATAAATGTTTGTAAAAAGTACAATGTAATTAATTATTCTAACTGTAAGTATTGTTATTGTATTCATTTAATCAAGCTTAGGTTTGTCACTAATCAATAATCGTCCCACACTTCCTTCATTTGGATTCTATGCAATTATTTCAACCAACGTAAATATGTAATAAAAAAATGTGACCCTGCAATAACATTGCACTTTTACAAATGTACTTTTTATTTGTCTGTAATTTGGGATGAGGTTCATATAACTTACATTCATGAGTAAAAGAAGCAAAAGTTATTTTAAACATTGTAAAATAACCAGTACTCCTTTCCACTGATGAATGATATTTTGATTCCAAACACATTTATTTGATGAGACAAATATGGAATATAATCCCATGTTTATTCAAATCAAACTTAACAAAAATGTATATTCAATATTGTGTATCAGTAGCATTGAACAAACTACACCTTCCTTTCAATCTCAGCCATCTCTTTTTATTACTCTTATAAATACAATTATAGAAAAACATTAATTGTTATAATGAGGCATCAGCCATAGTACGCATAAAGGATTATTTTTCCACATTGATTTAATTGTAATGTTTGTAATTTCTTAGTATTTTCAATATATTTCAATTTGAACATAACAACCTGTTATAATTACTGCTTACTAACCCCACATTAAATATTATGTAATTTGTTTTTAGTTCACCACAAGAAGTAAAATCAAACATTGTACTGTACATCAAAGATGCCATGCTGGAAGGCATCAATTCTACTCCTATCACACTCAAAGAAACAAAAATCTGTTTGTTCCAGTTTCATTTTTCAGATCGGATCATAATTATTAAAAATTATTAGATATTGATAACTTTTTTTTTCATAAGCCTAATAAGATAAAAGCAATTTATTTCCATTGAACAAATCACAAATTCATAGAAAAAGTAATTTCACACCTGGCCCATAATTGACTGTTGATGTATGTTTAAGTAGAGATCATCCTAACCAAGTCAGATTGTTCCAGCATAAGTGTGGTGGTGTCAATCCTTAGGTTAAAGTGGTCTACTAGTATATTAGACTAGCCTCACGTTCCTATAAGTTCAATCACAGGGCACCCTACTCCGCTACTCTATCATTATACATGTACTCTACAACCTATGCTAACCTGTTATCACAGGCTCAGGATGTCCTTAGTTCTCAGGACACGTAGATCATAAAACCCTAATTATTATTCAGTTATCATGACCAGTTAGGGTACAAAAAGCCCAGTAAAGGGTAATGTGTTATTTTTGTTGACTCATGGAAAGTCTGTGATATCATCCATTTGTCTGTCTGTCTGCCCTTCCTTTCTGTCTGTCCGTCCATCCATAAACAATAATCTGATGAATGAATACTGGTTATTGCCTGAGCTTATGCCCATTTCCATTTTATGGGAGTCCATACTGGTAATTTACATCATTGCTTTCAGCTCTTACTTTTTGCTTGTTTTGTTGAAATTGGCTTTGGTGCCATTTTTAAGCACATCTATCATACCCATACGTACATGGCCCAAGTTATTGTCATCAGTTCCAAATGCTTCGTCTCTCAACATTTACAGCTGCCTATTTCGATTTTCTGTCACATGGTTGGTTGTTTACCATACCCTCATTGACAACATTCATTATCTTTTAAAAGAGAATCCGTATTAGATAATTTCTTAATGCCATGGCTGTATTTTTATGATCAAACACTTGTTTGTTTGTTTGTTTGTTTGTTCGTTTGGTTATCTAATAAGATGTCATAATGAACCAAATTTACATATATGTGTGTTTCTTACTGTCCACTGATGCAGGATAAAATGAAATCTAGTAGAAATGGAATGAGGAATGAACAGGCATGTGCTATTTCCCTTGACGTGTGTTAGAACTTGCGTCAATTTTTGCGCACATTGGATTAACATGTGAGATTCTGATTGTTTAATTGAAACGTTTGTTGGGAATATTGCACATTGACGTCCATGTGATTACATTTAGATGCAATAAGCACATGTTTAGATGAGCGTGATTGTTTAGATGCAATAAGCACATGTTTAGATGAGCGTGATTGTTTAGATGCAATAAGCACATGTTTGGATGAGCGTGATTGTTTAGATGCAATAAGCACATGTTTAGATGAGCGTGATTGTTTAGATGCAATAAGCACATGTTTAGATGAGCGTGATTGTTTAGATGCAATAAGCACATGTTTAGATGAGCGTGATTGTTTAGATGCAATAAGCACATGTTTGGATGAGCGTGATTGTTTAGATGCAATAAGCACATGTTTAGATGAGCGTGATTGTTTAGATGCAATAAGCACATGTTTAGATGAGCATGATTGTTTAGATGCAATAAGCACATGTTTGGATGAGCGTGATTGTTTAGATGCAATAAGCACATGTTTAGATGAGCGTGATTGTTTAGATGCAATAAGCACATGTTTGGATGAGCGTGATTGTTTAGATGCAATAAGCACATGTTTAGATGAGCGTGATTGTTTAGATGCAATAAGCACATGTTTGGATGAGCGTGATTGTTTAGATGCAATAAGCACATGTTTAGATGAGCGTGATTGTTTAGATGCAATAAGCACATGTTTGGATGAGCGTGATTGTTTAGATGCAATAAGCACATGTTTGGATGAGTGTGATTGTTTAGATGCAATAAGCACATGTTTGGATGAGCGTGATTGTTTAGATGCAATAAGCACATGTTTGGATGAGTGTGATTGTTTAGATGCAATAAGCACATGTTTGGATGAGCGTGATTGTTTAGATGCAATAAGCACATGTTTAGATGAGCGTGATTGTTTAGATGCAATAAGCACATGTTTGGATGAGCGTGATTGTTCTTAGCTTGTATGTGCCTCTAGTTCATTGTTGTATAGGGCAGTGAACCCTCTGAACAAAAAGGCCCAGACGTCATCCACTCATTAGGAATAGATGATGTCTGTAGCCAAGTATTTAGAGGATGAGAACAATACTAATAAAGCCTTAAGGTGCAGCTTTTTTTATTTTAGTCTCATTATATCATATTACCAATTTAATGTTTGCACAAAATATCTTTATAGCATGCTGGGATCACAATGTTTAACCGGACAATAACCTAAGTCAGTTTGTAGCAGTCAATAACCTCTATAATGCGATCAATTAGAAAGAAAGATGTAGGTTAATAGCTGGTTATTCCGAGCAGAGGAGTCAATGAACGGACAAATGAAAAAAGAAATGACAAAAGATTCTCACAAATAGACATTCATAGAGAATATATTACTGTACAATTCTAGCATTGAATGAGTGTATATGTTTTGAAACCCTGAATAGTACATGTCAGTGTTTGACTTTGACGTTGTACCTATAATATATGCATTGATTATTCCATTGGGTGAAGTTCAATCGAAAGTGGTAATATGTCATTTTATTTGTCCAAATGAATGATAGCGAGATCAATAGTGCAAAAATAGTTCATTCATGGAACGAAGCGTGAAACTTTCCACATATCATCAGAATACCATTCCCTTTGATTTAAGAGCCAGAGCCATTTTTGTGGTTCACTAGAATGACCGAAAAATTGCAAATACCCCCTCCCATCAAATCCTGGGGGGAGGGGGAGGGAAGAATTATTTTTATGTTGATTTTCTTTTTTGAATATGATCTATATTCATTTTTAGTGTGTTATTTTCAGTGTCTAAAAACAATTTTCAAGATTGCATTAGTATTTCTCATGGATATTCATTGTTAAAGCCTGACCAAGGGTGACGCCCACTTTATCAACATGTTAAATATACAAGTTAATGAGTCTTCTATTATGAATAGGAAAATTACTTAATATGGCTGAATAAAATTGACAAGATTAAGTCAGTTATTTATGTTAAGATGATAGATGCTGTAAGTAAGTCAATTTCACTGTTAAAGGCTTGTGAAAGGCTACACCCCTTTTAGATATAAAGATATACATTATTTTGGTTATGAAAGCACTTTGACTAATTGATACAAGTTACCTTATTAAGTATCTTAATTGCAGTTCAAATATCCTATTTTGTGCATTTAAGCACTTCAACACTCTATTGTCATTATCAATGACTTAGATGCCATGTCCATTACAATCCCTGTCACACAAACACAGGGCTGTACATGCATGATTGGCTTTAAAGCACTTGCATCTTTTTGTTGAGCACTATTTGCAGCTGCATTCTACTAGCATTTGGCATGCATCTGAAGCTTGGGGCAATGTTTTCCACACTGGCACCCAAATCATTTTTCCAGCCTTTGTGGTAATGGATTCCCAACTCAATTGTGAGAGTGAAGCGAGGACTGACATAGGTATAATTGTCTGGACCCAACTTATGCAACTTATGGTGGGATGTTCTCAATTTAAGTTGTTTTCTTTTTTTCTTTGTGAACATTTCTTGTCTTGCAGCATTTACAGTTGTTTCATTGTTGTCTCTATTGTATAAAATCACAACAAAATGTTCAATGAGTGGCATAACTTTGGCTAGCTTATTGGGATCTTCAGCCAAAGTTTTAAGTGCATTTGTCAACTCGGATAAGTAATCCAATGCAATGAACAGTCTTGAAAAGAGAGCACAATCATTCACTTTTGTTTTCTGTTCATTGAATATTAGAAAATTGTTTCTTTTTATATAGATGGTGTCATTTGTTTAGATGTGTCATTTGTTTAGATGTGTCATCCAGTTTTTCTTTAGTGTACAATTTGTACTGATCCTGGCCACTTTGCTCCATTTCCCAAAGATGACCCAGGTTCACAAGCAGAATTTGTTTTATGATTATTCTCGACAAGTTTGGATCGATTAACAGTGTTTACCTTCATTTAGAAATGATGATGTTGAACTGATGTTAAACTGAAATAATTTCACATTTTACTTTGCGCATTTACTGCCCTGAGAGAGCTCATGCTCATGATTGTGCACGTAATCATGTCCTGCAATTTGATTTTACACCATATACTGATGGCGTGATTTAAATAAATTATGTTCATGAGTACGAAAGAATATTATAGTATTATGGGAGCTACTCACTTCTTCTAGACTGATATTGAGGATACAATATCTTTGTTGTGTAATGAGCACAAGTCATTTGAAGTTTCCAGAAAGGATTTACCATCTATTCTATGGTTTCTGATAATAGTTTCACATTATCTATGAATCTTTGTTGTATACTTATACTTTGTTCATGATTAGATAGGTCTTCATCTTGACCATTATTTATATTGTTCTCAAATTCAGTGATCAGTCTGGCAAATTCAGGGCCCCCAACCATCCAATAGAGCTGTCTGGTTGTCAAATAGCCCCACTGCTCCACCGTTTGATTTATCTAGACTGTTATTTTGCTTGTGAACCTGGTCAGTAGCAATGGCTGAAAAGCTCCATCTTGGTAACAGTGAAGTGGCCTTTTGTGAAGGCTTCGTAGACTTCTGGATGTATTTGTTATAGTTGTAGCACATTCCTTATGTGAACTGGTACTCAGCAAGCATATTGACAAGTCAAAAAATGAAAAACCAGGTGATAAGCTTGCTAATTGACTGGAGATAAAATGGGGAAATTGCCCTCTCTGATAGCCCACACTTAGTTAAGGCACCGTATTTCGGTTCAAATAATCGGAAACCAAAACTTAAAGACTGGTACATTCTCTTGGTCAGCACACCATTCATCAAACTCTTTATCACTTCATCATCTAGATTCTGGACAGCGCTCGTATGTCGTATAGGCTCTCCTGAGAATTTAGAGACTGCAGGCTGTGGCTTAGGTGGACCTTCTGGTTCTGGTTCAACCCATGAAAGAGGTTTACTAGTCTAAATGTTCAGCATATGAAAAGTGGGCGTCGCCCATGACTAATCTTTAACAACTATGAAAATCAAAGAGAAACCATCTGGAAATAAAGAGGAAAATTCTCTTCTCCTATAGCCCTCACATATTCAAGGCACAGTATTTCAATTTAAATAATCAGAAACCAAAGCCTGAAGACTGGTACATTATGTTGGTCAGCACACCATTCATCAAACTGTTTAGGCACTTGGTCAGCACACCATTCATCAAACTGTTTAAGCACATAATCATCTAGATTTTGGACATTTGTATCTGTAGCATAGGTTCTCTTCAGGAGAATATAGAGACTCGACATACATGTACATAGTGGATACATGTTGTAGATCTGGGACATTGTTGCTCGCTTTCTTTTTTCTTCTAAACAGGGATGTGATATGTTATGAGCCTTTAAGAAGTCAAATTCTAAGATTAATTATAGCACCTAACATCAAAAGGTATCTGGTGTTATCCAGAAAGCTGAATTACATTCATTTATTCAACCCATGATCGAGCTTTAATAACCTAAATGTTCAAGATATGAAAAGTGGGCGTCGCCCATGATAAGTCTTTAACAATGATGAAAATCGATGATAAATCATTTTGTTATGTTTGCAAAATTTCTTTACCATGAAAATAGCACACTAAAACTGTAGTATGATCATATTCAAATAAATTTTTTTATGAAAAAAAAATTCCTATATCTCCCCACCCCCACAGGATTTGGTGGGAGGGGGTACTTACTATTTTTTGATCATTCTAGTGGACCACAAAAATGGCTCTGGCTCTTAAATCAAAGGGAAAGGTATTCTGATGATATGTGGAAAGTTTCATGCTTTGTTCCATGAATGAACTATTGGCCTGTTTTCTTGCACTATTGATCTCGCTATGAAAGACATGCAAAAAATTAAAAATGGATTTCTAGAAGTTTTTCACAAATTTTTGCAAAGTGTATGAGATATTCCAAAATGTAATTACTTTTGTGACATCTCATCAGATCAAATGTCCCCAGAAAAAAGGTGATGAGAATAACAAAAAGAGTAATAAAATCTAAAATTCTGCAATATGATATTATAATCTACATTACACATAAATTTCTAAGAGAAAATTGGCTAAACCCTTATTATGATGAAGCCCTGAATACGATGATTTACGAGATTCAATGGGATTTGCTCCACACTGACGTTGCTGTTGTTTGATTTTAAAAGTTATAGCAAAATCCTTGTTTTGTTCAATGTTGATGATCATGTTTTCACCAATAATTAGTTTTTTCCTGTCAGCATGTCTATGTCCTGATTATGTACTACATTCAGGTCACCTCCCATGTCTGAGGATTGATTAAACTTTTGGCTGGCTGATTTAGATGCAAGGGGTTTAAGCTTAGTAATTAGATCTACTATCCCTGTCGAAAATAGTGAACTCATCCAAAGGTCTATAGTTCGCCTACACCACCCACGCATGTGTTTATGTTTGGGTTTTTACCTGATCGGGACAATTTCAGGACATAGTTGTCAATCAACTAATATTGGAAGAGTCTATTCACATATTAGGGGTTTTGTGGGAGAGTCTATCTCTATAGTTACAATGACATGATGATTAATGTTGTTTTTTATGTGTTTTTCAAGGAGGATTGGCTCCCAGAATCGAAATCGATATTTTCCAACAATGAAAACGCCGAGATGTCGTTATTTTCTGAAATTATAACCGATTATAAATTCAAAATAAACAGTTCAAAAGATTCGAATCAATATCTCGATCATTTCCTGTGAATTTTGGAATTTTTCGTTAGGAAATAAGACCAAAATTCACGATTCAAATGTTGAAGTGAACAAAATGGCGGCTGTTGGAATTCAAATTTTGTAGCACGACATGCCCATATATGGGACAGAATATCGATGTTGCACTCTGGGAGCCAATCCTCCTTGTGTGTTTTTAGTACTTGCCATTAGGCAGACAGATTGTTGCTATAGAGCCCAACATCACTGTGTATCTACAGCTTCATTATCTAGAAATTGATAATATGTTTATATAAAAGACTAGATTTAGGAGAAATACTTTTTCATCATTTAGAATAAATTTAGAGACATTATTATTTAGATCTACATTCAAAATTGATATGATTTTAAAAATTGTTTTAGGAACTTTAAAATTTGGATTTTCTTTAAAATTTGGATTCTGATTCTAGGCTGGTTAGAATTTCCATTTAAGCCCTTTTCTTTTATCAAGTTTAGACGAACAATCCTTCCATGTTATTTGACCCAAATGATTATATTAAATGATTATAGAATGGAAAAGGCGTCAACATGGTCTTATGCTTAAATCTTGCATGTGTAATGAGTTATTATTCTCAGGAGATTTTAATTTATTGAATTAATTTGAAAACTTGACTACATGTGTATTTGATCAAGGCACATAACATCAAAGTATTGTTAAACCAACATATTTGTATTTATTTTTACTCAAACAAACTAAAAACTAATAAACTAAACTAAAATTTCCAGAAACAACAATATGCTTAAATCTTGTGTCTAATGAGTTATTATTCTAGAGAGATTTTGATTTATTGAATTATTTTCAAAACTTGACGACATGTGTTTTTGATATTTCATCAAGGCACATCAAAGTATTGTTAAACCAATATAATAGTATTTATTTTTACTTAAACAAACTAGAATCAAACAAATTAGAATTAAAATTTCCAGATATTTGATATTTCAAATCAAGAAACGTAACAATGTTGAGAATCAGAATGAGAGATTATTTAGGAAAATATCAATAACAAAGTTGATTAAAGTATGCAAAATTAGATCGAGATGACCTAGACAACAGATATAATTAGCATAATTAACCTAGTTGCTGGTCCTTGTAGGTGAAACTCAGGGGAAAGGGTCACTTCTGGGCTAGTTTGGGTCAATTTCTGAGGAGCCTTGCTAATCTAGGGCAAGAATACATCGAAACTGTAACACTCCTGATCAACTTCATTTGTCCTTATATGACCTCTCTATTTCTACAACAACAACTAGGAATTGTTTTTTAATGTTTTTTTGTAGAGTAAGAGCCAAGGACTCGAGGTTAATCGAGTCAATTGACTTTGCCATTATTCGCCATGAAGGACTAATCCCCAGCATATTTACACTGCATATGCCTGGATATGCTGTATGTTTCAACACTGAAATCTTTCATGATTAAGCATTCTCAATATAAAAAAGAATTGATATCTGATGGACTCTATTCATTCTCTGATATCCATCCCATATTTTTTTAATTAGAAACATGATCTCATGCTTGAAAAGAAATGAAATAACATGGTTTAATATGATGGACTTATTAACTTTTGCATTATGATGGCCATCGATTTTGAATTACATGTACATACCTCGACATTTTGAAAATTAGAAACTTGTATATTTTGATTCACCAATGTATTTCTTTATACCCACTATGGAACTTTGTTTATTTAGAATTGTTCTATTTATTCAATATAAATAAACCTTAAGTTTATTTTGTAAAGCATTAAGACCCCAACGCATTAAGATTCCCCAACGCATTAAGATTCCAAAACAAACCCCAACAAACAATAAAAATACATCAAACTAAACTAGATGTACAATAGCAAGCAATGCAAGTACATCATAATTATTACTGATGCACTCTTATATAGACAGCATAGACAACACACAGTTCATTGTGACATCTCTACTACCTTGGAAAATTATGAGTATCAATGCACTGCATATTGGCTTTTATTTCCCCTGTATAATACTTCATGGTATATTGAGCACTCCGTTTTCTAATAGACCTAATTTTCGATATTGAGAGAAAGCTAGAAGAATGCAAAGTAACGATAGTCTACACTTAAGCATTCAACCTTTCTCTGTAATGAGAATTACAAATGTAAATAAGAGTTTTTCGCAATTGTATAGTTAACAGGATCTTGTGTTTGGGTTGATGATATATTTATATAGGTGCTGGTATGTATCTAGGTCTTTCAACAAAAACAGGTCGTGGTTAGCACATCTGTTGAATCGGACGATTCCATTTTTGACCTTGAAAGTCTATATGTAAAGAAGTTAGACTCGTCCACTTTACTATATTAAATATACACTTAATATCTATCGGGTGAACTCATTTTAGGTAAGATTGCGTGCTATTAGAAGTAAGGGTGGAATCAGGACAGTGTGAGATGAACATTATATGTTGGGTGATCTAGGGTCAGCGTCAGGTTATGAGGATTTCAAGAATATTAACTCATCATTGTTAGGGTCATGCGATTGAAGAATCTGAGGCAACTTTTCATGGTGATAATTGCTGCAAATAAGTGTGAGGACATGCAATTCTAGGGCACATACGAAGGGATTCTTTAAGGATAACATGCGTACAGTTACCCTATTTTATTATATTATGATATTACATTACTTGATTGATATATAACATAATGACGTACATGTATATGAATATTTGAATTATTAATTGTTAATCAAATGCTGTATTGAATTTACCAGTATCATAACTAGTATATGGATCCATGACCAGGGATTCCTATTTCTATTCAGTGGTGGACATGGGGGGGGGGGCAATTTTAAAAAAAATTCTGTGCAAGTAAAGGGACAATGGTGGATATCTTTTGTCAATTTAAATTTTGGTCCCCCTCTTGTTTTCTAGGACCACCCTTGCCATGGGACCCATGTTGCACCCTTAAATCTGTTCATCAAACAGCACTGTTTGAGCACAGCACTGATTTGGGAATTATGAACAATGTCAGACAGTGCTGTTTAAAATTGCCAATCTGTAGTTCCAATACTCTTACTTATCAGACACCCCTCACATATCATACTATAGAATTCTCTTCATTTCCAGCTTGATGAAACAGGACGAGTTCTGTGCAACCTTTGCAATGTCATCCCTGGGGGACTTGTTTGCTTCTTGCCCTCATATGACTATGAACGCATTGTATACAACCATTGGGAAAAACAAGGCTACCTGAAAAGAATGAGGCTCAAAAAACAAGTGAGTATTTGTAATCATTTGTTGTATACATCTTGTGATTTTGCTGTTTAAAAATGTACTTAAGGAACCCTTCTAAAATGAAAGAATTTTAATGGTATAAATAGCTGAATCACAGTCATTAAGAAACACAAAAGAGTAATAAAATGCGTATAAATCAAGCACTTGAAAGTAAGGTGACCAACCATAAACCTTGTACTTGTGAAAAACATTTTGATGGTAATAAAATAAATGTGAACCTATTATATTCACCAGTCCTATTGACATTGACATTTGACAATTTAGATTTTTATTTTTCCATGTTTCTATATAAACATGCAAATATATACAGTATTCAAACATGGTATAATTTCTTTGTTTTCCTAGCAAACCTTTGAGAGGGTGAGGCCAGGGTAAATAAATATAATGTTCAGTAATCTGTTCAAGTGCTAAGTTATGTAGAGTTTATGGAAAATGATTCCAGCATATCCATCTACACTACTATAAAAATAAATTTAGTTTTGCATACTTTTGATTGTAGGATATAAGACCATCATTCCCTCATGTTCCACAAGACAAAATAATGTAAAACAAAGAATTAAGACAGTCCAGCCTTTACACCATCAAAACAGATGTTTGGAGCCATCTATTCAATCATAGAACATCAATTTAAAATAACAGGTTATCTAATTGATTTCATATCTTCATATGCTAACATTCATCCTCACATTGCAGATCTTCAGGGAACCCAAAAAAGCTAGTCAATTAGACCAGGTACTGGGGGATTATAGTGCAGCAGTTCAGGTATATAAGAGATGACATAATTCTCTTTGACTCTCAAAACGGTTGCATTTTTTCCAAAAACAACAAAACTTTAATTGATGGTATTGATGAAAAAGCAATAGAGCAGTATCTGATATTATTAAAAATAAAATTATTTGAAAATTATTAATATCAAAATCTGATAACTTTTTCTCCATTTTGTAAAATACATCCTGCGTGGAGAAATACACCAGTGATGGACAATGTCATTTAAATAATACAAATGTGCAAAGAATTTTGAATTCACATATACTTGGTATGAAATAGATATAAGTTCTGTCCACTGTATTCCAGAAGGGATGCACAGACTGCAAGGGAGAACAGACTGGAGCCCTACTATTATGTGTAGTGGGTGGAAAGATGAGTGAGGGAATAAACTTTTCTGACAATTTAGGAAGGTATGTACACGTGTGTCTAATGTCTATATTGTACTTTATATACTATATGTGCCATCTCTCATCGCTTATGCTGCCCCCTTTCAATGGTAAAGAATTACTATATTCGTGTATATGTATAACATCTCTTTTTTTTTTTTATTTGCTGTAACAATCCAATAACAAACATGTACATTCAACTCATTAATATCCAAATCATTCAATTATGAAGGTTTGGGAATTTGACTGTTTCACTGTTTTTCTAGATCCAGATCCCCTAGCTTATGCATTTACCTATGTAAAAAGTTCATTTAAAAGAATGAATTGGTCAAGTCTTTGTATGACTATGTAGTAGATTGTCATATCATGAGAACATAGCTATTACAATCACAAAATTTCAGATTTTGCATACCCATAATTTTCTGCTAAATACAACCAAGAATTCTTAATTCAATTGCAGATGTGTAATCATGATAGGCCTGCCATTCCCAAATTTACATTCACCAGAACTAAAAGAGAAGATGAACTACCTCAATGCAAACCATGTGAGTACATTGATACTGTTTAAGTTATATGCCAACCATGCGAACCGAGACCATGGACCGAGGTTTACAATTGAGGGATATAGAGTAAAAAACTGTTCTCAGTTAAATGTTTCAATTGTGTACTAACAAAATATATACAAGTTGTATGTTGCATAAATATATACAAGTTGTATGTTGCATAATATGAATATTTTTCAGGGGTGTTTCTTGCTTTTTTGAAAAGGATTGAGCTGTCATAGTAGCATTTTTACAAGAATCATGGTTGGACTTGGAGGAATTTGTAAAATAATCATGACCATGTAAAGCCTGTTGTTGTAGTGTGAATGATGAAAATGTTCTTTGTTTGCACTTTCCAGCCAAATAGGAATGGTAAAACAGCAGGACAAGAACACTATGAGAACCTTTGTATGAAGGCAGTCAACCAATCCATAGGTGAGCCACACTTTGAAATTTTACTTTAAAAAAACTTTAGCAATGAAATATTAAAAATGCCTCGCTACTGCTGTTGTCATACCCATGTGTTTTTTGCTTTCATTTACTCCTATGTAGCCACTCAATAGTACCAGTTATGATAAGAAAATGAAGTATTCAATTTAGTGTCCTCTAAATATACAAAGAAAGTATCAATATAAGTATTTGGGTAGTGGAAATTGCTAGAGGCATTGTATATAATATTGTTTTGTTTTAAATCCAAATGTTCCTTGCTTTCAGGCAGAGCAATTAGGCACAAGGGAGATTACGCCACCATACTAATGCTGGATACCAGATATTCACGTCCAAACATTCGTAACAAACTTCCAACTTGGATCTCCAAACATGTGGTGTCTCATGAAAGATTTGGACCAGCCTTTAGCTCAATAAGACAGGTAAGTCCCTATGAAGACTGGATCATTAATTATTAGATCAATATAATTGCCATCTTGTAAATAATTGATTAATCACTAAATTAAGGCAAGTTACATTCCTTTGTTGAATTTGGTTAGTACTTAGTATAGCATTATAGCATTACTATTATTTTCTTTTTTCAGTTCTTCAGCAACAAAACCTAGCATTTGGTGTTGTCACTGCTGGATGAGACACTATGGGGACTAAGAATTATAACGTAGTACAAAGCTGGAGATATGCAGTCATAACCTACCGTAACTACTTATGTACACAAGTGGAACGCAGTTAACTTTGTTGGACTTGAAAACTGAATCATGTAAAAACAATGTCACACTTGATGGAGTGATGTTTTTATTAAGTGGTAGTACGCACACTTTCACTTAAAACAATGCTGAACATTTCTAGTAATTGTAATTGAAGTTTGCAATTGTTTGAAAATAAATATATGGAATTAATAATTTATTATTGATGTTTACTTTATGTTGATGATCAGGCTCATATGATGGGTACACAAGAATTTAATAATGTAGTGTTATGTTATGTAGAGGGCATTGGAAAAAATCCAAACAGAATCAAACTAACAGAATCAAAAGGAAATTTTGCAACTTAACTTGATGATACAGGAAATTCCCAAAGAATATGTCAGTCCAATTTCTCAAATATGATGATACAGCACCTTCAAGTACATAACATAAAGATATTCAAATCCGAAACATCACAATGTAGATTGCTTTATTAAGGTTTATTACGTTAAATGATTTTTGCATATAAAACAATAATACATGGACAATAAATACTGTAAATGCATCGGTCACTTTCCAATCATATAATCCCTTATAGAGGAATTCCATGGTTACTTGTAAACAAATAAAATCATTGTAAAAATCTAATGAAAAAATCAGTATATATATCTATCAATACAAAAATTTATTTGATTTGTATTTTCGTAACCAGAACCCAGTCTCATAAGTGAGTATAGTCCAGCTATGCTCATAATTAATAATTAAATTACAAAATCATCTCCATGAAGTAGCAAATCCAAGTGAAAAAAGTGTGAACTTATTGCCAAAAATATCAAATTAGCCTACTAAAGGAGCAGGGAAAGTATTGCAACAGACTTTTGATAATTTTGACAGTTGAAAATTTTTTTGTGAGTAGTTTCTGGCTGTAAAAAGTAAATGCTTGGGAAAGGCGAATCTATAATCTTCAAGAAAAGTTCAAAGAATAGTTTCCAGATCAATTGGATTATCTTATAATCCATGTTTAATCCACCCATCAACAAGCTTTTTCAAAATACATTCGTCATTTTCACTATCGTCCCTCATTTTTTTTACAATTTTTCATGCAAAGTTACATTGTACTTGAACACATGTTTCATCAAGTAAAATATGTAAGGAACTCCATGAAGTTTGTTTTTGTGTTTTTTTTGAAAAAATGAACCTCTTAAAATGCATGTTTACAAAAATAATTTAGGAGTGATGTAAAAGATGGCAATGTTTTTCAATAATAACATGCATAGGTGGGTGAATTACTCATGTGTGTTGTGTTTTAATCCTGCATTCACTGACTGAGTTAGCCTATTGAAAAATCGTAGAGATTAATAATACAAACAGTAATACTATGAATACTTCTACTTCAAGCTCAAATAGCGCTTTCAGGGTCCTGTGTTGAAATACTAGATCACCTTATGTGCATGAATTTTCAAGAGAAACCATCAGTGCAAGCAATTAAATGAAAGCATCATCCGAACATCACTTGAAAAGTACTAAAGTGGTGAAAAATTGCAGGATGTTGACAGAAAATGTGGCTTGGGGAGAGGGTCGTCTCTCAACCCCCCTCCACCCCCTCCCTGATCACGGGACTAATACATGTGATATGGCAAAGTCCAATTCATAGATTAAGTTTCCCTTGCAGTCTTGTTGGCATTTTTATTAGAGTTCATGTTTTGTTTATGTTAATGGGTGAGTGGAAGACCCTTGGGTGGGAATCAAATATAAAATGTTTTCTAAAATATATATTTGAAATACTTTGTGTATGTACAGTCACAAACTCTAGGCAACATTAACTAGTAATGGGGCAACACCTCAACTCAATTGAGTGAATGTGTAAACCATTTAAGGAACAAAAAACATTACATAAAACAAACTCAGCATGCAAACATGTAAAACTGGCATGGCAAAACAATAGATAGTGAAACTGAATAATAAAAGCACATACGACTAGAAAACAAGGGATTAATGAACACAAGTGTAAAGTAATGAAGGGACCTGTTAAAATGACATGAATGGGGATTGGTCAATTTGAATAGTAGAAATATAAAAAATGTGAAAATTAGCCAGGTAGAGGGGGAGAGATAAAGGGAGCTGCTGCTCCCCCAAGAGATTCTTTCAAAATGATGCAGTTTCTCACCAATCTGAGCACTTCGCATGATTTTTTAGCCAAAACTGTCAAAAAGTTCATCCCTAGGCAAAAGCTTTGCCCTTGGTAAAACTGCTCCTACCCCTTGGTAAAAGCTGGCTACAGACTGTGTAAAACACTTGTGTGAGAACTTGAACATGAACGAGTACTGTTATGACCCCCAGTAATGTTGTCCATCTCTCAACTGGTTTAACTGGGGACCATTACATCAATTGGCATTATATCAATCAGGAAACAAAAAGAGGCCAGTGATGTGAAAATAGTCAATAGCACGGTGTTATAGCATGACGGTTACGCCACCTCTGAAAATGAGGTTGGACAGCTACGTTCACTAATTTATCCAATAAAATGGCCGCGATGGAAGAGAAAACTAAGGTTGGCGCATTATTTTCTATTTCTGTGTATCAATGAAAGGATGAACGATTTATGTAAAAATCGCATTCGGTGATACTTTCAGTAATGTATATTTTGAACGTAGCCTTTGCAAATTGATGCCCGGGGATAACATGAAATAAGAGAAAAACTGTCGAGTTTGAAATTCAAAACTACACAAAAATTTAGTAATTTGTTTATTTTTGTTTTTGTTGTTAGGGCATGGTCTACATTGCCTAAAAACCTTGTGGTATATAGATGTAACCTACATACGATCATACAAAGCCAATTGAGCATTGGAAACCACCTATGTTTTACTCAAGCCATAATAATGTATTTGAATTTGCAGTAGTTATACACAGTTTACTTATACTTACAGTTAATATTTTGAGTGGCTGATGTACTGAGACAACACGAGAATGGACCAAATATTATAAACTTTGATATCTCAGTCGGTAGGTTTACAGATTATATTCTGTTTCTTGTAGACCACCTGGCAGATTTGACCCAGTCTTTATAACCAACCATATATACGTCACCGAATGGAACTAGTTTAAAAGGAAATCTTATCTGTGAATATTTCCTACAGGCGAGAAAGAGGACATGCTGCCTTTCCCATCCGCCATTTTTTGTTATCGTTACCGCAAAATTTTGCAAATCGCCTTGACGTAACCGTCATGCTATAACACCGTGAATAGGGGACCATAAGTTTACACATTCCATGTGTACGTTCATCAAAATAGTGCGATCTTAACCTCCCTAATAACTGAAATTGTTGACTCAACCAATAGAATCATTCTATGTTTGTTTATATTTGTTCACATTAATATGGAAGAAAATCGGACATTTTGCTAAAAAGATGTTATTGTAAATCTTAGAAACAATGATAAAGGTAGTATACACCACACACTCAATGGTATTGATTGTGGTTTTCAGAGACTCTCAATAGGGACTTTAAGCTTGCAATGTTTTTCACAACCTAAATGTGAATTGAAAATATTTAGCGATGCATTTGTATGGGCGATTGGTCATAGGTTGGCGTTTCGATTTTATATGCAAGCTTAATCTCCCTAATGTTAACATTAAGGTAAGAGTGTATGTTACTCATAACATTTTCTTAGGGTAACATTTCTTGAATTGATGAATATGCAAAAATTATTCTTAGCATATCATCCTTCATTTCATTATTTGAATAATCAATCTGGAGATAAACTCAAATAAGGAAGTGTGTTATAAAACATCATCATATATGTTCAATGTTTTTTTCAGAAGCTGGATCAAAATATTTGTCTTACTAAAATTATTGGCAAAGGTATGATGTACTAAATTGTACTGTATTTATGATTTTAATAGCACTGTACCTCGTGAATCATTACTGATAAACAAGATACAGAAAACCTGTTCAAAGTAAATGCTATAATTAGGCATCATAGAAATTATCATAAAGAGAGGTATTTAGAATTTTTTAGCAACTTATAAATAATAAAAAAAGAGACTTCTACAAACCATCAGTGTAAAACTTACAAGTGATAGCACAGTGTGAAAAACAAGCACCAGAGAATAAACAAAGGTGGCATCAAAGCACCTAGTACAGATGGATATAAACAAACAAACAAAGCAACTTACACACACACACACAGGTTTAACTGCACTCAAACATTAAACAGTCAACTTGACAGGTATTCAGAATTTTTGGGGAAATGCTGCGGTTATGCTCCATTGATTAAACAGGGGATCAAACAGCAGGGGATCAAACAAGTCCAACCATTCATTTATGAAAACATTTTGAACTAACTTTATGGCACACTAATGACATCTTATATGAGTGTGCTGTACTAAAAGCATAGCTTTTAGATCCCCATTGGATCCCCTTATATTGGATTATCATAATCCTAATCCACGAGGAGTTCCTTATATATTTTAAGTGATGAAACATGTGTTCAAGTACAATGTAACTTTGCATGAAAATTGTAAAAAAAAATGAGGGACGATGGTGAAAATGACGATTGTATTTTGAAAAAAGCTTGTTGATGGGTGGATTAAACATGGCTTATGAGATAATCCAATTGATCTTGAAACCATTCTTTGAATTTTTCTTAAAGATTATACATTGGCCTTTCATATGCATTCATTTTTGTACAGCCAGAAACTACTAGAAAAAAATTATTTACTGTCAAAAATCTGTTGCGATAGTTTCCCTCGCTCTTTGAGTCAAATTTGACCAATAAGTGAGGTGTCATCCAAACACAGCTTTATAAGAATGGAACAATAAGCAGTTGTAAATCCACCTGGGAAGCGTTGTGATCCTTCTTCATTACACTATTTAAGCATTTCATTTCGAAATGATCGTAAAAACATAATTGTTTAAAATATAAATAAATATATTCCATAACTATTCAATTAATTAATTATAATATAATATTGCATACATATGCATTGGCATTTTGAAATGAGTAATAATGATTAGACTTGTATAAAATAAACGTAACATATTAAATCAACTTAATGTGGCAATAAACTATGATACAAACTGATGTAACAAAATGCCTGCTCAAAACAAATACAAAATGGGTACTTGCTATCTGTAATTTTTCAATAAATATCGTTTATATCATCCTAACAGGATTCTAAGTATAATGATTTGTAAAATGTATCATCAATAGAATTTGACTGGATAGAAAACTTTTTCTGAAGAAATTACCAAAGATTGAAAAATGTGGTCACTTTCAAAGTCAAAGTTCCAAATTATTGTGCCCTCAAATTATTAAAAGGCAATTTTTCTTATTCATTTTAATTTTAGGTTCATTTATCATTTTATTCAATATCATACACTGAAAATTCAACAATGTTAACCAATTAACATTGAAGGCAATCAAGTTACTCACTAGATAATTGCTACCAAACGTTGGTATATTCTTTAGAAAATCAGTTTTACATCAGATCTATTGGTGGTACAAGTTACAAATCATTATGAATTAAAAAAAATTATTTGGGTAATTTAGTATAAGAATTACAGATACTGGCCCTTTAACACTAAAACCCAAAGGAATGTGAATAATAATGCATGCTGATACTGCATTTTGATTGGTGGAAATGGAAAATGCATGACTAGTACTGTGCAAGTATTGATAGCAATACAGATGCAGACAATCATCAATAATACAATACAATATTCTACACATGTAGTAGATGAGTGAAACAAGGTCCATAGTAGGCTTTGAAAATACAGACAGCCTTGGCTGAATGACTAGGATTTCACTTACTACAACCTTTTTAAACTCTTGTGCGTGTCTATGTAGCATAACCAAATTACTTTCTTGCCTTGGTGGTTAATTCCCTAAACACTGTAACCAATCATATAGACACTGTTGGTTGTATTACAAGGATGCCTTCTTTTCTGCTAGCCAAGCCTCTAATATGGGCACCTTCTCTGCTGAAGTCTCATTCAATACAGTACTTCCATTAGCATTATTGTCAATATCAATGGGATCATAGTTCTTTTCTAACTCTCTGAACTTTAACAATAGCTTTGTAACCATCCCTGGTCGCTCCATATTGGTTGAATGTCCACATTCTGGGATCAGGTCCAACCTATGACAACTGGGCAGCCCTTTGTGTAGAACTTCAGCTCCAGATACATGAATCAGCTACAAGAAAAAAGGTAAACGTGTTTAGTGGTCTTCGGGACTGTCAATAGATGGCGATGAATTCAGTGGGTTTAATTATATACTTTAACAAGTGCTTCAGAAAATCTCCAAATATAAATTGCAATGTTTGTAAATCATCATGAAGAGAAAATGTGTATTAATTTGATTAATTAGTCCAGCGGAATAATGGCATATTGAAACTTTTGGTTGCCTTCTAGGATGTATGCTATATCTTTGTATTTTCTTTATCTATAAGTTAATTACTTTCAAAATCAGAACTGTGCCGGACTGGCACTGGTGGGCAACATTTTTTACAGCATTGTATAGGTGGCGCCCCTTGTAAAATGCCCATTTCACAAAATTTTTTTTTTAAAGGGCTGTTGGTACAGTTGAAAACTTTAACCAATTCAGATAAACTGTATTTAGTCTAAACAACATGTCAACTTTGTTTCATTACATAGAATCACAAATTTAATGAGATATGCTTGATTTGTTACCCTAGCGCCACCTATTTTTAAGGGGTCACTATGTTGAATAAGCATATTTTGCAAACTAAACAAAGTTGTGATCTGAAATTATTCATGACTTTAAGTTAACCCATATCAGAGATAGTGTAAAATATGAGACTTGTATTTTAATTAGTTGAAGAGAAAAAAAAAATTAATATAGACTTCCTTGTATTCAGCAATATTAATATGTATGAAAAATATCACTGTTATTACTGTGAAACATTGAAAAATATAATATCAGCAGATTCTGTGAGTCTATCTATCAAACTAAGCTATTTATGTAAGATACATAGGTTCTTTAAATTAATTAATTCAGAAAATTATAATGTATACCCTTTTATAGGGGGAGGGGGGGTAGATGACACGTTTAAAATGTGAAAGAAACTCATTGTTGACAGTGTAAGTAGGTCATCCCTGTTGTATAAGGGTTAAATCTTAGACCATTTATTGGAAGTGATACATCTGTACCAGGGACACCATCATTCAGGGGCTACAATACTAGGTTAGCTAGGACTAGTGGCGCCATCATTAAACCTGCAATAAAACTTGCCTACAGCCCACTTCTTGATGTTAAGCCAGTGGACCAAAGCACAATGTTAACCATCACGCATCAGGCAAAGGAGTTGACCCAAACATATAAGCAAGATTACACAATTTTGAGAACGCACCAGCAGTTGTACAAAGTAGCCACTGGTGTCATGTTCTGGACCCCAACAACCTTTATTATACAGGGTGGTCAAAAAAATGGAAACCCTTACACCATTTTCCTCATATCTTTGTCATTTTAAAAAATAACCCCCTGATATTTTACACATTTGTACATCATTCAATTTGCTACCAGCCTACTGAATTTCATGATTGATTAAAAGTCACACTTTTACAGCACATTAAAGAACATACCCCAGTGGCCACTTTTGCGCTGTTGGGAAACCTGTACTCGTAGTCTAAAATGTCCCCATACCTGCTGAGGAATGCATTCGGGTCATTGATAACTGTGCTGTTTTGTCTACGGCGTGATGATGGCCAAACCTGAGGCATGTTATTCAAAGTACTGTAAATTGTGACTATCAGTCTGATGGTCATGAAATATGGTAGAGTGGTAGGAAATTGAATGGTGTACAAATGTGTGAAATATCAGGGAGTAATTTTCGAGAATGACAAAGATATATGGAAAATGTAGGGTTTCCATTTTTTGACCACCCTGTACATTCATCAACAGGCTCTGGGTCATGTACATGCTCATGAGTTTTGTTGGTTGTGTCGGCATCCTAATGTCAGACAGTTGAAAAGTAGAGATAACCAATTTGCTGGGGAAACCCAAGATTAACAGGCAAGAATTACCCTAACAATGTTCAAGCATTGAGACTCCTTGTTGAAGAACTTTTGAGGCAAGTAATTCATCAGGTAAACAGCTACCAGGAACTCATAGATGTTCTTAACTCTAAATTGTCAGAAAGAAAAACTACAAATGCTAGTATTTATCATGGTGCAACTTGTTAGAGCTGAAAGGGAAGGCAACTGGCTGCTCCATTTGGCTGCTGTTGACCCATCTATGCTTCCATATTTCTTTGCTGCATGACAATATAACTAGTAAGGACTGTTCTGTCTACGAGACATGGAGAGATTTCCACAGAATGTTGTTGATGAATGTTGTTTCTCCAAGGACAGCATATCACCCATCATCCCATTTAGAATGGAATCTGGTTAAATATGATGATAGAGACCATTTATTAGTACCAACAAAGCAAAGCAAGCCCAATGTCCTGTTTAAGAACCCCTATTCTTACCTTTGAAAATGGATTATAGCAATACTATCCCACATGAATCTACTTATTTAGACTCAATCAACTGTTCTTCTGAGAAAATGTGGATTTTAGCAAGGGTGCATTGACTGAACATGGGGAAAATTCCATTGACCATTGACTTAGAGTGAGGATACCATCAGGTATGTCCCCATGTTAAGTCAATGCACCCTTGCTGAAATCCTCAATTTCTCAGAAGAACTAAATAATCTCAATAAGTAGATTCCTGTTGGGTAATATTGCTGGAATTCATTTTAGAAAGTTAGAATAGGGGTTTTAAACGGGACATCAATAACAGTAGCTATCATTAAGCGTTCAATGGCAGTTTGCAGTCATTGAATGATGACATGTTTAAGGACAGAGTAAAACAGTGAAACATTGCCTCATCTGCATTGACTTTGGTGGTGATTAATTTGAAAGACTATGAGTTAAAATGTAGTCTAACATGTAAATTTGATATCTTTGGAGCATGTAGAAAAACATGTAGAAAAACTCAATAAATTATCTTCAAACACGACTTAAAACAGGGTGCCCCACCTACCCAAAACAATTGTCACCATAGCAACAGCAATAACAATGGAATTGATGCTAACCCATTATCCTTGGTCTTGTTTAATAGGTTAATATTTTCTACATTATCTGTGAAAATTTCAATGAAATTGAATAAAGTATGAAGAAAAAAGAGCAGTTGGTTACTTGCTTTCTGATCGAGCCTCGTACTCTAGAGTTTGAGCCTGGTAATAAACCGGCAACTTGATACAGGGGCGTCAGAAGGATTTCGCAAGGGAGGGGGTTGACTGTGGATTGCGTGGATTGGGGGGGGGGGGCATGCCCTCAGAAAATGTTCAGATTTAGATCCTCTCTGATGCATTATGAACATCTCAGCACAACATTCCCAATAATAAAAACAAGAGAAAATTGTGTTTCAAGAAAACGAGCTACTTTGAAGTTTACTAAATAAAATATACATTTTGCTCTTATTCTCCAAAGTATTTACATACTGAATGGGTTCTTTAGAAACAATGGTACAGAATAACATATGTAAATATATTAATGATAAATGAGATCTTCTATGCTTGATATACACTAAATAATGGTATAGTATCATTTGACTTTAATTAGCTCTCAAGAGTTTTCAAATTCTAGCCTAAAAAAAATCTGGAAAAGGGAGGGGGCGGTCACCCCAAGCGCCCTCCCCCTTCCAAAGCCAATGTTGATATGAAAACTATCAAGTCATTTGAGCTAGGTCAATGGCACCCATGGTAACCTGAAAACATCAACAAACAAGTATGTTATGAACAGCAAAACTGGAAGTAAATGTAGTATGTGACGACACTAGTGTCTAAATCCTATTGCTTCACTACTATGAAAAACACCATCTAATTGCTTATGTTACTATGGAGTCTGTGTCAACTTCCAACAAAAATGTCACCTCACAACTTCTTGCTGCCCACAGCCTGACAGACTGTGACACAACATCTAGTCTTTACCGCATAGGCAAGACTAAAGCAGTTAACACCAGACTTGAAATGCTTCTTTAAGCTGGATTGGAGAAGACTACATACCAATATCTGATGGAAAGACACAGGCTACTAAATTCACAGCAGCATGTTATGGTATCAATCCAGTCATCTGATGTTAGATATGCTGTGTGGACCAAGAGAAATGCTGCCAGAAGTACAATCATTGCCACCTTCAAACAAAGCCTTTGAGGAAACATGCTCATCTACAAACATCCCTGTGTAAACATGCAGCCCAACCCTTACCTCCTAAGTTGCAACCACTGGGAGAATGGCTGGCAAATGGATATTGTCAACAACATGTTAGTGTCAGTTAAACTTCCACCAAATGTTTTGTGTGCACCAGACTCAGTGCTAAAGATGATACTTTGTACACGTGAGAAGTGTGCCAGCAATGATATCATTTGTGGTATAGATTGTTGTCTGTGCTGTAAGACTACTTTGTCCTGCAGTTTATTTTGCCTTTGCAAAGGTGAAGAGAGTTGCGTAAACATACCAGACTAATAGTCACAGTCACCAATGAAACAAATGATGATGATCTCGATGATGGAATTGTTCTGCAAGCTGTCCAAGAAGTATGGATAAAGAGACCAAAAATGATACCCTTGTTAACGGAATAAAAGCTGACACTCAATGAGCTACAATATCTTTGACAAAGGATGGTAAATTAATTTATTAATGATAGACACAAATTTTTATGGTCAGTATTTCAAACCCTTTCATCATTCAGTAACTATCTAGCCTTGCCTGTATGAAGTTAATAAGTATTCCATGTTAACATCTACTCAATGGCACAATGTCCGGTAACATAACCCCCTCCCCCCTTCAAATATGGTGGCATGACCATAGGTTATATACTAAACAATTAGTGCTCAATCCTTGATTTCTGTTTTCATGTGTTAGAATTAAAATAGTTACTTCATATAATAAAATGTATTTAAATTCATGATGGTGTTAAGGATAATTTAGTCAAAATAGACTTTTGAATATAACCTTTTTACAAATTGCATATTGTTTAATATTAGGATTTACTGTAACAAATAATTTTTTTCTCTTAAGATATTTAAGACAGAGGCTTTTTATTTTAACACCATCCCAAACATGTATCAAGTCATATCTATGAATAATTTGAGATCACAATTACGCTTTGTTTAAATTTTATGCCTTCAAAACATAGTGACCCCTTGGAATATATGTGATATCAGGGGGGATAAATGACCAGTTCTCTGTAAATATGAGATTTTAGGTAAGGAAAAAAAATAGACATGCAATTAAGGATATATAACAGGTTATACTAGGTGGCTTGAGTTAAAGACTCTGCTCAAGATCATTTAATAAAAAATACCTTAATAAAAGGGTATTTCATAGGGGGCGCCACCTATACAAGGCTGTAAAAAATTTTGCCCACCAGTGCCAAACCGGCACAGTTCTGATTTTGAAAGTCAATAACATATAGATGAAGAAAATACAAAGACATAGCATACATCCTAGAAAGCAACCAGCTCCATCGATTCCGCAGGACTAAATGCAGTGTATTTGAAGTGTTTTAATACAGCAATATTAACACAAAAACGATAATGACAGATGCAAAGAACAACTCATTAAAAAAATTTGGTGAACTGCCTTACTTCCATTGTTATCTTATCTTAATTTCTATTAATTAAATAAGTTCAAATCAAGATATCCTGCCATGGATCTCATGAATGAATGGATGATTTTAATTTGAAGATGAAAACTAAGCAATCATACCTTATCATGTTTGCCCCATATGACCTGTGACGGCACTGTAATTGAACCCATCGATTCATTCAATGCACCTCTGTCTTCAACCAATGCTAAGAATACTGCATATATGAAAATAAACAAACATTATTGCTTATGCAAGAAAATACAGGATGTAAAAATAGATGCAAGTTGATTATGAAAACATTCTAGCACTTTGCTATGGTAACAGTTTACAATTGCACATTAAGACTGTCAAATCATTCAATAGAGTATTGTTTATCTCTACTATTGAAAGTATACTCCTCAAAAAAAGTTAAGGACCTCATAGGTTTACATGTTAATCCCCATATTTGTTTAACGACTGTTTTCTAAGCGGGGAACAAAAGAAATCCCAATAAAGAAAATAAATCTGTATCTTGATTCTATTCACTATAAAGTCCGCAACGTTTCAATGTTATATCTCCATTACATTGGGTCAAAATTTGATGTCAAAATTGATGAATTTCATGAAATTTAAGAAAAATGGCAGATCCCATGTTAAACAAATGGGGAATGGTTGGGTTGCCATAAGTCATATGAGGAACGATCCATCCATCCTATTGCTCTCAAAATTGAGATTGTAAGAGATAATTAAATTTGCTAAATTGTCTACTCGACAAAAATATGATTTAATTGTCCAGGCTTTACAAAAGTTAATGGTTTCAAATTCAATAATTTTTAATGAACCTCTTATTGAAATAACACAGGTGGTTCAGTGAGGTGGTCAAAATTACTTGAACGCTCCGTATCGCTAATTTTAACAACATAAGCGAGACATTTAGCGTGTAAAATGTAAAATCATTCAATTTTCTACTTAGAAAGTATTTTAATAAATGTTTTGCTGAATAGATATTCCAAAATCTGAGTTGCCCCTTAGCCACCATTCCCCATTTGTTTAACATGGGATCTGCCATTTTTGTTACATTTCATGAAATTCATCAATTTTGACATCAAATTTTGACCCAGTGTAATGGAGATATAACATTGAAACGTTGCGGACTTTATAGGGAATAGAATCAAGATACAGATTTATTTACTTTATTGGGATTTCTTTTGTTCCCCGCTTAGAAAACAGTTGTTACACAAATATGGGGATTAACATGTAAACCTATGAGGTCCTTAACTTTTTTTGAGGAGTATATTTTTAACATTCTTCAATCATACATATTAAAGTAAACTCTGGTGACTAATCTCTACTCACATTTCCTGTAATAATCCATCTTTGGTTGTCGCAATCCAAGAGCACCTTTCAGAATCTAGAAACAATAAGACTTTGTTAAATCTTGTATGTGTACAATGGGGTAGGGGCAACCAACCATTTCTTATTTAAGGATTCGAACATGACTGTATTCTATAAACTCAAACTTAAAGTCAATATTTCACCCGTTATATTTCACCCAATATTTGAACCATAATATAGACCTCAGAGCAGGTGTTATATCGACAAATACATACCTGACGGCTAGGCACAAAATATTTCGAAACCCTCACTCCCTTCGATCGTTCGGAGTACAGAAAATGTGTGTACTTAGCCCTGCGGTTTGTATTCATCAATATAACACCTGCTCTTCAGTCTATATTTCTTAAACAATAATGATAGGCCATTCAATTGCAATGAAATTCAGCACCAGTTGGAAGGAATTTCGAACAAAGCACGAACCGACCTTTATTTTTTACAGTTTCATTTAAAAAAATCCATCTGAATTAATGTTTTTCTGTAAAACTTTGACGCACAGTTCCCTCATGCCTGACTACAACCACTGCAGAATGCATATGTTACCTGTTTGGGGACTTTGATTGGCTTGTGCATGATAAACGTCATCATCTCTGCAATGTCTTCCACAGTTTCTGGTAGAAGTACAACATTTCCTGTTGAAGCTATGTGATGAGTAAAATCAGACATCTCAGGGGTCTCCACTGAAAATCGAAATCTATGTTGTAAAACAATAAACAGAACTACAACGTACATGAAGTGGAATATGGTCTCATTAAAGCTGTTGAGATGTACAAGGGGCGATCACATACATGTATTGTATATATGTATAATGTAAACACTGTTTCTTGGACATACATACATGTAACTCATGGTTTCATGCTGAAACAGAGTGCTAACAATACATAATTTTAAATTTAGAGAATAAATATTCATAAAAATATAAATACATGTACAAAGATATACAAAAAAAACAATCAGTATGACTGAGAATGTTGAATTGCAGCTGCTGAACAATGGATGAATAGTCGTACTCACTTGCTGGGCATATCATAGTGACAAGGCCAACCTCCTCTGGGTATGTAGCAGCATATAGTCCTGATATAGCTCCTCCCATGGACTGACCAATCACATGGTACTTCCCATTTGTTAGGCCTATCAGCTCAGCAAACTAAAAATCATAATAATTACAGTAAGTTCAATTCTCGTTCTCATTTTTTCAGCACAAATGACTGAACTGGTTTGGTTGAGTTTCCATTTCAATTATTAGTTTGACTAGATGGATTCAGTCAGTAAAACTCAAGTGTATCATATTTTCTCTGAATCTTTATATCAACTATAAGTAAGAACAAATCCTATTGGATGACGGAAATGAGGTCTCACATACAATAAACCCAGTTTATCCTGGAAACCTACCTCGTGGACTCTCTTTACTTGGCCTTTAAATGTCATATCTTCGTCGACTTTTGTTAAAGTGTCACCATGACCTGGTAGATCTACAACTATGGTATGAAGGTTCTGAGGCATTTTCTGAAATGTATATATCTAATGTTAAAATTGAGTTTTCCCCTTTTTATGACTTAATGAGTGGTTTATGTACTTTTAATTTGGAGTAAACTGCAATACTAATTGGACTCATTTTCCAATCACTGTACTAATTACATAGGTTTTAACATAAACATAGCAATGGCATACAACACACTTTCTAAATCCACGCGATTCGTTTTAACTGTTAGTGACCATAAGGAGAAAACTAAAAGAGGCAATTTTACAAAATTTTTGTTTTGACATTTTGTAAATTAAAACTGTGGAGTCCAATTATAGAATTATATCTCCTCCATTCGATTGGTTGTATTGTATTGTATTGTATTGTATTGTATGGTATTGTATTGTATTGTGTTGTATTGTATTGTATTGTATTGTTTGTATGGTATGGTATGGTAAGGTATGGTATGGTATGGTATTGTATTGTATGGTATGGTATGGTGTGGTAAGGTATGGTATGGTATTGTATTGTATGGTATTGTATTGTTTTGCATTGTATTGCATATCTACTGCCTCATTTATATCATTCTAGCCTTCCCTATTTGAATATGCATATTTGCATTTTCAAATCAATACTACCCCTTGAAGTAGTAATTATCCTGAAGTCACCTTTATAATAGTTGACCACATGTCTTTGCTTGCAGTGAATCCATGAATGAATAACAAACTTGGGACATCAGGATTGGGAATGCCGCGTTCTGCGTAACAAAATGTGATGTCATTTCCCTCTATTGTTTTGATCTTAAGACCAGCTGATCGCATGCCATATCTAAAACACAAATATTGAAAAAATTTTAAATCATAAATATTTTACTTTTTAAATTATTATTATTTTAATTTATTATATGCATTTCTCTTATGATTAACCAAGATACGGCCATCATTACCCCATGCAAGATATTGTCATCTTTCATCCTAAAAAGTCACACGTGCAAGATGAGATTTACTTTTATCACATACTATGTAGAAATCTAGTGATTTGATTGGTTGTTTTCTATGACGTATTTCCCGTATCACATGAATTTCATATGATACGAGCACACGTACCACACGTTGTCTATGGCAACGTAATGACGTCATACAACTTCATTCTTTTCTTTCCTAATTCAAAATGACGTCACGTACAGGCTATGTTATTATTTCTTAGAAATGATGAATTCGTCATTTGGGGAACTAGAAGTTAGAACGTCAAAGAAAGCTCAAATCAAATCACTAGATTTCTACATAGTATGTGATAAAATCGTCATCACACGTTTCAGCGTATGCGATACGGGAAATATTCCACTCAGTAAAAAAGTATCACCACTCAAGCTGCGCTTTCGTGGTGATACAATTTTTACTTTCATGGAATATTTCCCGTATCACATGCTGAAATGTGTAATAACTGATATTATTATATCACTATCTAGCTAGCGACAGTATGATTGGTCAAAACCGGGTCACATGTCATGGGATATCTGGCGATATTCAATTGCAATGCTAATCAGATAAGACAACCGTGAGATATCTAGCGATATTCCACGCTCCCGGGAATTTTCAAAGAATTTGTTTTCGTTCATTGTAAATAATTTAGTTCAGTTTAAGTCAAAATGGCAGACGAACCGAGTAGATTCGTAAAAATATCTGAAGACTTAATGGCTTAATAATATTAGGGATGTTTAGCTAGACATTGATATAATAAAACAAATATTTCACTCTATTTTCGGTGAATACCTGTAGCACTTTCACAAGGTGATATTCCACTTGCCCTTCGGGCTTCGTGGAATATCACTTGTGAAAGATGTACAGGTATTCACCTCAATAGAGTGAAATATTTGTTCAGTATCGAGTCTTTACATTGGAACATAAATATGTATTACAGCTGAAATGATGTTAAGCAATGTTTCTTTTACCTCATGAACAGTTTGACTAGTAAATCTGGTTTGATAACATATAATCCCACAGGTACACCAATTGCACATAACACCACCGCTGCCACCGGTACACCAATCACCACAGGGAGAACCATGATCTTTGATGATATCTGGAAAACATGCATGTACTTTCTCAAGAGTATAATCATTTTTTCCTTTTTTCCAGACTCATATGCAAATAAAGCATTAACAGAATATCACAACCTAGCTGAGTTATGAAGATTTTGGTGAAGAATATGAGTGTCATGATCAAAAATGTAATATTTATATTTTTGACATAGGGGATGTTTCTTTTAGATTAAGCTTACCAATACTTTTCCCTGGGCCTATGACTGTATGATCTGAAGTTACATGTATACCTATGTTTTTCATTTAATGTTAGATTGTAATTTTTTGTGAAAAAAAGTCTTTGTCTTGAATAATGAAAAATGTTAATAATAAACGAGAAAGTTCACGACCTTTGACAGGGGTTTCATTAGCAGCAGGCAACAGGCGATTTTCAATGGTTGTTTTCACAAAATCGCCTGTTGTTTTTAGGGACTTACATTTTCATGTTAAATTTATGATTTCTATTAATTTTTCCTGTTGTTTTCATTTATTAAGCCTGTTGTGAGAAATACTACTCTCTAAACACCTTCCTGTCCAACGGTCGTATCCATTCCATAGTCAGTCATAGTGATACTCGAAATTGGATCCAAATGCTGTAAGAAACTCTCATTTTCTCCAGAAAATTTTCTCTTGCCCTCTGTCTGGATGACGTCAGAGTTCATAGAAGTTCAAACTCTTGACAAAATTCATGGAATCTCATTCATTCATGGAATCACTCATTCATGGAATCTCCTCCCATTTCGGGGAAATCATTCTGTTCTAAATGATGTCAATGACGTCATTTTCTTAGAATCTCTTCCATGTTGGAATGTGAGATGATTGCGAGGGAGAAATGATTTGCGTGATATGAGAGAAGGGGTTTCTATTCAATTTCCTGTGATGAACTGACAAAAGGTAGGTGGCGCTAGATAAGGCATCGGCCAAACTTATTATGTTTCGAATGAAAACTTAAGAATAAGGTCAAATGAGAGAATAGATGGATTTTTTGATCGTCGGACATCAAGGTTTTTAGAGAATAGTGAAACCTCTGCTTGAGGTGCGCAGGAAATCTTGTCAGATATTTTTTTTCAGGATATATTCTATCAGGAGAATGCATCGTATACATAATGTACATTGATTATGAAAATCACATAGCATATAAAGATATTCACAGATCAAATGTATGGTAATTATCAATCACTTGTCAGTGGGACTTGGAGGGGTTTGATTTCTCATTTGACGTTTACGCGAGAAATACCCAAACTGAGGAGGGAAAAGGACACGAGACCACGTTTCCAAAATAACTATAAAATAATGATTTTGGAAGTAGATAGATATATCCAGGTATGTAGTAATTTTTCTATTATACTTATTACACCTTTCAAATATACTTTTGCAGGATTTCTAGGTTTCCCCTCCTCTATTTGGACTTTGAGTTTTATATTGGGCGATAATAGGGAACGTCAAATTTAGATTTTAACATCCTAGATTATTGATATAGCAACGATATTTTCAGGATAAGAAATAGCAAACAAAGGTGACTTGTTACTGTTGTTTTATAATATAATCCAATTTATGGTGTAAATGATTGATTTATCGCATAAAACTAGCATAAAACTGACCAAAATTCAAAGACAAAAATTACCTTGTCGTTAGATGGCGCCGTTTCCTGCATTTCCGTCTGTGTGTCGCTTGAAAAATACTACACTTTTACATTTTGGTTCTCTTCTTGTTTTATCAGCTTATTCACCATTGTAAGTATATATATGCAAATCATTTTTTAAATGTACCGTATGACTCTCTTATGTTTGTATTTTAAACGCCATGTTTTATCAGAAATTGCATATAATCAACTTCAAGATTTTCCATCTTTTTTCCTGTATCATATCCTGACATCTATTGGGTGGATGAACCTGGAAGAATAATAGCCACCATATTCGCATACCACCTGTATCAACTCCTGATATCCCTTTTGATAGTCACCCATATTTAAATACAGTAGAATATAGTCTGTCTTCGAGGTTCTGAGGCTGGCCAATCGATCCGTGGGGGGGGGTTACTAGAGATGTCACGGAACAAAAAAAATCGAAACGGTTCAGTTCGGAACATTTTGCTTCGGAACGGAACAATTTTGGAACGGTTCGGAACAGAGTGACTGCGTGTTTAAGATTAAAATACAGTTGGGGACATAAATAAATGACAGGTGGATTTGCTGAAGTGAGGATTTCCCATGTTAAAAATAAGAGAATTTACAAGAGGCCATAAATCAGTGGATGAGATTATACAAAATGTAAAATATACAAATTTTAAGGGATATGTATCTAGACAATATTGGAAATTATGGGCTTTCAGACCACCATAATTAGGAAATGGTGATCGAAAATCGACCTGTCATTTATTTTTGTCCCCAACTGTAAGTTGATCATCTAGGTCTATTTGGTAGCGAAAGCTCTTCAAAACTCTTCAATGAGAAAGAGTGAAAATAATAAACCTCTTTTGGTGCAAAATATTGAAAGAAATATGCTGTTTTGTGGCGATTTAAGGGCCAAAAGTTGTGAAAGGGTAAAATGTTCTTGTTCCGGAACCTAACCAAAATTCTCAATTTGTGTTCCGTGTTCCGTTCCGAGGGCATAATTCCGCGGATCGGGTATCGGTGACGCCTCTAGGAGTTACTCCAATATATTGACTGTATGGGGATGTGCCACTAAAGTGGGAAAAAACCTTAGATATGGGTCTACTTTTTTGAAAATCCTAAAACTGGGTATTGTTCTTGAAAAAAATAGACGGAAGTGGGTGGAATTACCTCTAAGTATAGGTCTATTTTTGAAATAAAAACTAGTTGTAGGTCCATTTTGAGATAAAAAAATCCCTAGATGTGGGTAGATTGAAACTCAGCAGCATCCTACTGAACAAAACCAGATATTTTAAAATAAAACAATTTAATGATACTTTCCTGAAAAAAGCAAAGAAAACACACATGCCTTCATACTATTTGCACCGGAAAATAACATCTGCAGGAATAGCAATTTTTTCAAAAATGTATTCGTTCCACCAGTATCTTAAAAGTGAAATTACAAGAGGCCACAGGTTAAGTACATTCAATTAAATAAAATAGACAACAGTTTGGACCAAAATAAATGAATAGTCAATTTTCTATCATCATCATAGAAGTTTGGAAGCCCATAGTTTCCAATAATGTCCAGATACATATCCCCTTAAATTTCTATATTTTACATTTTGTATACTCTCATCCACTGATGTAGGGCCTCTTGAAAATTCTCTTATTTTTAACATGGGAAATCCTCACTTCATCAAATCCATGACTCACTTATTTATTGTCCAAACTGTAGTTGTGTAGTATATGGAAGTAAACTCCACTTTTCGCTCTGATATACGCAAAGCCTGATATTAATACATTTTTAGTAATTTAAATCTTAAGCATTTTTTTGTATTCTTACTCTTGCAGATGTCTCTGTATGATGATATTGGCATTGACAGCAAGGCGTCAAAAGACATCAAGAAAGATGTTGGTAAGAAAATGTTTTAGACTAATGGTCATACAACTGTCCTATAGATATCATTTGTAGATTTTCCCTTTGTATGATATCAGTGAAACTGTTCACTTTTGGTAACACCTACAAATTTATATATTGAAGTTGAATCAATTTTTTTAACACAAATTTTTAGGTTGGTCATCTAGCATGAAACTGATGCAGTCGCAGCTACAGGCTAAGAAAGCAAATCTACTGCAAACAAAAGCCCAGCGTGCTCAGGTATAGTCTTTAATATAGATTCCAAAATTAAATTCAGAACTTTTATTTTATTTTATGGGTTGAGTGTATAGGAAGTATCAGGTGCACCAATTTACTTCAGCATAAATGAAGACATGTATTGCATGCATGGAAAGAAAGGTCATTATCCCAGGGTTTTACTCCAATATGCCTCTTGAATCTATGTGCCTCGCCAAAGACCCCTTTTTGAGCATATTTTCATGTCAATTTCCTCTCAAGATTGAAGGTTTCCATGTTTAATTCCTCTTAGACTTATAAAAGTCAATTTTATTCCTCTCAACTTCATAGACGTGTCCATGTCAATTGTCAAATTCCTCTGGAGTTTGCTGGGATTAAATTTCCCGAAATATCGGTAAATTGACTAGAAAATCCTTTTTTTGGGTGGGTGATTTTAGTTCAGGCCTCAGCAACTGATTTAATCAATTAAATACCTTTATGGTAGAGAAACAGATTTGACCTAAAAGGTTATTCTCTTCGACAATTTTTTTCGTTTTTTCCTCTCAGATTGGCAATTTTCCATGGTTGATGCCCAAAGCCAAAATTGGCTGTGCTGCACAAACCGACCCAAATTATTCAGAGTGAACCCCTGGGGTTATTATCAGGACATTGTACATTATAAAGTTTTTTTACAGACAATAACTTTTGCTAACTTTTCCAAATTAGACACATACAACCGGCAGGTCAATATTATCAATTTGTATTCCATTATTTCAGTCACGTAGAGGTCCCAGCATAGCTCCAGTTGTAGATTTGAAAAGAGGTGGAAGTGATGAAATACACTTCAATCAACATACAGGAAAGGTAAGTGAATCTCTGTAGAGCTTGTTACATTCTAATGGACCAAATAAAGGCAATTGAATGTTGTGAGATTCATCATGTCAGTGGCTATTATCACTAGCAGGTCTAGGGCATGGTGCCGGGGGTGGGTGCGACCCCTAAAATTTCTAAGGCCTACATTTAAGGCACAGACCTGGGATTATTCCTAGAAAGGACACTATGCACAAGATCTGATAAAATATCTGTTTTAAAATTCCTCAGAAAGTTTGTGAAGTCATACATATACTTTTAATTGTGGGAAAATACTCAGATTGTCTCAAAATGCCCCCTCTAGCACAAAATACTTGATCTGTGTGTGATAACCAATACATGTATATTAGCTAATGTATATAGTGTCTTGATGAGGAGTCAGCAACTTATCTAAATTCAAAAAACAAAACAGTGAAAATCATTTTCATAATTTATTGCAGATAACAACACAAAAATAACAATATCTTACATTGAATTAACATTATGTACAATTACAACAGTTTGGCAATTGATCACAATGCAAGTTGATCAGTGCATTCGGTTATCACAAGGAAAAAGTTCGTGAGATTGTCTGTGTTGTGTTGTAAGATGGTTGATCAGCTTCTTGTTAACACCTCCCCTCTGTCGCTTGTTGGCAAACCACTTGCGAATCTGTGATGTAGTAAATCCAGTCTCTGTGGCAAGTTGGGAGCATACCTCCTCTGTCGGATAAGGGTTGTGTATGTTCATGGAGAACCAATTATCCAATGCACGTTTTGATTGCCGACTGTAGGGTTTACGATGACCTTGATGACGCTTGGCCTTGAGGGAACACTTCTTTGGTGTAGATGCCAGCAGTGGATTTCCTGGGTAGGTGTAGTCCTCCTCTTGATTCCTCGTCTCAAAGCTAATCAGGTCACGGCTGATGGAGTCTCTGTAGGTGATGGAGCTTTCTAGGATGCGGAGGCTGCTCTCTACACGGCCAATCAGGAGGCATAGTTGATGGTCATACTGGCAGTTGATAGAGTGCTGGTGTGCTGGATGGCAGTTGGAGAGATGGATGTGACGCTCGTACTCAACCTGTTGAGACTGTTGTTGGTAGAAAGATTCCAATTCCAGCAGCTTTGTGTGATCTTGCAGCTGGCACTTGAGTGAGTTGAATCGATTCTTCAGAGCAGATGCACAGACAGACACTGGCATCTGCTGAGGCGATATAGTCTGGAACAGTTCAGATGGCACAGAGCAAGAGTTGATATCTGCAGCGAGGGTCTTGGTTAACTCATTGAAGACAGGATATGAGGCTAGGCCTGACATGATGCTACTGTGCACTGTTGCTGGTGGTGTTGATGCTGCTACAGTCTGTTTGCTGTCATCCAGGTTCAGTAGACTCTTGATGGAGAATGGTGATTCAAATGTGGTCTTCTTTGGTGCCCTGTTTGCTGCTGGTGTTGTTAGTTGAGACTGGAACAGGTTCTTCTTGCAGACTGGAGTGTTCATACTGTAGACTGTATCAAACAGACATCTTGCTGGAGAGTGGTTTCACAATGAAATGCCATTTTGAAGAATCTTTCACTTGATTTATGCTTGTTGTACTGCATAGATCACTGACATTAAGTCTGAAGAGTGGAAGAAAAATGCCTGATATTTATACAGATTGATGAAGATAATCTCAATACTGTATTCTGATTGGTTACAATTGTTTTTCTGTGAATTGTTTGATCTTATATGGATAGATCAGTTGAGCTGCCCCCCACAGATATTCTGCTCAATCTCATAAGATCAACAGATCTTTGATCTTAATCTCAGCATGAATGTTTTTAATTGGGTGGATCAAATAAATGCCGCAATCTGATTGGTTACAATTGTTTTTCTCTGAAGTGTTTGATCTTATATGAATAGATCAGTATTAGCCAACCCCCTGCAGATAATCTGCTCAATCTCAAAAGATCAACAGATCTTTGATTTTAATCTCAGCATGAATGTTTTTAATCGGATGGATCAAATAAATGCTGCAATCTGATTGGTTACAATTGTTTTTCTCTGAAGTGTTAGATCTTATCTGCCTAGATCAGGTGAGTCACCCCCTGCAGATAGTCTGCTCAATCTCAAAAGATCAACAGATCTTTGATCTTAATCTCAGCATGAATGTTTTTAATTGGGTGGATCAAATAAATGCCACAATCTGATTGGTTACAATTGTTTTTCTCTGAAGTGTTTGATCTTTTATGCCTAGATCAGTTGAGTCACCCCATGCAGATAATCTGCGCAATCTCAAAAGATCAATAGATCTATGATCTTAATCTCAGCATGAATGTTTTTAATTGAGTGGATCAAATAGATGCATGCTGCTAACTGATTGATCTTGATCCTGGAACGAATCATTTCTCCAACAGAGATTAAATAAAATACAATTGGTGAATTAAATTAAAGATTGGTGAATTTAAAATTTAAATTAACATACTATGTTCAATTCCATTCTAAAACAGTCAGTGTTGAACTAAAAAAAATGGTGCATAAATTGATAATTTGGGGAAATGAATTTTGTGAGCTTCATCACGCATCTTTGGCTATTGACATTGACAAGTATTCAGCGACCTTTCTTAATTCAAAAAACAAAACAGTGAAGATTATTTCCATAATTTATTGTAGATAACAACACAAAATTAACAATATTTTACAATGAATTAACATTATGTACAATTACAACAGTTTGGCAATATTTAACACAGTGCAAGTTGATCAGTGCATTCGGTTATCACAAGGAAAGAGTTTGTGAGATTGTCTGTGTTGTGTTGTAAGATTGTTGATCAGCTTCTTGTTAACACCTCCCCTCTGTCGCTTGTTGGCAAACCACTTGCGAATCTGTGATGTAGTAAGTCCAGTCTCTGTGGCAAGTTGGGAGCATACCTCCTCTGTCGGATAAGGGTTGTGTATGTTCATGGAGAACCAATTGTCCAATGCACGTTTTGATTGCCTACTGTAGGGTTTACGATGACCTTGATGACTCTTGGCCTTGAGGGAACACTTCTTTGGTGTAGATGCCAGGAGTGGATTTCCTGGGTAGGTGTAGTCATCCTCTTGATTCCTCGTCTCGAAGTTAATCAGGTCATGGCTGATGGAGTCTCTGAAAGTGATGGAGCTTTCTAGAATGCGGAGGCTGCTCTCTACACGACCAATCAGGAGGCTTAGTTGATGGTCATACTGGCAGTTGATAGCGTGCTGGTGTGCTGGATGGCAGTTGGAGAGATGGCTGTGACGCTCATACTCAACCTGTTGAGACTGTTGTAGGTAGAAAGATTCCAATTCCAGCAGCTTGGTGTGTTCTTGCAGCTTGCACTTGAGTGAGTTGAAGCGATTCTTCAGAGCAGATGTACAGACAGACACTGGTGTCTGCTGAGGCGATATAGTCTGGAACAGTTGAGATGGCACAGAGCAAGAGTTGATATCTGCAGCGAGGGTCTTGGTTAACTCATTGAAGACAGGATATGAGGCTAGGCCAGACATGATGCTGCTGTGCACTGTTGCTGGTGGTGTTGATGCTGCTGCAGTCTGTTTGCTGTCATCCAGGTTCAGAAGGCTCTTGATGGAGAATGGCGAATCGAATGTGGTCTTCTTTGGTGCCCTGTTTGCTGCTGGTGTTGTTAGTTGAGACTGGAACAGGTTCTTCTTGCAGACTGGAGTGTTCATACTGTAGACTGTATCAAACAGACATCTTGCTGGAGTAGTGGTTTCACAATGAAATGCCATTTTGAAGAATCTCACTTGATTTATGCTTGTTGTGCTGTATAGATCACTGACATTAAGTCTGAAGAGTGGAAGAAAAATGCCTGATATTTATACAGATTGATGAAGATAATCTCAATACTGTATTCTGATTGGTTACAATTGTTTTTCTGTGAAGTGTTTGATCTTATGTTCTTAGATTAGTTGAGCTGGCCCCCCACAGATAATTTGCTCAATCTCAAAAGATCAACAGATCTTTGATCTTGATCTCAGCATGAATGTTTTTAATTGGGTGGATAATGTGCTCAATCTCGAAAGATCAACAGATCTTTGATCTTAATCTCAGCATGAATGTTTTTTATTACGTGGATTAAATAGATGCTACAATCTGATTGGTTACAATTGTTTTTCTCTAAAGTGTTTGATCTTATATGCCTAGATCAGTTGAGCTGGCCCCCTACAGATAATCTGCTTAATCTCAAAAGATCATCAGATGCTTTAATCTTGATCTCAGCATGAATGTTTTATTATTAGGCAGGATAAAATAAATGCTTCATTTTGATTGGTTCAGAAGGAAATGCTGTTGAATGATCAAGCTGTCCTTTGATCTCAGGATGAATCATTTTTCTCATATAGAATCAATTAAATGCAATTAAAAAGATTGGGGAATTAAAAACTTGTTAAACAAACTAAAACATACAGTGTTGCACTAAAAAATTTGCATTATGATTTTTCCAACATATCAATTAAATTCCAATTAAAATGATTGGTGAATTAAAAATTTAAATTAACATACTATGTTCAATTACATTCAAAAACAGTCAGTGTTGAACTGAAAGATTTGGGGAATAAATTGAAAAAATTGGGGCAATGAATCTTGTGAGCTTCATCATGGGCCCCCATCATGCGTCTATGGCTATTATGTAACCAATACCCAGTACCGTGATGAGGAGTCGGCAACTTATCTAAATTCAAAAAACAAAACAGTGAAGATTATTTTCATAATTTATTGCAGTTAACAACACAAAAATAACAATATCTTACAATGAATTAACATTATGTACAATTACAACAGTTTGGCAATATTTATCACAATGCAAGTTGATCAGTGCATTCGATTATCACAAGGAGAGAGTTTGTGAGATTGTCTGTGTTGTGTTGTAAGATGGTTGATCAGCTTCTTGTTAACACCTCCCCTCTGTCGCTTGTTGGCAAACCACTTGCGAATCTGTGATGTAGTAAGTCCAGTCTCTATGGCAAGTTGGGAACATACCTCCTCTGTCGGATAAGGGCTGTGTATGTTCATGGAGAACCAATTGTCCAATGCACGTTTTGATTGCCGACTGTAGGGTTTACGATGACCTTGATGACGCTTGGCCTTGAGGGAACACTTCTTTGGTGTAGATGCCAGGAGTGGATTTCCTGGGTTGGTGTAGTCCTCCTCTTGATTCCTTGTCTCAAAGCTAATCAGTTCATGGCTGATGGAGTGTTGTGCTGTATAGATCACTGACATTAAGTCTGAAGAGTGGAAGAAAAATGCCTGATATTTATACAGATTGATGAAGATAATCTCAATACTGTATTCTGATTGGTTACAATTGTTTTTCTGTGAAGTGTTTGATCTTATGTTCTTAGATTAGTTGAGCTGGCCCCCCACAGATAATTTGCTCAATCTCAAAAGATCAACAGATCTTTGATCTTGATCTCAGCATGAATGTTTTTAATTGGGTGGATAATGTGCTCAATCTCGAAAGATCAACAGATCTTTGATCTTAATCTCAGCATGAATGTTTTTTATTACGTGGATTAAATAGATGCTACAATCTGATTGGTTACAATTGTTTTTCTCTAAAGTGTTTGATCTTATATGCCTAGATCAGTTGAGCTGGCCCCCTACAGATAATCTGCTTAATCTCAAAAGATCATCAGATGCTTTAATCTTGATCTCAGCATGAATGTTTTATTATTAGGCAGGATAAAATAAATGCTTCATTTTGATTGGTTCAGAAGGAAATGCTGTTGAATGATCAAGCTGTCCTTTGATCTCAGGATGAATCATTTTTCTCATATAGAATCAATTAAATGCAATTAAAAAGATTGGGGAATTAAAAACTTGTTAAACAAACTAAAACATACAGTGTTGCACTAAAAAATTTGCATTATGATTTTTCCAACATATCAATTAAATTCCAATTAAAATGATTGGTGAATTAAAAATTTAAATTAACATACTATGTTCAATTACATTCAAAAACAGTCAGTGTTGAACTGAAAGATTTGGGGAATAAATTGAAAAAATTGGGGCAATGAATCTTGTGAGCTTCATCATGGGCCCCCATCATGCGTCTATGGCTATTATGTAACCAATACCCAGTACCGTGATGAGGAGTCGGCAACTTATCTAAATTCAAAAAACAAAACAGTGAAGATTATTTTCATAATTTATTGCAGTTAACAACACAAAAATAACAATATCTTACAATGAATTAACATTATGTACAATTACAACAGTTTGGCAATATTTATCACAATGCAAGTTGATCAGTGCATTCGATTATCACAAGGAGAGAGTTTGTGAGATTGTCTGTGTTGTGTTGTAAGATGGTTGATCAGCTTCTTGTTAACACCTCCCCTCTGTCGCTTGTTGGCAAACCACTTGCGAATCTGTGATGTAGTAAGTCCAGTCTCTATGGCAAGTTGGGAACATACCTCCTCTGTCGGATAAGGGCTGTGTATGTTCATGGAGAACCAATTGTCCAATGCACGTTTTGATTGCCGACTGTAGGGTTTACGATGACCTTGATGACGCTTGGCCTTGAGGGAACACTTCTTTGGTGTAGATGCCAGGAGTGGATTTCCTGGGTTGGTGTAGTCCTCCTCTTGATTCCTTGTCTCAAAGCTAATCAGTTCATGGCTGATGGAGTGTCTGAAGGTGATGGAGCTTTCTAGGATGCGGAGGCTGCTCTCTACATGACCAATCAGGAGGCTTAGTTGATGGTCATACTGGCAGTTGATAGAGTGCTGGTGTGCTGGATGGCAGTTGGAGAGATGGATGTGACGCTCGTACTCAACCTGTTGAGACTGTTGTTGGTAGAAAGATTCCAATTCCAGCAGCTTTGTGTGATCTTGCAGCTGGCACTTGAGTGAGTTGAATCGATTCTTCAGAGCAGATGCACAGACAGACACTGGCATCTGCTGAGGCGATATAGTCTGGAACAGTTCAGATTGCACAGTGCAAGAGTTGATATCTGCAGCGAGAGTCCTGGTTAACTCATTGAAGACAGGATATGAGGCTAGGCCTGACATGATGCTACTGTGCACTGTTGCTGGTGGTGTTGACGCTGCTGCAGTCTGTTTGCTGTCATCCAGGTTCAGAAGGCTCTTGATGGAGAATGGTGATTCAAATGTGGTCTTCTTTGGTGCCCTGTTTGCCGCTGGTGTTGTTAGTTGAGACTGGAACAGGTTCTTCTTGCAGACTGGAGTGTTCATACTGTAGACTGTATCAAACAGACATCTTGCTGGAGTAGTGGTTTCACAATGAAATGCCATTTTGAAGAATCTTTCACTTTATTTATGCTTGTTATGCTGTATAGATCACTGACATTAAGTCTGAAGAGTGGAAGGAACATGCCTGATATTTATACAGATTGATGAAGATAATCTCAATACTGTATTCTGATTGGTTACAATTGTTTTTCTCTGAAGTGTTTGATCTTATGTTCTTAGATTAGTTGAGCTGCCCCCCCCCCCCCCCTCCACAGATAATCTGCTCAATCTCAAAAGATCAACAGATCTTTGATCTTGAACTCAGCATGAATGTTTTTAATTGGGTGGATAATCTGCTCAATCTCGAAAGATCAACAGATCTCTGATCTTAATCTCAGCATGAATGTTTTTTATTAGGTGGATCAAATAAATGCTGCAATCTGATTGGTTACAATTGTTTTTCTCTGAAGTGTTTGATCTCAGATGCCTAGATTAGTTGGGTCACCCCCCAGGGATAATCTGCTCAATCTCAGAAGATCATTGGATGCTTTGATCCCAGCATGAATGTTTTTTATCAGGCATTATCAAATAAAAGCTTCACTTTGATTGGTTCAGAAAGAAATGCTGTTGAATGATTAAGCTGTCCTTTGATTTCAGGATGAATCATTTTTCTCATATAGGATCAATTAAATGTAATTAAAAAGATTGCGGAATTAAAAACTTGAATAAACAAACTAATGCATTCAGTGTTGCACTAAAAATTTTGCGTTATAAATTTCTCCAACGTATCAATTAAATCCAATTAAAAATCTAAATGCTGCAATCTGATTGGTTGCAATTGTTTTTCTCTGAAGTGTTTGATCTTATCTGCCTAGATCAGTTGAGTCACCCCCTGCAGATAATCTGCTCAATCTCAAAAGATCACTTGATCTCAGCATGAATGTTTTAAATTGGGTGGATCAAATAAATGCTGCAATCTGATTGGTTACAATTGTTTTTCTCTGAAGTGTTTGATCTTATCTGCCTAGATCAGTTGAGTCACCCCCTGCAGATAATCTGCTCAATCTCAAAAGATCAATAGATGTATGATCTTAATCTCAGCATGAATGTTTTTAATTGAGTGGATCAAATAGATGCATGCTGCTAACTGATTGATCTTGACCCTGGTTCGAATCATTTCTCCAACTGCGATTAAATTGAATCAATTAAAAATATTGGTGAATTAAAAATTTTAATTAACATACTATGTTCAATTCCATTCTAAAACAGTGTTGAACTAAAAAATTTGGGGGATCAATTACTCGGATGCGATTAGGTAGTAACCAGTTTCGCCACAAGGTGGCTGATTCGGGGGAATTAACATGGCAGGGTATTACAAAATTCCCTTAAACTTAAATATGCATCAGTTTTAGTGGTTCACTTTTCATATTACCCTTATGTATCTGATAGTTATACAAATTAACATATGTCCAGTAAAAGAAAATATTATCTGCCCAACACAAGAAAAGATATTTCACTTTTTGTGGTTTTACAACATGGGGTCTATTGGGAATCTTCCCGACCTAGAAGTCACATTTTCGAAGAAAATTAAATTTTCAAAGTTGATAAACTCTTTTCAAAACCACATTTCTGAATGTAATTTTACATGTAGATTCAAAATATGACATCAGTTTGACTGAATTGTGAATTTTTAATGACGTAAATCAAGATTATTTCTACTCGCATCTGGGATATTGATAAATTTGGGGGAGTGAATTTTGTGAGCTTCATCATGCATCTTTGGCTATTATGTAACCAATACCCAGAACATTGACAAGGATTCAGCAACCTATCTTAATTCAAAAAACAAAACAGTGAAGATTATTTTCATAATTTATTGCAGATAACAACACAAAGATAACAATGTATTACATTGAATTAACATTATTTACAATTATAACAATTTGGCAATATTTATCACAATGCAAGTTGATCAGTGCACTCGGTTATTACAAGGAAAGAGTTCGTGAGATTGTCTGTGTTGTGTTGTAAGATGGTTGATCAGCTTCTTGTTAACACCTCCCCTCTGTCGCTTGTTGGCAAACCACTTGCGAATCTGTGATGTAGTAAGTCCAGTCTCTGTGGCAAGTTGGGAGCATACCTCCTCTGTTGGATAAGGGTTGTGTATGTTCATGGAGAACCAATTGTCCAATGCACATTTTGATTGCCGACTGTAGGGTTTACGATGACCTTGATGACGCTTGGCCTTGAGGGAACACTTCTTTGGTGTAGATGCCAGGAGTGGATTTCCTGGGTTGGTGTAGTCCTCCTCTTGATTCCTTGTCTCAAAGCTAACCAGGTCGTGGCTGATGGGGTCTCTGAAGGTGGTGGAGCTTTCTAGGATGCGGAGGCTGCTCTCTACACGGCCAATTAGGAGGCTTAGTTGATGGTCATACTGGCAGTTGATAGCGTGCTGGTGTGCTGGATGGCAGTTGGAGAGATGGCTGTGACACTCGTACTCAACCTTTTGAGACTGTTGTAGGTAGAAAGATTCCAATTCCAGCAGCTTGGTGTGGTCTTGCAGCTGGCACTTGAGTAAGTTGAAGCGATTCTTCAGAGCAGATGTGCAGATAGACACTGGTGTCTGCTGAGGCGATATTGTCTGGAACAGTTGAGATGGCACAGTGCAAGAGTTGATATCTGCAGCGAGAGTCTTGGTTAACTCATTGAAGACAGGATATGAGACGAGGCCTGACATGATGCTACTGTGCACTGTTGCTGGTGGTGTTGATGCTGCTACAGTCTGTTTGCTGTCATCCAGGTTCAGAAGGCTCTTGATGGAGAATGGTGATTCAAATGTGGTCTTCTTTGGTGCCCTGTTTGCCGCTGGTGTTGTTAGTTGAGACTGGAACAGGTTCTTCTTGCAGACTGGAGTGTTCATACTGTAGACTGTATCAAACAGACATCTTGCTGGAGTAGTGGTTTCACAATGAAATGCCATTTTGAAGAATCTTTCACTTTATTTATGCTTGTTATGCTGTATAGATCACTGACATTAAGTCTGAAGAGTGGAAGGAACATGCCTGATATTTATACAGATTGATGAAGATAATCTCAATACTGTATTCTGATTGGTTACAATTGTTTTTCTCTGAAGTGTTTGATCTTATGTTCTTAGATTAGTTGAGCTGCCCCCCCCCCCCTCCACAGATAATCTGCTCAATCTCAAAAGATCAACAGATCTTTGATCTTGAACTCAGCATGAATGTTTTTAATTGGGTGGATAATCTGCTCAATCTCGAAAGATCAACAGATCTCTGATCTTAATCTCAGCATGAATGTTTTTTATTAGGTGGATCAAATAAATGCTGCAATCTGATTGGTTACAATTGTTTTTCTCTGAAGTGTTTGATCTCAGATGCCTAGATTAGTTGGGTCACCCCCCAGGGATAATCTGCTCAATCTCAGAAGATCATTGGATGCTTTGATCCCAGCATGAATGTTTTTTATCAGGCATTATCAAATAAAAGCTTCACTTTGATTGGTTCAGAAAGAAATGCTGTTGAATGATTAAGCTGTCCTTTGATTTCAGGATGAATCATTTTTCTCATATAGGATCAATTAAATGTAATTAAAAAGATTGCGGAATTAAAAACTTGAATAAACAAACTAATGCATTCAGTGTTGCACTAAAAATTTTGCGTTATAAATTTCTCCAACGTATCAATTAAATCCAATTAAAAATCTAAATGCTGCAATCTGATTGGTTGCAATTGTTTTTCTCTGAAGTGTTTGATCTTATCTGCCTAGATCAGTTGAGTCACCCCCTGCAGATAATCTGCTCAATCTCAAAAGATCACTTGATCTCAGCATGAATGTTTTAAATTGGGTGGATCAAATAAATGCTGCAATCTGATTGGTTACAATTGTTTTTCTCTGAAGTGTTTGATCTTATCTGCCTAGATCAGTTGAGTCACCCCCTGCAGATAATCTGCTCAATCTCAAAAGATCAATAGATGTATGATCTTAATCTCAGCATGAATGTTTTTAATTGAGTGGATCAAATAGATGCATGCTGCTAACTGATTGATCTTGACCCTGGTTCGAATCATTTCTCCAACTGCGATTAAATTGAATCAATTAAAAATATTGGTGAATTAAAAATTTTAATTAACATACTATGTTCAATTCCATTCTAAAACAGTGTTGAACTAAAAAATTTGGGGGATCAATTACTCGGATGCGATTAGGTAGTAACCAGTTTCGCCACAAGGTGGCTGATTCGGGGGAATTAACATGGCAGGGTATTACAAAATTCCCTTAAACTTAAATATGCATCAGTTTTAGTGGTTCACTTTTCATATTACCCTTATGTATCTGATAGTTATACAAATTAACATATGTCCAGTAAAAGAAAATATTATCTGCCCAACACAAGAAAAGATATTTCACTTTTTGTGGTTTTACAACATGGGGTCTATTGGGAATCTTCCCGACCTAGAAGTCACATTTTCGAAGAAAATTAAATTTTCAAAGTTGATAAACTCTTTTCAAAACCACATTTCTGAATGTAATTTTACATGTAGATTCAAAATATGACATCAGTTTGACTGAATTGTGAATTTTTAATGACGTAAATCAAGATTATTTCTACTCGCATCTGGGATATTGATAAATTTGGGGGAGTGAATTTTGTGAGCTTCATCATGCATCTTTGGCTATTATGTAACCAATACCCAGAACATTGACAAGGATTCAGCAACCTATCTTAATTCAAAAAACAAAACAGTGAAGATTATTTTCATAATTTATTGCAGATAACAACACAAAGATAACAATGTATTACATTGAATTAACATTATTTACAATTATAACAATTTGGCAATATTTATCACAATGCAAGTTATTCAGTGCACTCGGTTATTACAAGGAAAGAGTTCGTGAGATTGTCTGTGTTGTGTTGTAAGATGGTTGATCAGCTTCTTGTTAACACCTCCCCTCTGTCGCTTGTTGGCAAACCACTTGCGAATCTGTGATGTAGTAAGTCCAGTCTCTGTGGCAAGTTTGGAGCATACCTCCTCTGTTGGATAAGGGTTGTGTATGTTCATGGAGAACCAATTGTCCAATGCACATTTTGATTGCCGACTGTAGGGTTTACGATGACCTTGATGACGCTTGGCCTTGAGGGAACACTTCTTTGGTGTAGATGCCAGGAGTGGATTTCCTGGGTTGGTGTAGTCCTCCTCTTGATTCCTTGTCTCAAAGCTAACCAGGTCGTGGCTGATGGGGTCTCTGAAGGTGGTGGAGCTTTCTAGGATGCGGAGGCTGCTCTCTACACGGCCAATTAGGAGGCTTAGTTGATGGTCATACTGGCAGTTGATAGCGTGCTGGTGTGCTGGATGGCAGTTGGAGAGATGGCTGTGACACTCGTACTCAACCTTTTGAGACTGTTGTAGGTAGAAAGATTCCAATTCCAGCAGCTTGGTGTGGTCTTGCAGCTGGCACTTGAGTAAGTTGAAGCGATTCTTCAGAGCAGATGTGCAGATAGACACTGGTGTCTGCTGAGGCGATATTGTCTGGAACAGTTGAGATGGCACAGTGCAAGAGTTGATATCTGCAGCGAGAGTCTTGGTTAACTCATTGAAGACAGGATAGGAGGCTAGGCCTGACATGATGCTACTGTGCACTGTTGCTGGTGGTGTTGATGCTGCTGTCTGTTTGCTGTCATCCAGGTTCAGTAGGCTCTTGATGGAGAATGGTGATTCAAATGTGGTCTTCTTTGGTGCCCTGTTTGCTGCTGGTGTTGTTAGTTGAGACTGGAACAGGTTCTTCTTGCAGACTGGAGTGTTCATACTGTAGACCGTATCAAACAGACATCTTGCTGGAGTAGTGGTTTCACAATGAAATGCCATTTTGAAGAATCTTTTATGCTTGTTATGCTGTATAGATCATTAAGTCTGAAGAGTGGTGGAAAAATTCCTGCTATTTATACAGATTGATGAAGATAATCTCAATACTGTATTCTGATTGGTTACAATTGTTTTTCTCTGAAGTGTTTGATCTTATATGAATAGATCAGTTGAGCTGGCCCCCCACAGATAATCTGCTCAATCTCAAAAGATCAACAGATCTATGATCTTAATCTCAGCATGAATGTTTTTAATTGGATGGATTAAATAGATGCTGCAATATGATTGGTTACAATTGTTTTTCTCTGAAGTCTTTGATCTTATATGCCTAGATCAGTTGAGCTGGCCCCCCACAGATAATCTGCTCATTCTCAAAAGATCAACTGATCCTTTGATCTTAATCTCAGGATGAATGTTTTGAATTGGATGGATTAAATAGATGCTGCAATATGATTGGTTACAATTGTTTTTCCTTGAAGGTTTGAACTCTTATGCCTAGATCATTTGAGTTACCCCCACAGATAATCTGCTCAAACTGAAAAGATCCTTTACTCTTGATCTCAGCATGAATGTTTTGATCTGGCACGATCAAATAGATGTTTCAGTTTGAATGGTACAGAAGTTTTCAGTGGAAATGTGATTGAATGATTAGTGGTCCTTTGGTCTTGATCCTGGGGTGAATCATTTTTCTCATGTAGGATCAATTAAATGCTATTAAAAAGATTGGTGAATTAAAACTTAAATTTACATACTTTATTCAATTACATTCTAAAACAGTCAGTGTTGAACTAAAAAAAGGGCATAAATTGGGGGAATCAATTTTGTGAGATTCATCATGTGTCATTGGCTATTATATAACCAGTACCTTGACAAGGATTCAGAAACCTTAATTCAAAAAACAAGACAGGGAAGATTATTTTCATAATTTATTGCAGATAACAACACAAAGATAACATTATATTACAATGAATTAACATTATGTACAATTACAACAGTTTGGCAATTTATCACAATGCAAGCTGATCAGTGCATTTGGTTATCACAAGGAAAGAGTTTGTGAGATTGTCTGTGTTGTGTTGTAAGATGGTTGATCAGCTTCTTGTTAACACCTCCCCTCTGTCGCTTGTTGGCAAACCACTTGCGAATCTGTGATGTAGTAAGTCCAGTCTCTGTGGCAAGTTGAGAACATACCTCCTCTGTCGGATACGGGTTGTGTATGTTCATGGAGAACCAATTGTCCAATGCACGTTTTGATTGCCGACTGTAGGGTTTACGATGACCTTGATGACGCTTGGCCTTGAGGGAACACTTTTTTGGTGTAGATGCCAGGAGTGGATTTCCTGGGTTGGTGTAGTCCTCCTCTTGATTCCTTGTCTCGAAGTTAACCAGGTCATGGCTGATGGAGTCTCTGAAGGTGATGGAGCTTTCTAGGATGCCGAGGCTGCTCTCTACACGGCCAATCAGGAGGCTTAGTTGATGGTCATACTGGCAGTTGATAGCGTGCTGGTGTGCTGATTGGCAGTTGGAGAGATGGCTGTGACGCTCATACTCAATCTGTTGAGACTGTTGTAGGTAGAAAGATTCCAATTCCAGCAGCTTGGTGTGGTCTTGCAGCTTGTACTTGAGTGAGTTGAAGCGATTCTTCAGAGCAGATGTACAGACAGACACTGGTGTCTGCTGAGGCAATATAGTCTGGAACAGTTGAGATGGCACAGTGCAAGAGTTGATATCTGTAGCGAGAGTCTTGGTTAACTCATTGAAGACAGGATATGAGGCTAGGCCTGACATGATGCTACTGTGTACTGTTGCTGGTGGTGTTGATGCTGCTATAGTCTGTTTGTTTTCATCCAGGTTCAGTAGGCTCTTGATGGAGAATGGCGAATCGAATGTGGTCTTCTTTGGTGCCCTGTTTGCTGCTGGTGTTGTTAGTTGAGACTGGAACAGGTTCTTCTTGCAGACTGGAGTGTTCATACTGTAGACTGTATCAAACAGACATCTTGCTGGAGTAGTGGTTTCACAATGAAATGCCATTTTGAAGTATCTTTCACTTTATTTATGCTTGTTGTGCTGTATAGATCACTGACGTTAAGTCTGAAGAGTGGAAGAAAAATTCCTGCTATTTATACAGATTGATGAAGATAATCTCAATGCTGTATTCTGATTGGTTACAATTGTTTTTCACTGAGTTGTTTGATCTTATATGTCTAGATTAGTTGAGCTGGCCCCCCACAGATAATCTGCTCAATCTCAACAGATCTTTGATCTTGATCTCAGCATGTATGTTTTTAATTAGGTGGATCAAATAAATGCTGCAATCTGATTGGTTACAATTGTTTTTCTCTGAAGTGTTTGATCTCACAAACTTAGATCAGTTGAACTGGCCCCCACGGATAATCTGCTGGATCTCAAAAGATCAACAGATCTATGATCTTAATCTCAGCATGAATGTTTTTAATTGGGTGGATCAAATAAATGCTGCAATCTGATTGGTTACAATTGTTTTTCTCTGAAGTGTTTGATCTCACATACTTAGATCAGTTGAACTGGCCCCCACGGATAATCTGCTGGATCTCAAAAGATCAACAGATCTATGATCTTAATCTCAGCATGAATGTTTTTAATTGGGTGGATCAAATAAATGCTGCAATCTGATTGGTTACAATTGTTTTTCTCTGAGGTGTTTGTCTTAGATCGGTTGAACTGGCCCCCACAGATAATCTACTGGATCTCAAAAGATCAACAGATCCCTTGATCATGGATCAGTTGAGTCACCCTTGAAGATAATCTGCCAGATCTCAAAATATCAACAGATCTATGATCTTAATATCAGCATGAATGTTTTTATTGGGAGGATCAAATAAATGCTGCAATCTTATTGGTTTAGAAAGTTATCTGCTTAGCGTAATCAGATGATCAAGAGATCCTTTGATCTTGATCCTGACATAAGTGTTTTTGCTGTATAGGATTAAATAAACACTGCAATGTGATTGGTTGGGAAAGTTTTCATTTAGAATGTAATTCGATAACAAGGAGATTGTTTGATCTTAATGAACATGCATTTCCAATTTAATGTACACTTTATTAAAGATTTGAGTTATTTGTGTTACTTCTCGTTCTCATATTCAGTAGTTTAATATAAGGCTAATAAATGACGTAATTAATTATGCTAATAAATATAGAAAAACATTAGATTCTGCTATTATTTTTGCAGATTTTTCAAAATGTTTTGATTGTTTGGAAATTGACTTCACTCTAGAAGCATTAAAGAAATTTAATTTTGGCACTAGTTTTATCCAGTGGATTAAAACCTTGTATAATGGAATACAAAGCTGTGTAGCTAATAATGGTTACTTATCACCATATTTTGATGTATCTCGGGGCATTCGGCAGGGATGTCCCATTTCTGCTTTGATTTATCTCATTGCAGCAGAAACAATGGCAATCAATATTAGAAATAATTCTAGAATCAAAGGTATTAAAGTAAGAAACAATGAAGTCAAAATATGTCAACTTGCAGATGACACCACTCTCTTTGTTCATGGAAAAAACTCTATTAATATAGCTATTAAAGAAATACAGCGTTTCGGAACTGTTTCTGGTTTAGAGCTTAACTTAGAAAAAACAGAAGGTATAAAACTTGGTAACTTTAAAAATGATAATAATACTACATTTTGTAATATTTCCTGGAAACAGGAAGTAAAATCATTAGGTGTCTACTTTGGAATAGATCAAACTAAATTGCATGATCTTAATTGGAATAGTATAGCAGATAAAATGAGAAAGTCATTGTCTTTGTGGAAAAAACGCAAGATTACTCTTTATGGGAAAATAGTTATCATTAAAACACTTGCATTATCTAAACTGATGTATTTAGCAAAAAGCATTGACACACCAAATGAAACTTTTTTGAAAGAAATTACTTCAGAACTTTATTCATTTTTGTGGGATGGAAAAAGAGATAAAATTAAAAGATCTGTCTTAATTAATACTTTGTCTAAAGGTGGACTCTCAATGCCTGACTTAAAATCTAAATTCAGGGCCTTTAAAATTAAATGGATATTAGACATTGAGTATGGGAATAAACATGCAAGTTGGAATATTCTAGCAAGAGAGATATTAAGTAAAACTGGACTCCCAGATACTTTGATATTTAAATCTACTTATGGAAAACCAGAGAATATTTGTATTTTTAATATCTTGCCTCAATTTTACAAAGATTTACTCCATGCTTGGAGTATTCTTGGAGGCTCAGAATCCAAAATTGATAACATAACATTTGCAGAAATTAGACAAATGGTGATATGGCACAATAAAGACATAACTTTCAATAACAAGTGTTTGTATTTTGAAAACTGGATAAATTCAAATATATTATATGTTAATGATCTTATGTGTACCCAAGATGAAATTTTTCATAAGCTTAAATCTAGGGTCAATTGGATGGCAGAATATATAACTGTTAAGCAATCTTTGCCATTTCAATATAGAGTTAAAATATTTAGTGAGGCAAGCAGATGTACATATGTTAATACAAATGTAAGTTTAGGATTTTATGACAGTAAATTGAAGCACTATAGATTTTTGGATAAACATGCAAGTTCTAGAGACATATATTCAATCTTGTTGGAACATATAGCAACTAAAACATATTTGGAATTATTTTGGATTAATCTTTGTGAAATTCAAAATAGTCAAATGCTGTTTCAACAGACTTGGATACTTTTAAAGCAATCCAAAAATAAAAAAGTGGCCAATTTTAAATACAAACTTTTACATTATATTTTACCATGCAAACAATTACTTCTAAGATGGAAAATAAGTGTTAACGACAAGTGTGATATTTGCGGACAAGTAGAAGACTATAAACATTTGTTCTTTCAATGTCATAGAGTACTTAATGTAATAGACCAACTTGAAAATTATATTTTAGATCATTTTAAAATTGAATTAAGCTTGAAAAAGTATAAAACTCTTGTCTTTGGCTATAAGGTACAAGACACTAACTATACTTATTTTAATGAATGGTTAAACAACTTATGGTACGTTATATTTGTAAACTATTGTAATAATGTTCAAGAATTGAAATTATATCATTTTTCACAAATATTGTAATATTGTAAAATGACCTGATGTACTTGTATACAAAGTTATAAAATGAGAAATATAAACATGATTTAAAAAAAAAAAAAATAAATAAAAAAAAAAAAAAAAAAAAAAAAAAAAATATTCAGTAGTTTACCTCATCAATTAAATACAATACAATTTTTATTTTTCAGATGGAAAGAGGGGGAGGTGGAGAAGCTAGTGGTCCCCCACCCCGCGTGTCCCTAGTAGATTACTCCCCAGCTGCTTCCCCTTTTATACCACAAGAGTCTTCACTCACTGGAGTCTTAGATGAATATGATCCTCTTAGACCCAATGAGTATGAAGATTTTATTAAGAAAAGACGAGAGGTTAGACAGAGAGAAAGGGAACGGGAACGAGAAAGGGAGATAGAAGAGAGAGAAAGGTTAGGGTCAATTAAATTCCAATATATATTTAATGTCTATTTAGCTTAAATGAAATATGAGTCTAATATTAGAAAAATATTTTGACCTGATATGATTTTTACCGAAAATGAAAGTACTTTTGACCTTCTTCAAGTACTATGTATTAAAACTATTCTGGTAAATAAGTTCAAAATTAAATTAATTATGAAATATTATAAGGTATGACCAAATAGGAATTGACATTAGACCTTTACCACAGGCATTCTGTGGGCATGACCATTTTGTATATCTGCATTTTGTTATTACACTGAAGCATTTCTCGCTTTTTATTCATGGGCTCAGTTTGATTTTGTTGAATAGGCTAGTAGATCTTGATAAGCAGGCAGGATCCTCAAAATTGAGTCTCTCACCTTTCTGATGGTATATTAGACCCTTTGGACAAACTATGTCATTTATCAATTAACAAGGAAGCAACTTAAAAGCCATTTGACTTGTCAAAAACAAAATGGTAACACTGTAAATAAAATAGTTTGATTAGAATATTGACTTAGTTTGAGTATTCCCCCATAACCCCCAAAAGGGTAATAATGCAAACAAGATATTTTCCTGTATACTAGGAGACGAAGAGAAAGACACAAAGAGAGAGGCTATGATAAAGACAGGGATGAGGACAGACTACCACGTGATAATGGTAGTGAACTTGGACAGAGGTATGAAGAAGAGGAAGATGACTATGACCGTACCAGACCAATGAGATGTAAGCTTTTAAACATATATCACATTAAACTTAATCATATTTAAATTACATAGCATGTGGTGGCCAATAATGTTTTTCGAGCCTCTACACTCCCTTATCCCCAATGAAAAAATGACATAATAACCTATAAAAAACGTCCGCCCTCCTTCATATGAAAATTACACAACAAATAACCTACAAAAAGCAGTGCATTACTATAAATCCTCTTGTAAGGCCATTCACTCAAAAAGTACCATTAAATTGTTTCTTTCATAATGTTCTAGCCTCATTTGGTGATAATGCTGATATGTTGTTATGTCTACGTATTTTTCTTTACTTTAGCTGGAGGTGCAGCTATAGCTCCACCCAGTATGTTACTAGAGGACAATGACAGCAATGAAAACAGCCAAGGTGAGTAGTCTCCTCATAAATTCTGAGTCTCTTAATGGGAATTTGTGGTGCATTTTACATGCATGGTTAGAATAATGGCCCTATGTATCCTTGTAAATTAATGAAGTGACACAATTGTTATGTTAAAAAATGCTGCCCTTATCTTAGGCCTGAAAATTAGCATTTTATCATGTTTTACCAATGTTTAACCAATGTATACTACCTTAAGCCCCACATAATCGACTTGTTAATATATATCATTCGTCTTACACATAAATACGTAACCTGCACTTGTACTTTTATTTATGCCAGGTACTTATATGTTTTGTACATCTATATTGGCAACTCTTTTAATAATTAGGAAAATGTTGTTATTGACAAGGAAAAATGGTAATGTATTGTAGATAGCCAACAGGGAGATGATAGATATGAAGACAGGTTTGGAGAAGACATGGACCGCACAGAGTCCCCTCCACCTGGAGCTCCAGGCTTTGGTTTTAACAAGTAAGACATTTCTGCACAAGGAGAATGCCAATATTATCATTTGTTTAATGTGTGGAGTTTGAAACACTTTATTTGAACATTTTATACTTTTATTTTTATATTCTTACTTAACCTGCAAGTTGCAAGCTTGAATTTGTAGCTTGTTGTAAGTCCAAATATTTCAGTTTTATTGAAAACATTGATGTATTATACACAACATGTCCCTTCAGGGTCTGGAGAATCATTACTGCTCAGATGTGTCATATTGTCCAATATTAATATTTGTATCATGTTAAAAACATGCAAAAATATTACTTAAATGAAAAACATCAAATCCTGCAGCAAATTTTTGAAAATTCAATAAAAAATTCTGCAATATTTTTAGGAAAAGTTCCATTGCTGCCACGATCATGGCCAAGCTTGGTTACAAAGAGGGCTAGGGATTAGGGAAAAACATTAAAAAGAATTCTGCAATATTTTTCAGGAAAAGTTCCATTGCTGCTAAGATCATGGCCAAACTTGGTTACAAAGAGGGGCAGGGATTAGGGAAAAATAAACAGGGCATGAGTACAGCTCTTCAAGTGGAAAAGACTTCTAAACGAGGAGGAAAAATTATACATGAAAAAGATATACCAAAAAGTAAGAAATGTATCTTTACCAGTGTTTTTTTATTATTCATTTTTACTTGCTTTCGCATGTTTATATCTTAATATACTATGTTTGATGTTCATTTTGGAAATTTTAGGGAACCTAGAAGTATTACAAACATTTTAATACATATTTTGTATCTATTCAGCACTATTTTTCATATATTATATATCATATAATTTATAATATTTAATGAGAATTCTGTGACTGATATAACCAACTTCTTGGTATTTAACATGTTCTGTTTGCTTCATCAGCTATAGAAACTGAAAGAGCTGACAACTAACTGCAATGGCCTTTTAATTCTATGGTGTCTGTTACCAATTTATATCAAGGGTAGAGTGACTTAACCTGCCCATGATGAATTATGAATGTGATCATTTATTTTTCTATTTCAGTGGAGGCTTTCCCTCCTCCACCCCAGCCACCTCCCGTAGTGAACACAGCAGAACTTCTCAAAAATCCATCTAAAGTTGTAGTATTAAGAGTAAGTTCAAATGAATTTTTCAAAAAGTATTATAACAATTATTCAGAGTTGGTTAATGTATTTTGTGGTCTACAAATGTCTTGAAACCGATACTATGTCTCAGAAAATATTTTTTTCTCCAATGTATGTAAAACCTGCGATCAAGGAACGCTCTTTGAACTGAACAAAACTCTTCCATGTAGAATTACAATGTTACTTCAGCTTTTCCATTCTATTGCCTATTAAAATTCCTGTCGTCAATTTCTGATTTATGGAATACATGTGTAACAGCTCCGGTCTTAATCCCGAAACTGCCACGTACGGGCTGCCCAATCAATCAATAAACCAGTACTACAGGTACAACAAAGCAACCTGTACAAACAAACAGGACCGAACGAGCAAACAAGTGGTAGCGTGGTAAGCTGAACGGTCAAAGCACGTAGTGTATCGGATTTGAGCTGAAAGAGATTGATTGCTTGACTATATGTAAGGTGCTGCCATCTTTGAATAGATACAAAAGTTGGAAACACTAATTAAACATAAATGATTTGGAACAGAATGAAGAAATGAAGTTAGGAAGATATCAGAAAGTTAATTATAGGGCCACTTAACTGTTATTCCATCTAAACCACCAATCAATGACTAAAAACAATCAACACGACAAATCAAGTAAAGTTTTAAAGTTTAATTGTAAATAAATAATTAAGATCTGGTTTTACATCAGTTTTATCAATACAAATCAAAGCAAATTACACAAATTACAATGGCTCTTAAAAGCAGAATCTGACTTTAGTCAAACCTGACAAATTACAAAGGTCTTAACTAAGATGGCGACTATATTTCAGCCCTCAAAATCAAAACAACTTCGAGCTTCAAGTAAAGCGATTATCAAAAGGTGGCGCTGTGCAAAATCTCACCTGCGCGCTGAGCATATCAAAAACTAGGCCAGATCTTCCAGCCAACAATTACATTATTCTCTCAAAGAAAATCAATTACATTAGATCAACTATTCCAAATAGCCAAATCAAATACAAACTCAGTTGAATCAGAGTCAAACAGACTGCAATGACAAAATTAGGCTAAAATCTGAAAATAATTCACAATATTTCTACAAATATGCTCAGCACTGCAGTGGAGTTCAAATACAAAAATACAACCTCAGTTTCGCAGCCACTCGACTCTCTTCATCCCTCTGGCTGCCATAACGATTGATCAGGTCTGATCAAGTGTCGAAACTCGAAAGTAATGAAAATATCCAATATTTAATTCAAAACTGCCTCGTGAGTAATATGGCGCCAACTCTCTTCTCGCTGTCTCTCGCGAGAGATCAACCCTTACAGAATAAAATGTTAAAATACCCTGGCAAAACAAATGTACTGAATACAAAAGCTATATAGCTCAAGCAACTATATTATACCTAAGACCTTGCAGCGGTACTATTCGCGCTCCGAGCGGAAGGGAAGTAGCGACACCGGGTGCCAGATTGGCAATTTATGTAAGAGTAAAATATGACTAGCCAACCCAGGGTCGCTACACATGTTTACAATAATTTATAAAATGTATCTGTAATTTGCAGAATATGGTAGGTCCTGGTGAGGTGGATGATGACTTAGAAGGAGAAACTGCAGAGGAATGTAGCAAATACGGCAAAGTCACAAAGTGTCTTATATTTGAGGTATTTTCATTTTTTCTCTCAAATTATCTGTTTAAATTCTTGTCGATGGACAAAAAGTGAGAAAAATTGTAGACAAAATTGAGATAAGCAGTGTGCAATTCAGTATACTTTGTGATTTGAATACTGTAACAGGTTTACATCTTCATTTTGTGATGAATAGTCTATATAATGTTTATATTGGTCATACTATTAACCGTTATCTTATCTTTGGAGACATCAACAGAATAAAAAAAACATTTTTTTATTTTCCAGATTCCAGATGCAGAACCAGAAGAGGCTGTTAGAATATTTGTTGAGTTTGAGAAATTAGACACTGCAATCAAAGGTAAGTGATAATATATCTACTGTTTAATGTAATGGAAATTTTTTATATTAAAATTGACCTCTTGTCCTTTGGCAAAGATCAAGTTGTCCTTCGAACAGACTTTTCAATCCCTCTCAGTTAATAGCCTCTAAAGAAAAAAAGGTGCACTTGTATGCCGCTCATTAGAATGAAATATTCATATAATGTTGTCCCCTCTGAAAAATAGTATTGACATCTAATGAGTGAAAACCAACTAATATTGATAAAAACAAATATTTCATCATCTTGAAGTGAAACATGCTTCTTTCAACATGATTTTTATTTTTTGATGTATTAATGGTTAAAATTTTAATATATTTGCAGCTGTGATAGGAATGAATGGAAGATTCTTTGGTGGTCGCACTGTGAGAGGAGGATTTTATAACTTAGATAAATTCAGAAGACTGGACCTTGCAGGAGAATTATGAGGACTTTAAAGTTATCATGAAAATGTTTAAAATACCAAGTGAAATGAAGGAATATGAAAGACTGAAATAGTCAAATGAATTATACACCTTTATGAAGAGAACAGACATGTTTTAAGTCAATGATTGAAAGTCTAGTGGATTATGAATGGAAAGCTGGCAGAATTCTCCATTAGGGAACACCATAACACTCTACATGTCGTGGAGTCTTCAACAAATCATCTTTCAAGGAGAACAAATGGAGTGATGACATTACAGTTTGTACCTGCCAATGTTATGTTAATGTATCAGTTACTACTTCCTCAGTTAATATCTGGAATCTCTGAATGTATCATGTCAATGTTGTACAATGTGGGAGATTAGAATCGGGGAAATAAATAAAGTGAAAATACATATTTACAAAATTAGCCTTGTGTATTTTAACTCCAAATATACAATCAATACAATGCTGAACATAGATTTATCCTATTCCTAAATATACGTATCTCACACAAAGAATACAATCAATAGATTTAATTACTAGACACAAACCCTTTCTGTAATTAAAGCTTAAAAAAGTTCATGTTGAACATGAACGTGCCTTTTTAGTTACATATTGTGATTGTGAACTACATGTACAAATATTTGAAGGTTATTCAGGATAAGAATTACACCTGTTAGTCCTTGGAGCTGAATTTGTTTTCTTCAGTATCTTTGTGACATCTCATTCCTTGTCATGATTTTATTCTTAACATTCCAAGGATTTTCTTATCAAGGAAATACAGATTTTGATATTGTTTCCAAAAAATAAAATTGGATATCCAGATATGTAACAAGATTTAAGCACTTAATATTATATTAGGCCCACGGCATAATAGGGTGAAGACTAAGCAAGTCAAAAACATACCTACATGAAACTAAAGTTTTATTGCACAGTAAAAATCAGAGGTCAAATAGGGAAATTAAAAATTATGCAACATATTTACAGTACGGTGTATATTTACTTGGCATAAAGGTAGAATAATGATGGATGGAGACTGAGAAAGTCAATTTGGCCATTCTCAAAAATTTATATTCACATCATAAACCAGCCAAAGATAACATCTGTAGTATACATATAAACATTGCAATTGAGAACAGATCAGTAGAATAACAAGATAACAAATAAAAAACATAACATAAATCCTGAAAAGTAATATTTCCTGTTCAGGAAGGTCCAGTTGAGGGTCTTGCTTCCAATTCAAAATTTTATTAGACAAGACCCTTTAAAGAGACCCAGAGTTATTAGGGAGCATTTTCCATGAAATTGTAGTTGTACTCATATTGAATAAGGTAAGACACTATACTCTCTGAAAGTCATATGTACACATTACAATGATAAATGGTTGTTCAGTGATTACAAAACATGTTTTACAATTTCCTGGGATAAGGATTTACTTTCTCACATGACTATATTTCGTATGATTTCATAAAAAACAATTCATTCTATGAGTGACCATTACTATTTTCAAGACAGAATCAGTAATTATATTTAACTTTTTAAAGTTTACGTTTTATTAAATAAACAATTCTTCTGTGGTTAAAGTCATGTGAGAATGTAAGCCTCCACTTATGCATAAGCTAAGTATTCCCCTTGTAAATTGGTTCTCAAACTTGCCCATTGGCACTCAAGAATAAATTTTTCTGTATTTAAAGTATTTGAGCATTTTCAAACCACTATATGAGTATGTTATTCCATATAAATCTTGGCACCAACTGCAATGCTTTCAATCGCACACTCATCAGCTCCTCTCTTGATTCTGAAGAAGCCATCCTCTCCCCATCCAGTCCCCCAACTGTTTTTAACGATCCAGTATTTCTCCCCTGACATTTTATCGGCTCCATACCCCACAAGCAACACTGCATGATTGGTGATTTCAAATGGGTTGAATTTGTCCATGAGTCCAGTATGGTGATATATCCCATGCCTGTAGTGCATGAAGTCAGGGTAGACCTCAAATGACACTGATGTAGGGCCGTATGTCACCAATTCCTTGATCATCAAAGCCTCATTGCAGCTACAAAAACAAAGCAAGACAAGGCATAAGCGAAAACAACAAGAAGTTATTTTGAGGCTTATTTAATTATTTTATGTCACCACTTGTGGAGGTAATATAAATATCAGATCCAATTTGTTTAATGTATCACTGCCTGGAGCAGTCTAGTAGACCAGTTCCCATGTTAATACTGTACATGCACATGTATGTGAAGAAAATGATACAATAACTCCATTTCTTAGCTCAATAATTTCAAACACGATTACAAACTTACGCTCCATAGTAGCCCCCTACATAGTGGTAATCTGTGGAGTAGGTTCTCCCACAAGTCTTCTTAGTTTGACAGGGTCCATCTCTGCCCTTGTATACATTGCATTGTTCATCAACGGCTCCAAAGTCCTCTGCATATTTACCAGCGATTAGATAGGGGAATCCTCCCTCACATCCTGAATGAAATTATAATTGTGATGGATCAACAGAAAACATTCTCATATCACACCAATCTGTTAAAACTTGATAAAGGCAACTCCATGGAATAGCAAATCCCAACTAACAAAATATGATCCCCTTGTCAAAGATGTCATGGTTTAATATTGTACTGTACTGTCATGTACTGCACTGTGCTTTCAAACAAATGTACGTTTGATTTGCATATAAAGTCATACATTGTACATGTAGTTTCCTCAGGATTTCCAAAGATTTTCACATTCTGGTTTTCACCAAGTTCACTGTTTTTCAGTATTTTCTAATGGAAAAACTTTATCAGAGTTTTGCCTGTAAACCAACTTTCTAAATGCCCTTCTAAAATCTCTACTTTTCCATCCATACACCAACGAATTACAAAATGAATTGCAATATAACAGTATTACAGAAAATTGTTCATATGTGACCAGCCATTTTGGCTTCTGCTTGTAAAATAACACTACAAATGTGAATGTCCAATATGGAGTGTACAGAACAAGCAAAGTTCCAAAGATAATGACCATAATTTTTACTATCTTCATATTTGATTTCAAAGTGCCTGCAACAGGCCCTAGAACATTCTGCTGCTCATTTTGTTGTTTCCTTTGTGCCCAAGCAATGTAGAAAATTCTGCAGTATACCGTGCCTATAATGGCAACCATGAGGATTCCAGCAGATTCAACAAAACCATAGAAAGCTGCAGGGTGGTACAATGTCATTGACAAACTACATTGTACACCAGGTGTCCATATGTTAAAACAGCTTGCTCCAATGGACATAAATGAAGAATAAATCCAGAAACTGATGATGGATATCCTCACTTTCTTCAAAGTAAATATATCAGGGTATGAGAAAGGTCTTGTGATTGCGATGTACCTTTCCACAGAAATAGCTGTGTACATCATCATTGAAACGGCAACTGGTTGGTGTAAAACCACCTGACACACGAGACAAGAATATTTCTCAGAATCAGCCCCATCTATTACCAGGCTCGCTTCTGGGTATAGCTGCCTTAAGTTACAATATGGCAAAGCCAATCCAACCATTAAGTCAGCAAATGATAAACTCAGCACATATTGATTGTTGATTGTCTTAAGATAGTCAAACTTCAATATTGCAACTATTATTAAAGTATTTGACACAATAACGAGTGCTGATATGATAACACTGATTACTACATATGTAACTCCTAAATCATGTCCAGTTAACGTGGCATCTGTTTGGTAAACTAATGAGATCTTGATCTATTTCTCGTGTATGGGTTAACCAAGTCTTCGCTTGTAATCCCTACAAATCCACTACCCTGCGTGTAGAGTCTAGTTAAACTACAAGATGGAGCTCTCTTTTAAGAAGTGAAGTCAAACGAATGCAAAGGGTACAAATCCACTTACCTATTCTATGAAATATAGGTAAAACAAAAGAGTAAATGCATCCAAAGAATAGAACTGAGATAATGTACATCTACTGCATAATGAGGTCTTGGTTCAATTCATTTATTTGGGGCAGTAATGAAAGTACAACAGAAAGCAGAGTTATGAAGCTTGGCAACAAATATCCCTGTATTGTTTCTGTCATTGACATAAGATATGGAAATAAGTTGAACATCATGTAATTAATTGCAACATTCTTGATTCATAATTGCAACACACCTTAATCAATACTGGATCCATTAGATAATGGTTTCCCATTATAGAGATTTTATAATAAATTATTCATACTCTAATCTAAAAGCACATATCAAATGGAAAACAAATAAGACATTGCATTAAGGTACAGGGTGACACAAAAATGCCATCAAAGTACAACAATGCTTTTTACTTACCTTGAGCATATTCGCTGCACTCTACCACATCTTGGGGAGAGAAGATGTCCTTCTTCTTCAGCTTAGTTTCAACACGAAGTCTGCCTTCCAGCATTCCCATAGAGCTAAAGGCATAACAGCTCCCACATCCCCCTGGAACAAGTAAGCAAAAATAGGAAATACAGATAATTCATTGGATGTGAATATCTGAGCGTATGTGAATATGAGAGAGCGCTAAGCCACCTAGAAATAATATTAACACATGTACTTCATATACATGTACACTGTAGTTCAATGCATCTGAACAACAGTATTTACAATGTTCATCTATTTTAATTACTTTTCTTATTGTGAATTTAGGATTTACTGCAGTTATCCATGAACTTTCTGTAATGTATGCTTTAAGAGAAGAAAATGTCTTACCTTGGTTGCGAACTGGAGATACATAATTTGTGCCATTTACATTTCTCCAGTCGAAGGCATCAGGCATGTCTCTAATCATATCTAGCTGTTGCTGGGTGATGGGGGCTGACACTGGCTTACTGCAACACATTAACATCACAGTGACTTAAATAATGTGGACTTTCAAGATTTTTGAGACAATAATTCAAAATTGATATGATATGAGGTTTTATTTGAGGAATGAGTGACCAGGTTTTTAATAATACCACGTGCTTTCAAGGGACTAGGCATAAAAATGGCTACATATATTATCTGATTTTAGAACATAACAAGACACACAGTGATAAATATCGCACTTTGAAGAGCAAACTGGCCACCATGCAATTTACCCAGCATGGCCAAAACCTAATCAGACCTTGGCACTAGTCTGCTCTTGCATCTGTAAACATTTCAAGTTGACAAGGTTAGCGGTTTTCCTGCAATTTTGATGACAAGAATTTATTTGTAGTCTTGAACTTTGGGAAAATTTAGATAACATTGTTTGTGACCTAATTTGATGACCTTCGACCTTGAAAATTTCACTTTTTCAGACCTCAGTAGGTGTTTTGTAATTAAGCTGACCTAAATTTAAATCCAAAATATCAATTTAGAAAATCAACTTTTATGACCTTTTCAAGGTCACTGAAGGTGAACGAAAGGTCAAATCTGAAATCTAAGGTCAGATTTGAACTTCTGAGAACTTGTAGATGTTTTTAAAAAAAAAATTTGGTCAATTTGGAGCAAGTTGAAAAATTCAAAATGGCCGCCAAATTGAAAAATTCAAAATGGCCACCATGTAATTCAGCCAGCATACCCAAAACCTAATCAGATCTTGGCAATAGTCTGCTCTTGCATCTGTAAAAATTTCAAGTTGAACGGATAAGTGGTTTTCCTGGAATTTCGATGACAAGATTTGTTGAAAAATTCAAAATGGCTGCCACGTAGTTTACCCAGCATCCCCTTAACCTTATCAGATCTTCGTACTAGTCTGCTCTTGCATCTGTAAAAATTTCAAGTTGAACAGGTAAGCAGTTATCCTGGAAATTTGATGACAAGATTTGGTTTATGTGCCGCCCGCACGCCTGCCCACCCGCCCGCCCAACAGCACAAGACGACGGCAATATAGCACTTTTTCAAAGTGCGATAAAAATACAGACTCATTTATTGTCAAGGCTCACTGAAAAAATACATAATAATAATTTGGTGATTTAATTATCTTTATTCACCTGTGTATTTTAGACATTTTGCCACCATTTCTTCTGACAATGTCTCTCAGGTTAAATGTCTCATGTTCATCGTAGGGAGCAGCTTTCCAGGAGCTCTGGACTGAGTTAATTTTCCTAACTAGATCCATGTTATTCCTGTACATCTGATATTGGTTGTATCTGGATTACAATAACATTGAAGTTGTTGAATATTGTGTATTAAAAGTCAACATATTTTTTTATCATTTACAAAATATATAAATCAGATTTAAAATAAATTTCAAGTTTATTCATTGTTCCATTTGATGAACCAAAAAAATTATTTAAAAGTTTATCAATTATCCTTGTTTTCACTCAAATAATTTTACTCATTCTATTTTGATTCTAATATCTTAATAAAAGGAAGACATACTTTTTTACAGGGGGCATATGCTTAGGGGGAAGAGCTGTTTGTTTTTTTCCCTTGAAGCATGCCCAGTTCATCTCATCGATGTTATGTGACCACCCTGGCATTGTTTCATCACAGTAGCTGGTGGCATTTTCACCTTTACCTTCATATTTAGAGAAGGCAAAATACTTGCGACTGTTGATCACAACCTCAAAGCCCTGAAACAAATCTTATTATTGAATTATCTTGGACTCATTTTAATTCCTGAATTGATTTTACTGTACTAAATAGAGAAAAATATACTAAATTGCAAAATAACATCACTACATATGCCAACAATATCAAGACTATACAGGTAGCCTTAATGTTGGATTGGATATAATAACATATTAATCGTGCTCTTTAAAATCCCTACATGTTACGACACAGACATATATAATACTGACTGTAGTTCATTTCTGCCCATATCAAAATTAAATATCAAATATAGAAAGTAAAAACGAGACAAACTATACAAGTAATTGCATGAAAAGCACTTCCCATTAATGTATGATACTGTTTACAGTACAATCTGTAAAGTGGAACACCTCTGTAAATAACCCAAATGCGAGTAGGTAGTTACCAGTTTCACCACCAGGTGGCTGATTCGGGTCAATTAACATGGCAGGTATATAAGAAAGTTCCCTTAAACTTGAATATTATCAATTTGAGTGGCTCAATTTTCATATAACCCTTATGTGTCTAATACTTATACTAATGAAAATATGTCCATTAAAGCAAAATATTATCTGTTCACTAAAAGAAAAGATATTTCATTTTTTGTGATTTTATAGCATGGGGTCTATGGGGAATCTCCCCGAGCTAGAAGTCACATTTTCAAAGAAAAGTAATTTTTTCAAAGTTGATAAACACTTTTTAAAACCACATTTCTAGATGTAATTTTACATGTAGATTTCAAAAATGAATTCTTAATGACGTAAATCAAGATTATTTCTACTCGCATCTGGGTTATTTAACATCACCATAAGTGGAACACTTTCCAAAGTTCAGCTAACAAAGGTTAAATGAACCTCTGTAAGTAGAACACATCCCAAGAGGAACACTTATTATAGGCACTAAAGGTGTTCCAATTACACAGGTTTTACTGTACAACTTTTGTAAAATACCTGATTATAAATAAGAGTCCAAAAGCCTTTGTTTCCATCTTGATCAACAGCAACATCTGGGAATGTTAGGTCAACCTTCAAGGTCCTTACAACTGGGCCTGAAATCAAATTATATATTAAAATGAATGGTTCAACTTAGGTTCTTACGACTGTGAAATCTACAAAAAGGAAAATAGTTACATTTGGGTACAGTGCTGGTATATATTAATTGATTAGTCGTTTTATTGCCATATTTTCTTGAATTTTAACATTTAATGTCCCAAACTCACACAAACTGCAGAAAAGTATACACCATAAATCATATATACCAAAATGAGTGTCTCCAAGGCTTCACACCAGCGTATGCATAGTTCATTTGTCACGAGTTTGAGCTGAAATTTCGCCAAAATGAAGTAGGCTCAGGGTAGTCTCTGCCAGGTTTGTTTATTGTGGTAAGCTTGTAAGTGCTCAGAAGCAAATAATTCATGTGCGCAAAATAATCAAATAATCTGATTGGTTAAAACTTTGCTGCACATGCGCACAATGTATGCCATGTTTTTTCTAGTGATTTCGTTTCGTTTCATGGAGTTTGCGTTTCAGTGTAACTTCCGCAAAAATGGCGGACCATGAACAGAATTAACAGGTAAAATCACTTCGTAATTTCAAGAGAACTTTTTACCTATAATAGCAAAACTTTTGTTTTATTTGTGCATTCTATCTATCAGATAAGAGTCTCAGGGGTATTTAGGCAAATTTATTTTGGTAGGAGCACTCTGTTTAGTTTGAAAACGCACCCTTAATTATTATATATCAGCACTGTAGTGATCGTATTTATGAACATTTTGTAACAGTTTTGACTGGACAGCTGATGTGGTGATCAATAGCACACTCTATGCTCTACTTAATAGTGTTATTCACACGGAAATATAATTGATATATGAGGTAGGCATATATTATATTTATATCTCCCAGTATATCCCCCACTCAGCAATCCCCAAGAATTTCGTTTTGTGCATTTCATCCATTCAGTCCCTCAGTCCCCTAAGGTTATCCCATTCCAGTCCTGGAACGGGATAACCCTAAGGGATACTAAAGGTCAATGGGTGCATCTTGCTATAGTCTGAATCACTTTTTCTGTGCAACATAAGAAATAAGCAATATTGAAGGACCAAAGTGGAAAATATTTTCAACCACCGTATGGAAGAAGTGATAAAATATGAATATCCAAACAAAAAATAACAAATAACAGAGTGGTCAGATTTATTTGACTGGAACCTCCGGGAACTGTAGTATCCAACCCCACAAGTAATCCACTATACACAAATCTTTTGCACGCAAAATATAAATCTATTTATTATATGATATTCAACTGTGCACAGTTCCTGTGGCAGTATTTGAATGCCTATTTTTACGTTTGAATCAAACTTTGATTGGCGCACAGAAAAATTAATTCCGACTGTATCGCGATTCTTACCTAAACTGTTACATTTGATGGTATTTCCCTGATCTCCCTTGCCTATTTGGAAGATCCAAGTACCCTGAATCTCTGGGTATGTACAATTCGCTGGTGTATCTCCATAAACAAGGGAAAATGTAACAACTAAGAGAAAAATTGATAAGTTTGAAAACTTCTGTGCAGCCGCCATCTTGTTCAAGTGGTCATATGACTGTCACATGATGAGTCATATGAGTAGCACAAGACCTTTTGTCTACAACTTGTAATTAGACAAACACCTTTGGAATTTAGAATAACTTTTAGATTTATTCTTAACTGAAAATATTTTTGTGAAGTTTTATTCACCCATCATCATCAGTACATATCATTTTGCATGATAACTTGACAAGCTTTGTGGCTTTCATGAACAGATTTTAAAATAGGGGGAGGGGTGGGAACCATGTTTTACCTCTTATAATAATCAAGGAAGAATATATGGGCTTTCAAGGGAAAGCCCATGAATATAATCATTATCTGTATTTTGTGTTTAAACTTGTTTCGCTTTAAACATATTCTAAATTGATTTTTCTTTCAGTGAGTTAGAGCAATAAAATTATATTCTATCTGTATTCATTGAAAATATGATCAAGTATGGGAGGGGTGGCAATGGTAATTTTGTGGTTTTCATCTTATAGAGTAATCTTTTATCAATAATTCCATTGTATTTATTTTCACTCATTTATATCAAATATCATTAAGCAAAGGAAATCAATCTAAAAATAAAATAATCTTTATTTTCATATGCTGTTCTGTATAATACAATACTCTACTAGTATTACATTTATGTTAGATAACACAAACATCAATACATTTTTAAATAAAATACATGTATCCCCCCCCTATGAGATACAAAATAATACAAATAGTGAGCAAGCGCTCAAATTTACATGCAGTACAAGTTTCCCATAATCCTCGTATCCGGAATCAACAGTTAGTTTTTTCTGTATTACAGTAGTAAAAGTAGTATTACACATAATTTCTGGAAGGGTTTATATTTTACCAGGGGTTCTATTCATACAAAATATTCAGAAAAGCCTAATAAAATAAAGCAACATATTTCATGTTATGTACTTGAATTTGATTTTATTGATCTTACATTACTAAGCTCTATTCTGACCGTGTAAATGAGGTAAAAAAATATGTTACCCTAAAGCTCAGCCCCAGAGAGGTCAGTTCATAATAATATGCATGCATACATAGTTAAATGCATTGGAATTTTTGGCATATCGGTCTAAATATTCTACTGGTCAACATTACTTATTAAAAATGGCACCATTTGGTCAGTTCACATGTTGAGACCTTATACTAATTTTTTTTAAAACGGGCCAAGTTGCAAAAGTGGATAAGTTAAACCCCAAAGGATACAATCAGGATAATTGAATTTGATCCATGGAAACCAATGTGAAAAACATTGCAAAATCTCATGATCTTGCCTAAAATAAACAAGTTCAACTTTTCAAAAAATTATAGATGTTTAACAAACTGAGAATACGATGTTAGATTAGTCTACATGTATGCACATGAATGGGGGGTGCCTCTAATTAGGTCTGTGTTAAACTGTATTTACAGAATCACATCATGAGTTGACTCTCCAAAGATGCATCATTGACTCATCAATATTTTGTTAATTTACTAGTACTCAGCATTTCTTTGTCCAAACTTATATGCTATACTGTATCATTAAATAATGAACTGTAACTTATCATGTATTTTTTAAACTTACTATTTGGATATAATCATTAATACTGTAGTTCATCAAGGAAGACATATGTAGTTGAAAATGTCTGAGATAAAGAATTCAGCGAAATGAGAAATCTGTTGTACTTATGAACTTATTTATACATTTGAGATGGGCACAAGCTTTCATGAGGTTTTCTTGAAAACCTATAATCTCAGATACCTGTATCAGTTTTATTACAAGATTCAACCTTGCAAGGTAGTAGGTACATGTATTTAATTTACCTAGTTGAACTCCATAGTAGTACCTCAATTATATACAGTTCATTGTTACATTTATATCATATACACATTCAAATCAAGCAACAAAAACATAGTCCATCTTAAAATGACATTCTGACTGTATGCAACATATTGACATGAAAGCATGGACAAGGATTTCAGAAAAAATGAAATTCCAAAAATGATAGCCTTGCCTAAGTCGGTATTTTTTACTTATCTGATCTAGAAATAAAGATAAGTAAAAGAGACCGACTTGGGCAAGGCTACAAAAATGACTATGACTAGGAAAATTTTGATAAGACATAAGTCTTGTATTAGTCCCTGAAACCCTGTATTATTATTTTTCTTTAATAAGACTGCATTTGGGAGAAGTACATATGTAGTAATATACATAGAGAAGCAGTCATTTCTAAACAATGTGTTCTGACAGAAACACCAAAACCTACTGTTAGTCAACTTAATTTGGCACTATTTAATTTGGAGAATTGGGCAAAATTGGAAAATTGGCAGAGGATTAATTTCGTAAATTTACCAAGAAAGAATACGAATGAAAATGGCGAATTTGACATGTGAACCAGTATTAACACTCCTCATTCGAACAAAAAATAAGCCAGGTAGATAAAAAATTGAAAAAGAAGCCAATGTGGAGATCAATGTGCTTTATTGGATAAATCAGACTGATCTTGAACATTTGAACCAAGACACACCATATTTCCAAACATAAAGAAATTACACTGGACAAAACTTTCCTGGGGATTTTTATAAAATTGACGAAGACACGAATTGGCGAATTTTTGCAGCTCGCCAAATTAAATCAGTCAGCAAATTAAGTTGATATCAGATAAATGCCTGATTCAAAGGGAATAAATTGTTCATACATTTTGCCATGTCTGAATAAAGAAATACACACTGTACATGTATATAAAAATATAGTCAACTATGTGACTATGTGTTTGTACATGTATTTCAAACACTGTTTGTTCCTTTTTCTATACTGCAACATTGCATTGATAATGATACAATTGTTCCATCAATTAAATCAAATTGACGTTCAAGAGAGCTAACAAAACTCTGTTAAACCAGTGATTTGATATGTAAAATTATTAATGTATCACACAGATTAAGACCCTATGCACATAAGAGTCAGATAAAAACCTCCACCTCATTATCATATACAATTACATTTTTTGATGGAAGTCATTATTTTGACATGAACACTTAGTTTTCTTCTGAGTTACAGGTAGATTCACTGTAAGTTCAAATCACCATCATTATGGTCATTACTTCATCGCATTATTTGCTTCTAGTTACAAACAATACAAAAGTTGTTGTCAACTTCATATGTTCCTGGTTCACTGGGTCTCTGAATGTATCCGTATAAATAGTTGATCAGTTGGCTGTAGTCAAACAAAAACATTTTCTTAATCTGCTCTCCAAATATTGTTTGGCATAACTATATGCTTGCATTTGTATGTTTTTTTGAAGCTGCAACTCTGTCCATTGTTCAGGACCATAATGCCTTCCCAATGCTGTCATTTGCCCAAGTCATGAATGTAAAGATTTGCGCAGACACTGAGAAGAATTATTGTGAATGCATTGAAATATATAAGTGTTCTAAACTTTGGTTCAAGGTCACCTTGTCTATACCAATATATCTGGAAATACATAGAGATAAAAATTTTACAGCTTACAATTTCAGTGAGTAGCACTGAGCACAACAAATACTTGATATTACATGCATTTGTCCCCTGCAAAATAACTATATACAGTAAAACCTGTCTAATCCGAACGCCATTGGGACCGGATAAAAGCGTTCAGATTAGGAGGTGTTCACATTTCAAGGTATTTGCATTCGCAATATTCCAGATTCTGAAGAAATGTGAACACATTCTCGGTAAATATTTATAGGTCGTTTGACCACATAACTTTATGGCATTCCAGAAATTTGAAAATTCGATTCAAATGAATCTAGTCATGCTGGAAAGCCCCATTATGAATGAGACCATTCAAGATTATTTCCCAAAGTTTTGATATCATGACAAAATTTGAGCAATTTTGTATGAAACATCAGAAATTTTATGAAAAGTGTTCAGATTAGACAGGCGAATTTTTCAAATATGACTGTTCACTGTTCAAATTGGGAGGTGTTCACGTTTCAAGGTTTTTTAACATGGGAGTCAATGGGAGGAAAAAATGGGACCGAAAAAAGTGTTCAGATTGGGAGGTGTTCAGATTAGCCAGATGTTCAGATATACAGGTTCTACTGTACATGTATAGGCCTTTGTTGATTCTCCATTAATAATAAACTTTCACATGAGAGTGATCAAATGCTAGGCCAGATCTTCGAATTGCCATGTTTCAATGCAATTCTTTTTTAATCCAGAAATACCAATATCACATTCGTTATCATATTGATATTTATTTATTGGTTAATTAGTTTAATCACAATACTATTATGCTAATAGTAATAAGATGTAACAGGCCTGTAGCCAGCTTTTGCTAAAGGGGGTTCAGAAAAGTCCACGGGGTTCACATGACAAATTTGGCTCAAAATCACATGAAAATGCTCAGAATCATGAAAAACTGCATGTTTTGAAAGAAATTTTGGCTATGGGCCTGTGAAATCATACACTATATATGTACTTACAAGTATTAAATGAGATCCTAGAATAAATACAATGCAGCAAGCAAAGTAGATATTCACTCCTTTAGGTCCACCTGCGGGAAATATAAACCCACTGACCACTGTCACCTGAAAATTTAAAATGTCCAATATTAAAGACTCATCAAGTTGAGACATATCAACTTACTGTACTTCTACTTAATTTGGCGGCAGTTTTAATTTGGTGAATCTGCCAAATTAAATAGCCATCAAATTCCCCAGTAATTTTAGTACCCTGTAAATCAGTACCATTAGTACATTGTAATATTACAAGTCCGCCCTATTAAGTAGTTGCCAAGTGTTCAAAACAGCAAATCCGCCAAAATAAGTACTACCAAATTAAGTAGAAGTAAAGTACTTGACAGATGTACTTTTATACATGGGGTGTAGTTCACTTTTCACAAATGTGACTGAAACAACATGAGTTTATATAAAGAGATATTCATGTGGCACTTGACATGATTGATATTGTAACTTTTTTATCAGCTTTCCTACGAATTGCCCATGGGCATTGTTACAGTGAAAGATATTTACGAGGTTCATTTCTACTTATACAAATGCCCTCATTTTCATGTTTATCAATGAAACCTACTTCATATTATCAGTGATAGAATGCAATCAAACCAAATATCAGTTTATTCGCCCATTGGATGTTCATTTGGAAGCAATCAAAAATAATGCCAATGGGGTTTTAAAAAGACAGGAATTTTCTTAGTATCTGCACCTTTCTGTATTTTGCTTTGTACTAAACTAAAACTGACTGACATAACTTGGTAGTCAGTAAAACCAAGTAAAATGCCATTCCTTTGGCTTTCCAGTTTCAGAGGTGTTCCACCTGAGTGACCTGACAGTTTTTACTGTATATACCACAATTTCTAATGAATAGGCCCACTGGGCATATATTTTGAAAATCCTTAAAATTAATACCCAGGTGGGGGAAGGCGTTTATTAAGAGGGGAAAAATTACTTTCCCAAGCCAGTGGAGGTTTATTTCAAGGGATATTATCAATCATAAAGTTGAAACCTGGCCTTCATACTCATGCTGTTGTCTGAGAGTATCATGAACATTGACTAATGTCCCATATGTAAAGTTTTGCCATATATTTTCTACTTCATTTCAGTTTTCCCATTTTCTTAAATATTTAAATACTGGGTATTTATTTAGAGGCCCTCAAAAAAACACTCATGGGCCTATTCGCAATAAACTCAAATTCCGGTATGATGTTTAAAAATTTCATCTGAATGCATAATTGCAAATCTTTAATCAATTCTTACTATATACCGTAAATTACAGTATCAAAGATTGTTCATTCATTATGCATGACGTTGGTATTGGCATGCATTGTATGTTAGTGAATACTACAATGAAACATTTGAAACCTAACAATATGGTCGAATTGAAAAATAAAAAAACTTACTGTGACAACTAAAGCTGTAAATGCTCCGACAATCAAATTTGCCACACGGTCCTAAAATAGGAATTAAAGTGATATTAAGATTATTGTAAAACAAATTTGATTCTTGCATGGAATTTTCATGAACAATTTCATAGTATTTCACTTTATGATGAATTCACAATTTCAAGATTTGAATTATACAAGTAGGCTTGGAAATATATAGTAACTATCTGTTTATTGTTAGCTTTATTATAAAGATTCATCTGAATTTTGAATTCAAATTCTATCAGAAAATTAATTTAAATCCCACTGGGAACTGCCAGCGCTTCAAAAATGTAGGTTGCAAATTGACATCATAATATGTAGCTCACCTGCAAGTTCAAAATAATGGAAAAGTTTATAACACCATGGGTTGAAACCCCATCATAACACTTACTCTGGGCCGTGCTTCACCAAATAGTGGTCGATCTGCCCCAATTTCTTCATACCTTGTCGTCGTCCCCCCAGACATTTCAACTCAAGTGTTCAGGAAATGATTCAGTTATTTATTATGCATATACCTTGTGGAATTACACTTTTATCAACATGAATCTAGTTTATGAACGACCAGTATTAACTGTAACGTCCATCCATGTGATGTCAAAATCTACTTTCACTTTCACTTCAGATTGTCATGATCTTGTGACAGACTTTTTCAATTTATTTTTAGTGCTACACGAAGATTTCATCCCTTTCCTGAAGGCTACATTCCTATTTCAAGAATTCTCCTGAAGAAATAATCTTTCCATGACAAAAAGGTGCATTTTACTCGACAAATTAATAAAGATTAAGAGTTTATGATCAAAAATGTACTAAATTTTAATATTTTCTAAGATCATGTCTTCCATATTGAAAGTCCTTGACCTTTCAAGTCTGCCTGACCTTGACGTCATTTCTAAAAATAGAAACCGGAAGTGTAACCCTAATTGAAAAATTGCACCACAGATATGAAACTGTTTGTAAACATTGAAATGCTGATAAAAGCAACTTTCAGGCCATATTTAGCCAAAGCCTCCATAGACACCAAGGAGAGAACGACTGAGGAACTCAGTGATAAGAGGTGGGCAGCATCTGTAAAGTTAAAAAGAAGAGATAAATCAAATAAAAGGTGAGGATATTTCACAGTGAACACCATAGGGAAAAGTAATAATGAGCTGTATATAGAAGAGTCTAGGGAAGAGGCCAGGGAAAAGTTCAGTGAATGTACCTAAAAAGTGGTAGTAGCCTAAGCTCAATAAGAAAGTTAATTAATTTGTTTGTTTGTATATTTGTCTGTTTCTATATTGAGCAATTTTCCCTTGACCTTTGGTATTTTCTAAGCTCACTGTAGATCTTTATTGAACATGCCTGTAGTCCTGTGTAAATAAAAAGCCAGGCTTTTACTTAGCTAGTCTAGAGCTCAATAGTAAGATCTAAATTTTTTCGGGTCAAGTACGAGAAAATGATTTTAATGTCAAATGTGGGAGAAGTACAGTATCTAATTAGTTGTCTTAACTTTAGGTTGCAGTCCTCCTACGGGTAGAAGATCAAACATGGTGCTGAAGTGCAGTAAACTCAATACCAACACTGGCAACACTATTCGCGGTGTGTCAACCCGCTACAAAAATAGATACTCTACACAAGCTGTCATTTGCAAAGAGGCTATTAACATAGAAGACCATGATGCAAATGATGATAGTGACTTTGCAGAGTTCAAAGGTAAATATGATTATAATAAACTTCCACATGTCATTTACTTGGTCAGCTTATGACTTGTGAATTAACTTATAATGTATATGCTACTCTTGATGTTACATTGGATTTATTCCATATTCTAGGTGGTATAGAATACTCCTTAAACAAAGGCTATCGCTGGACGATTCCAAAATGTATCGAGGCTGAAACTTACAAGAAATCCTCTAAACATGATCATAAGCTGACACTCATTGAATTCCACAAGCTCACAAAACCAAACTCCTGTATAAGTTACCATAGCAACAAAGGTAAAATCCGCCACTTTGCCAACAAAATAGCAAGAAAGGACATCAAGCCTAGAAGAAGCAAACTACATCACTCGACCCCAAAAACTTACATGAATGGAAAAAGTATAATTGTTCAATCTGATTTAACACGCCATCCACGCAATGCGCCATTGGAGATGGAGCGAGTTGTTAACTATGACAGTGATGATGAAGATTATGGGGTTACAAGGGAGGTACCAGTTTACAGAAATGCCGCCCCAGAAGTCAGATATAGCGTCTACTACCCTTGTCCAAAGAACAGTGCTCTTACTGTTAAACCCAATTTCATTGGAGATTATGAAGTCAATGGTAAGGTTAAAGTTATTCACTAAAAGCACAAAGGGCAACATTTTATAATCATTTACATAAAATACTGAGTTATAAGCAAACAATAAAAATAAGTAGACAGAACAAAACATTTAATATTCTTAATATAATTTTGACTTGGAGGTTTGGCTGTTCAAATCATATTTCTCATCCAGAGTTTTACCCAAAAATTCAAATATTGAGAGATGAACTATTTTTTAAAATAAATATTTTCACCTTTTGTTGCAGATTATAACAGACGCAGCTCTGGTAAGTCAGCTGCTAGTGGTAAAAGAGGGAAGAACGCACGTAATGCAAGCAACCTTAATCAGCACCTCTATGACTATGATTATTACTCCGATGATGAGACAAATGATGAAGATGAATCCTACTTAAATACACCAGCTACCTGTTCTCTGGCTGAACTCCTTGAGAAGGCTGAGAGAATACAACAGTCTGATGAATTTGCTAATCTGGAAGCAAAGAAGCTTACTTCCAAAGTCGCAACTAAATCCAAATATGGTAAAGGTTGTGCCATCTATATTGACAATGAGGACAAACTAATTGAAGAAGAAGTTGCAGTTCATGAACCAAACTTTACTGTTCGACCTGAAGCTCTCCCTATTACTGTTCAACTCATATCTGACACTCTTAAACCTCGTTTTCTAATGGAAAAATATGGGGAGAAATACACAGAGGGTGGAACCCTTCCCAGAAGTTTCACCATCAATATTACAGAGAATGTTACTGAGTTGCTAGGACACAGTGAATTGAAAGGTTCTGATTGGTGCAGAGATGTTGATCTGGACTCATGGCTTGTATGTGAGGTGATTGAGACAACAAGTGAAGGATCATCAGCAGCAAGGTGCGTTCCTCGTTTAAATAAATCTTTAAATTTATTATTGTGAAAAGCTACAAAGGATGTAACATTAAGAAATTTTAAGCCACATAAAACTGAACCATATCATATCAATATGTATATAATCATGATTTCCTACATACATTGTATTTGAAAGATGTGCCTGTTTTTGGACAGAGAACACTCCAAAAAATGAGTTAATGTATTTTTCTTACTCTTCGAACATTATCACTAGCATGTACCGTGGATTGATGATTGATTGCATTATTTCAGATATTCATCTCATGCATCAATTGTTCATTACATTGTAGATTGTCCCTATTGTGCAATACTGGAGTGGAATCCATCTCCATCGAGACTCTGTGTGAGGGTGAACTCTACACAATGGAGGATGCTGTCTTTGCAGCTACCCTATATATGGATACACTACCAATTGAAAGGTATTTGTAATGCTCTTTTATACGATTTGTATATTAAAAGAACTAAATTATCAATCATGAAACAATTCTGATGTAGACATTTTCCTCAGCTGCAATTGAATGCAGCATGCAATTTTAGTGAGAATACATTCTGTATTTGAAAATATATGATTTAATTTTAGCTTCAAGTTCAAAGAGAGATCACAGAAACCTGTTGGACTTAAGGGGAATCAAATAGTTAACTTTGAACTATTGAACTCTGCAACAAAGTGGCAGACAGGGGCAAGCACAGTAGAAGAGGCATATGCTACAGTGGAAGACACATCTCAAGCAAAGGTAAGAGCCATTTGGAAACAGCATTTGGAGTACAGTATCACCAATTTTGAATTATTTTTTCATTAGGTACATACATTTTTGTGTATAAACCTTAAGAAGAAGGAATAAACATGTGTTTGGAAAAGTATGATATCCAACAGAAAAACCTGTATGTTTTTTTTCCATCAATAAAGAGTTATTTATATAAATGTTATTTCTTTCCAGGCCTTCCCCCTGAGGCAACTGTCTCTTGTTGGACATGAACTTGAGGAATGGACAACATTTTGTGGAATTTGCTTTGATGAGGTAGATATACATGAGGCTGGGGCCATGGCTTTCTTGCCATGTCAACACTGGTTCTGTAGTGCATGCTGGCAGAGACATCTAGTTGGAGGAATCAGAACTGGAGTTCCATCACTCAAGTGTCCAGTAAGTAACATTCAGTTTGCTATGAATTCAAACATGGATAAAACCTAAATGCCATGATAGGCATTTAACTGGATGATCAAATTCAACTCAAATCAAGAGTTGTAAAGCAGTTGTCTCGATTTTTACAATAAAACCTCAAAAGTTAAAACAAGCTCACCAGATTTGCGTATTGTGCCTGTTTTCCATAAACTAATTTAATAAATACAATGTACTATAGGACATGTAGGAATTAATATGTAAACAAATGTACTTCAGGAATACAAGTGTGATAAAGAAGTTGATGGAGTAACTGTGCTCAAGTCAGTTGGAGTGAACCTCTACAAACAATACATGGATAGATGTCAGATCAACAAACTGCAAACAACACTGAACATGAAATGGTGTCCCAACCCTAAATGTGGTCGTGTCATAACTGCTGATACTAAAGGTAATTACAATTTTTACTCTTTGTTTAAAATACATTGTAGGAGACAAGTTGATATGTTATGTTTCAACATTTTAATCATTAAATACATTTTCCGACGGCAGTGCTCTAAGCCAAAGGAGGAATGAGTTCTTGTGTTTGGAGGATGGTTTTATACAATTGTATACATTTGGCGCAATTCATTTTAGATGAGGCTGCAAATATATCCTGCAAGTGTGGTAATAACTTCTGCTTCCAATGTCTTGGTCCTGCTCATTGGCCATCCACTTGTGAACAAGCAAAGAACTATATCAGCAGGCTAAAATCATTTGGTAAGAATGCAGTGCAGATTTTTCCTCATAAATGATTTGTCTTAAAACTGAAAATTCAATGTAGCAGGATTGGAATAAAAAGTATCTAACTGATGATTCAAAAGATTTGCTTGAAATGTTGTTGAATGATTAATTTGTATGTATCATAATATAAATAGCTTTTGATCAAATAAGTACTGGTGTTCTTTAAGTGTATAAAGGATGAATGCCCATATGGTGTATGGTTGATGCGAGGCAAATATTGATTTTCCAGGACTAATATCACAGAAGCACTCTGAATAGAATGTTGACCAATCTGAGACCCTTTGTCAATTTGATATTTTGCATTTCATTTTATGTTTATTTTTATCTACATCAGGAGAACTCTGCCACTTTTAATCTGCTCAACCCTGACTACTAGTATTACATAAACTGCATTTTTAGTCGTATTTTCAGGTGTTTCTTACACCCTGGACAAATTGTCAATCGGCAATCATATAAATGTATTATTTTCCAGATTAATGATCAAAAGAGTTTTATATACAGCTAGCAATCCACCTTACAAAAAAGATATATATATATTTGTTATTAGGTGATTATGAAGATGATGTGACCCCTTCATACATTATTGATGGCTGCAAAGTATGCCCTTGGTGTAAAGGCATTGTGTCCAAAAATGGCGGTTGCAATAGCATGCATTGTTGCTGTGGGAAGTTCTTCTGTTTTGGCTGTGGTCAAAAATACATTGGCGGCACACACTTCTGTAAATTTGTTGTATATAAAAAGGTATATTCCCACCCTTATGAGTTGAGAAGTCTCAAACCCCCTCAATATTCCAAGCAGGCACACCATTCATCTGCAACTAACTCCAACTTTGTGTAAGATGCATTTGGTCTCTTTTTCCATAGGTGACTATTATGACATGGACACGTCTCCATTCAACAAATTTCTTGAGGAGTGCAAGATCTGCCCCTGGTGTAAAGGAATTGTGTCCCGGATTGATGGATGCAACCACATGACCTGTCGCTGTGGAAAAGCATTCTGCTATAATTGTGGTCACAAATTTACACCCACCCAGTATTATCATAATTGTAGATTTGTGAAAAAGGTAAACTTCCACTTTAAAATGATTTGGCAGAGAAGTCTCAAAGCTCCCAAGCCCCATTCCTCCTATCCAATGTGTTCCAAGTACTAAATTTAGTATTTTATTTGTATATCCCTAGGTCATTACGACGTAGACTATTTTGAGAAAGAAGTCCCACTTATTACAAGTGTAGAAGTTAAAAGTTGCCCTAGCTGTTCAAGTCACATAGAGAAAAATGGTGGTTGTTCTATGATACATTGCCCTAAATGTTGGACAACTTTCTGTTGGACATGTTGTGAAAGATGGTCATATAACCATAATTCTGTCAACAAATGTCCCTTGAAATTCATGCCCAAAAAGGTACAGTAGCCAGTATTGTGGGAAAACTTGTCTTTCATCATGATGATTTTCATAATAAAAAAAATTAATAGATAATTATTCAACTACTAGTATGTCCTTGGTTATTGAGGGGAACATTTGAGACTTCTTTATTGTTTAAATTATGTAGTGTACATAAAAGACTATAATATTCTTCATTCTCAATATAAGTGAAAAAAATATGGTACCCCATACAGTAAAAGTAATTGGTACTTCTTATTAGACTGTTAAAGATATAAGATTAAAAGCCTGTAACCTTAATACATGTAAAATTCTAAGCAGCTTGCCTGACTGATCAATATTTCACAAATGGCATTTGTATTTTACAGAAGATTGTGCTGCAGGATGTGAAACCAGGCCCTGATAAGAAAGTGAAGGGCAAGTACTATGTGGCTTCAGTTGAACAAAGACGTTCATATCATTCTACGAAAGTGCAACAATTAAAGCTCAGGGGAAAAGAACTGTCTGCTAAAATAAAGGTACTTGTGCATTAAACTTAAACATAGTATACAGTGTCATATGATACAGTATAAGTCCAGTGAAACCTGTAAAGTGGAGCACCTCTAGAAATGGAACACCACCCACTGACTTAATGTTAATTGAACCTGTATAAGTGGAATACCTCCCAAGCTGAACACTTAACAGTATCAAAGGTGTTCCACTTAGACAGGTTTTCTGTACAAAGTCATGTGAAATGTATTTTTATTTGATAATCATATTTCATCAAAATTTCTAACTCAGTTTGAGAGGACAATGTGTCTGGCAGATTTCTATGGTTTATAGGTATTTTGTCACATTTGAACATTATCACTGCATTTGTATACAGAGATGTAATGTTATTTTTCTATTGTAGACACCTAGAAAAGAATTTGGGAAAAAGCAAATTTCTTACAGTGATCTGTTGAAGGCTTGTGAGAAGAGTGTTGAAGAGAAGCAACATATCATTGACACAATCAACTCATCTATATCAGTCAGTGTCCAGGTATGTTTTATTTTATACAGTCATGGTACCAATTGTTAGTTCAAAGAGAAAATGTAGTGGGTTTCCTATTCTTCCCATAAAATGTAAATATGTGAAAAATATGAAATATAAATATGTAAAAATATATATAAAATGTATTGTATAGTGTATACTATACTGTATAGTGGACTAGATATTTGTAATTTAATTTTTAATAAAAATTATTTGTTGGGTTTTTATAATTGTTCAGGGGGAGAAGAATAGAGAATAGGCAAAGCAATTCAAATTCATGTACAGACTGTACGTCTGTACGTCCGTCCGTCCGTCCGTCCGTCCGGGCAATAACTCAAATACCGTTGGCCTGATTTTATTCATATTTTGTACACATATACCCTATGGGGGTAGAAGTTCTGCTCGAAAGCCGATTTTCAAAATGGCCGCTCATTTAAAAATGGCGGCCATTTTAGTGCCGATTTTACAGTAATTTAGGTGCAATATGTAAAACTGTAATAGCAATATGTTTTAAATGTAAAAAAAATTATATAGGACATTAATAAAGCTAGAAATGTAGATATTAAAAAAGCACATGGCAGCCATCTTGAAAAATGGCGGCCTTTACTCGTTATTTTACGATTTTTGCTGTAACTCGAAAAGTAGTGGAGCGATTTTGTTCATATTTGGTATGTGAATACTATAAGCATGGCACACTGTCTAATGACACTTTTGGTAGAAGGTGGCCATTTTGAAAAATGGCGGACGTTTTGAAAATTGGCCGCCATTTTAACTTATTTTACTAAAACTCGAAAAGTAGTGGAGCGATTTTGTTCATATTTGGTATGTGAATACGTATAAGCATGGCACACTGTCTAATGACACTTTTGGTAGAGGGCGGTCTTTTTTCAAAATGGCCGCCATTTTAACGTATTTTACTATAACTCAAAAAGTAGTGGAGCGATTTTGTTCATATTTGGTATGTGAATACTGTAAGCATGGCACACTGTCTAATGACACTTTTGGTAGAAGGCGGCCATTTTGAAAAATGGCGGACATTTTGAAAAATGGCTGCCATTTTAACTTATTTTACTATAACTCAGAAAGTAGTGGAGCGATTTTGTTCATATTTGGTACGTGAATACATATAAGCATGGCACACTGTCTAATGACACTTTTGGTAGAAGGCGGCCATTTTTCAAAATGACCGCCATTTTAACGTATTTTACTATAACTCGAAAAGTAGTGGAGCGATTTTGTTCATATTTGGTATGTGAATACTATAAGCATGGCACACTGTCTTATGAGACTTTTGGTAGAAGGTGGCCATTTTGAAAAATGGCGGCCATTTTGAAAAATGGCCGCCATTTTAACTTATTTTACTAAAACTCGAAAAGTAGTGGAGCGATTTTGTTCATATTTGGTATGTGAATACGTATAAGCATGGCACACTGTCTAATGACACTTTTGGTAGAGGGCGGTCTTTTTTCAAAATGGCCGCCATTTTAACGTATTTTACTATAACTCAAAAAGTAGTGGAGCGATTTTGTTCATATTTGGTATGTGAATACTGTAAGCATGGCACACTGTCTAATGACACTTTTGGTAGAAGGCGGCCATTTTGAAAAATGGCGGACATTTTGAAAAATGGCTGCCATTTTAACTTATTTTACTATAACTCGAAAAGTAGTAGAGCGATTTTGTTCATATTTGGTATGTGAATATTATAAGCATGGCACACTGTCTAATGACACTTTTGGTAGAAGGTGCCCCTTTTGAAAAATGTTCGATGGGATTCGCTACGCTTTGGCGTTGCCGTTGTTCTGGTTGCATATTTCCATTTTCTTTTTTCAGCTTCATTACCTTGCGGAGCATGTGGCAGTGTGTCTTCAAAATACATCCAGTCCCAAGCAAGCTAGGGTGAAGAAACTGGTAACCATGTTGGATAAGATGGTATTCATTACCACTCATATTGATGATGTAAGTTTACTACCAGCATCTGTCTGTATTAAATAAATCATTTAGTTTTGCATCATATCTCACCTCCCAGTGTTTCACTTGAACTTGTGTTTTGTGAGTTAGGGGTGATTGAGAGTTAAGATTAACTGAGACTTATACTAGGACTTGGTGTAACAGTATTAATAATTAGTTTGATTTTGCTCAAAATCAAATTCACAAATTTTCACAAAGTGTGTATACTTGAATCAAATTTTAAGGGCATTGAAGGGTGACATGTTAAAAATCTCTACTTACAAAATTAATAACATGAAGAGTGCCATAATACTACTGTACTGTAATAATAACTTACATTTATATATGTATTTCAGATCATTCTTGGAAAGCTTGTGGTTCCACCAAAGAATGTCATAGAGAGACTGGAGCAACTGGTGAGCAAGGGAAAAGAATGTGTGATGTGTCTGGTCAAACTATTGAAAGCACCAGAACACTCCAAAGATGCACTCGCAAAATCTACTATTGATGATTGGATTGTAGTGTAAACTGAGCTGATAAAGATTGGCACATAGTTATGGACTTACAGAGATGTGCAAAAATGATATCTACGAAGAGTGGGGACACTTATATAAAATGAGAAACTGAATTAATTGGAGTTCATGTTTCTAAATCAAAAAGCAAAATATAAGTGGTGAAGATGCAAGACTATTTTTCTGAACATTTCATTTATTTAGGTTCTTTTATTGGTTTGCCCTTTCAAAATTATGGAAAATTATTAATCTGGGGGTCATTTACAGAAACTTCATAAAGTTACAAATTCATAAATCAATTGTAACTATGGATATAATGATGTCACCGTAAGAGAACAATGGACTTTATGAATTCTTAACTTTACCAAGTTTATGTTAATGACCCAATGGGTACTTTATACCTATCAATGATAAATTGGTCCCGAGTCAGATGTCATGTGTTGTGTCATCAGATCTAATATATCATATTAAATGTGAACATAAACACTATCATTCTGCTTTTGATCAAAATAAAAAGTTATTTATTTCTTTTAAAATGTTAACATATACCAGTATATACATTTTGAGATGATGGTATAGTTACCAACATTTTTATTCAATTGTTTGTTATTATTAAAAAAGTATAAAAAATCCATAAAAAATATTACTATTTATTTGTGAAGAAATGTATACGAATTTTTTAATAAATTACATCACCAAACTCAAGATTTACAAACTTTTGTTGATTTTCAATTTTGTTTCAATGATTCCAGCAAAGAAGACAGGAACATAGTATAGCTGCATGAAGTCGGCTATTTTAGACCAGAAGTGTCCACTGAAGTACTGAAAAAATATGTGAAGTTTTCCAATTTCATGGTCCATTAGTTTCAGTCCTACAAAACCACTTGTACATATCACTGCATATATAAATGCATTAAATGATTTGATGTTATTGTAATCACTATATAGTCTTAAAGCTGATAAAACTGCTGCTGCAATGTGCATTCCTAGAATGAATTCAAATCCAAACTTGTGGAACAGACAAGCTCCATAACTTGCAGCGGAGATGCATATCAGTAATGCATTCCTTGATGGGTTATGGACCTGGTCTATTGACTTACACCATGCAGTTACCCACATAAAACATGGTAATGTCACCCATTGATCCAATACAGAGTATCGATGTTCCTGTGTCACAATTCTAGCAAATTGGATAAATCCATAGAACACCCCAAACCATCCAAAAACTTTGAAATAATAGATGTGTATTGTATGTCCTGAGTAATTTCTATTTGTGTAGAACAACCAATATAGTCCAATGATGGTGTATCCAATATTTACTGTAGCATTTGCTGGGAGTTTTAACCATACTATCCACTCTTTGGACATAAAAGGTAAGAAAAGGCTGGGTCTCTCAGCATAATGTTCCAATCCAAGCTCTGTCTGCACAGAGTCAAATAACCCAGAGAAAGACAGCAGAATAATGATGATTAATGTGATAGAAACGTGTAATAAGCTCCTAACTAGCATTTCAAACTGTTTGTTGAATGGTCTCTACCTGGAAATCACCAAACTGAAAAATTATTTTCTTGCATTTTTGACACATTGGTTTGTTTACAATTTTGTTCAAAGAGGCCCCTTTTGGGGGCAAAGCATGAACAATGATTATATGAAAAACCTATTTACAACATTGTGTGACTTATTTTACCATTAAAATATATGTAACTCTATATGTCATATACCATACCTAATATAGCACTTCTACAATAACGTTTTTATTGTTCATTAAAAGCGTTTATAAATGATAAGTTGTGTCAGAAATAAATGAGGCACCTGTCAATGTCAAAGGTTATTATCCGGGACTTTCAACATGTTGATGGGAAATATCAATTCGATCTCATTATTTTTTCTCATTTGATGAACATGAAGGGATTGGACCACATCATAATATGTAATATATTTTTGAACAGATTTTGCTACATTATGTACGAAAACTACTGCTTAATGAGAATTTAGGCCCAAACTAGGTCACATTATAATGATCACGTGACCCACCCCCAGCATAGCGAAAACAAAAATGGCGGCACCCATACTGAAGTGGAAAAGGGTAACAAACACAACAGGTCCATGCCCTAGACCTCGGCATGGGCACAGAGCAGTCGCGATTAAAGATTTGATGGTCGTCTTTGGTGGTGGGAATGAAGGAATTGTCGATGAGTTGCATGTCTTCAACACCGGTAGGTTTGAAGTTTAGGCTTGACAAGGATTCAAAATGGCTGACCATTGTTGTTGTTTTTATACAGTCATCTGTTTCTCAATAAGTACTCAACGATTTGTATTGTAATTTGTAGTACGACTGAATGTGTTTATGTGTGACACTTCCCCTTTATTTTGTAACATTTGAATCATTTCTTCAAAAGTTACGGCCTCATTAGTGGCGCGGTCATAATTCAATATGGCGGCCTCCGTCACCGTTGCAAGATTGAAAATATTATTCAGAAATACGTTGGTTGTTGCTTGGGATCATATTATAAATGCACAAGATATCGGGATTGTGTGTGATCTTGCATGTTTGATTGTATCTTTTGAGCTTGGATCTATGAAATGTACTACATTTTGGACTAAATAGGACATTTTAAATTTTCAAGATGGCTGCGCTCATGAAAACGAGTGCATTTGTTTATTTTCCCATATTCCCTTACTCCTAGACAAATCTGATAGGTCGCATAACGTTTTGATACAAAACAAGAAATTGATTTACTCATTTTGAAATCAAAATAGCAATACGACATCAAAGACGGCTGAATATTGGTTGAAACCCAGTTTCTACTAAAAACATAAACTGCCATCTATATAATGAGTCCATCTAAAATCTTTAAGACGCCATCTATTGGTGACCTGTATAACAATTTAGTTACAACTGTATCAGCTGATGAATCATTTTTCCCTACAGCATAGCTAAGCAAGTTGCAACAATGCCATCTTCCACATTTATCATGTTTATTTGAATATATATTATTTATATTATTTTTGATTAGTTTGTGTGGGTTTACTTATATAAATCAAAATGCACAAATATAAACTTTGAAAACTAGTCTCAAATGAATATTGTTCAACATAATCCATTGTATCTGCAATCTGCGTGTCTACAAATAGATAATAAATGAATTCCCTAATTGATCCATCTCAACTCCATAGAAAAATCACATTTGAAAAATAAAACAATAACTTAGGCTACAAACTGATATCATATTTTATCATATCATGAATATTTTGCAGATTTGATAAATTCATTAACCAATATAAAAAGAAATTCATGAAATAGACATCTATCATGACATAGTTCTGTTTTATCCATGCAGTTATAATAGGTTAACAGAAAATCAATATTGTGATGATTTACGATCACTAAGTAATAACAGAATTCTCAGTAGCTGCCAAATCCTTTTATTGCATCCTTAGTATAATTTTTTTTTTAATATATTGTTCTTTCATCATAAATATTCATGATTTTTAGAGAACTTATTTTGTGTTTCACCCTTTACAATTTTTTTTTTACTATTCTTGCACAAATTCAAAAGAGAATCAGAACTCCGGGACAGCATGTAACTTTTCCAAGAAATGCATCAAAGTCAGAATCATTTTTAAAAATCCCCAAGTGTTAGACCTTGTTCCATAGAAATCATAGGTTTATTAATTGTAATATAACCTTAAATTTTCAATATCACCATTTATTTACACATTTCTCCATTTTCATTATTAAAGAACTTCGCCATTTGTCACTACCATGGATTGTTCCAGATTGTTATAGCATCATATAGTTTAATCAATTATGCTTTAATTTTCAGCAACTGGACAATGGTTTGTCCCTGCGGTGCGAGGTGATATACCACCAGGATGTGCTGCATATGGCATCATCTGCGATGGCACAAGGATTCTCATATTTGGTGGAATGGTGGAATATGGGAAATATTCCAATGAAGTTTATGAGTTGCAAGCGAGTCGCTGGGAATGGAAAAGATTGAAGCCAAAACCACCAAAAAATGCACCACCACCATGTCCAAGACTTGGTAAATAATTTACTAAATTCATGGACAGTTAGAAAGATTAGAAAGTTTCCAGTAAAGCTCTATTAAGATTTTTTCTATTTAATACATACATTTAAAAAATAAAGTATGATTATCTTTCAAATTCTTAAATATAGATTTGAAAAATTAAAAATTCATGTAGAAATTACTGGAACTGCTTTGATAACAAGAATTATTTTGTAAAGAAGAATCCATAAGAGATCCTTGCTTATTAGTTGTATATTTATTCCAGGTCACAGTTTCACACTGATTGGGAACAAAGCCTATCTTTTTGGTGGTCTAGCCAATGATAGTGAAGACCCCAAGAATAACATACCAAGGTAAATGAAAAAGACTAGGTGTCCAAAAATGCAAATACTTTTCCAGGAACCGTCATAAAAATTCAAATTAACAATTTCTTTTAAAGAAGGAAATACCTAATAGTAACAGTACATGTATTTTTATTTCAGATATTTAAATGACTGTTACACCCTTGAATTGAAGCCAAATAGTCATGCTATGACATGGGATCTCCCTCTGACCAATGGGTCACCCCCTCCCCCCAGGGAGTCTCATTCTGCAGCTGCACATACAAACAAAGAGACCAAGAGATCACGTTTGTTTATATATGGGGGCATGAGTGGTTGTCGCCTTGGGGATCTATGGCAATTAGAAGTTGGTAAGTTCAGACTATGTTTACTCAAGCGCAAAATATTATTTTTATTCTACAACATGGAAAATGAATATCTTTTAATAATTATATATTCATTAACTTGGGTGTTAGTGCTATTCATCATACTAATCATAAATGTGTTTCAGATACATTGACTTGGTGCAAGCCTGTGTTACAAGGCATAGCCCCACTCCCCCGTAGCTTGCATTCATCTACAGTCATTGGAAATAGGTAAAATATATTTTTTGTATGAATTTACTTGAGACTAGAAGGAAAGCTCTTAATTTGGGAGTCGATATACTTCAGAGTTTCTGGATTTGAAAGGTGGGAGACCAGAGTTGACACTTCAGGCTATCTCGAAATGTTTTAATAAATTACCAATTTTTGTGATATGTGGACAAATCTGCATGAGCTTGGAGCTGAATATTATATTACAATGTACATTATATTACAATGTACATTATATTACAATGTATGTTACAGGTTGTTTGTGTTTGGTGGCTGGGTACCTCTTGTTATGGATGACGTCAAGGTTGCTACACATGAGAAGGAATGGAAATGCACAAACACACTGGCCTCACTCAACTTAGGTAAGCATACTAGATGGTTGCTAATGTAACTCTGCAGTTTCATGTTTAACTTCGGGTGAAATTATAGATTCTGTACATTGTTGACATAAGATGTATTATAAGTTTTTGCTTGCCAAGGGAGCCCAATTCAGGGCTTGTTTCAGTTTGACTAGTGTGCCATGAAAAAACTGACAAAAATTAGTTTATTTCTAAATTGATCAAGAGTATTAAACATAGTTAAGATAGGGATATATCATTGGAATTCAAATGTCATCAAATAGAAGAAAATGTAAGTCCTCCATGATTAAAATGCAATTCCCTTAAAAGCGTGATTTTACCAGTATAAATGATATGCTCCCTGTTTTCAGAATCTATGACTTGGGAGCCCCTTGCTATGGAAGTGTTTGAAGATGCCCTCCCCAGGGCCAGAGCAGGACATTGCGCAGTGGCTATTAACACACGTCTCTATGTATGGAGTGGACGTGATGGATACAGAAAAGCATGGAATAACCAAGTCTGCTTTAAGGACCTCTGGTTTCTGGAATCAGGTGAGCAACTTGATTATCAGATATTAATTTAAATTTATAACACTAAACTGTAAATCTTATATTGATGGAATAATAACATTGGGTTACTATGTAGATGTTACTAGGGACGAGATGATGATCTGAAATTCAATAATCAAAGGATTTGAGGATTCATATCTATCAGAATCTATTGTATTTTTGAAGTTTTGCAATCTTCGTTACTTTACTTACTAATTACTCTCTTTACAGAAAAGCCTCCAGCCCCCACAAGGGTCCAGCTAGTCCGTGCAAGTACAGCCACCTTAGAGGTTTGTTGGGGAGCAGTTCCTACAGCAGATGCCTACCTACTGCAATTACAGAAATATGATATACCCCCATCAACATCAGCTCTAACCCCCACCAGTGTGTCCAACACTGCCAGTAACCCCCTGGCCAAGGCCCTCAGTCAATCTCCACAGATCACTATGGTTCGAGCCCCAGGGCAACAGATAATACGTTCAGGGATCACCCCAGCTGGCCATATTTCTATGACACCACCAGGTGAGCTCTCAATCATGAATCAGAAAAGTTAATTTTCTGCTCAATCTGATAATTTCTCAAAATAGTGTGTTAACATAAAATTCAAAGTCTAGTTAATAAACTATAAGCAGTCTGTGTGCAATCTGTAGAATTTTTTCGGGAAACAGGGTTTTTGTTGCTCCATCACCTCTGACTAAAAAAATACATGGCCATTCATGCTAGATTACCATTATTATTGTGTTTCTTATACACAGGACAAAGACAAGTGCATGTACAGCGTCAGAAGTCTCCCATAACTGTTGGAGGTGGTCTTCAAGGCTTAAAGGTCATCAGTGCCTCATCTGGTCAACAAGTCATCACAATGCAGAGGTCTGCTGCTGTAAGTACTTATATACAGTATTATACCTTTTAAATTTTATATTTATATTTATAGAGTGTGATTTATCTTTCATTTGAGTGTTTGATAATCTTGCCTTGTCTTTGTTTTTAAAATGCCAGGTAATTGAAATATTTTAAATCTTAAAATTGCAGGAAATCTATTTACATGTAGATGATAAAAAATATTTGAAAAAACTTGTTATTTGGCTTTTTAACAACTTATTTGCAGACCACAGCGACAACGCAGATGAGTGGCATCGCTGCATTAGCTGCAGCAGCAGGAGCCATGCAGAAAATTAGCACTCCTGGCTCTGTTGTAACCCCAACACCATCAAACACAGGAGTCAAGGTGCTCACACCAACCATCGTAACCCCACAGGGGGTCAAGGTCAACCAGGTGCAAAAAGGTAAGAGTCTTAGGTGTAATTTCTTATCAAATAGATTAAGTAGTGATATAACATCCTCTCTTGTTCAGTCTTCATGTTTATATTCGAAAGCAAATTATTCTTCAATCCATAGACTGTTTCAGTTGAAATGTGCGTACAAAAGAAGAAGACAAATTACATATTAAATGTGTTTATATTGTTTCCAGGTGCCACCCAGACATATACAACACCATCAGGGCAAACCATACAGCTGCCTCAAGGGACCACAATACTGAAGACAAACGCCCAGGGTCAGGTGGTCAGTGGTGGAGCCCAGGGCAAGCAAATCATTACAGTGAGAAAATCTGGAGCAAGTACTACACAGCCTCAGATCGTAACATTAGTTAAGACTACACAAGGGATGACGGTTGCTTCGGTATGTATTCCTATATGACTCACATTTGTTTTGTTTTTGTTCATCACTGTGTTGAGATTCTGAGCATATAAGAGTTTTTCCAAGTGTGCATATCTTTACTATTTGGGGTTATCATAGATTCTTAAATCTGATCGCTTAATTTTTAGCGTGTGTGAAAAGCCTTATTTGAGAAGATTTACTGTTCAAATCAAACTCGGGATTTGTTTGACGAGAAAATGACTACTTCACACCAATACTTGTTGGTTTTGCTCTCCAATGTTGTACACATATTTCATTTTCTGTCACTAGATGCCCAAAGTGACTCTCCTGGGGAATAAAGCCCAGAGTTATATTCAAGGGCAAACTTTGCAGGTATTTAGCCTTTTATCTAAGGCTGTGGCTTTAGCTGAGCTTTCTCTTTCATAGCCCTACATGTTAGTCACTACAAAGAAATGAACCGTTCTTGTATTAAGTCCCTTTTTGCTTGAACTCCTGAAAAAATATTGTAGTGGGAAGGGAAGGCATAGGAACTTGGTAGAAGACTAGCTTAAACATCAATGTTCAGTGACAAGCATGGAGATATATGGAAGAGATACTTTGTAATCTGCTTCAAATGTTTATGTTGGAGTTCAGGAGTTGTTGTGTTGGGCTTTTTAACTGCATGGCTAATAATGGGGTATAAAACATACCTTTGTCAAGTAAATATATATCATGCCAGGTATTAGATTTAATTACATGGATTGAACATACTTTAACTTTGTTCATATCTATGCATCAAATATTGGAGTACATGTACTGGGTGTAAAATGAGCCCAACTGTGTATGTTTAAATTAAAAGTATATAAATTTGATTGGAATTATTTTCTATTAAATATGCCTTTTCTTAACCAAGTTATTATGTTGTGTTGGATTTATTTGGTTTTCTAGTTGGCTGCTGTTTATTTTGTATGTTTTTGTAATTTGAAGAGAATAACAAACTCAGTCATGCAACATTGGCTCAATTGTATGTCTGTTGTATGTTATTGTTTTATTGTTTTACATGTTTAGTAGTTGCATGCAGTCTATTGTGTTAAATATGGAACTATTAATGAAAATAATTGCTTGGCTGAAATTATCGGCCATGTAAATTGTCCCATCTGAGGCCCATAACAGTATGGCCACATATGGCCAGTATGGTGTTTGGCAGGTTCATTTGATGATTGATACAGACTGGCATGTATTTTCATTTTCATTCATACATAAGAAAATAACATTGCAACTTTCATTTTTTGTCACCATTTTAGATTTAAAAAATATGTAATAATTGTTTTTGCATTTGAGTCATTTCATACTCATAATGTCAAAACATTAAAAGAGACATTTTCTGATCTCTCTTATTTTGATCTGATGTGATAACTGATTACTTTGTCAGTTGTTCGGTTCTATAATGTTACATGTTATTGCAGAACAAGACTCCCATACCACAAGGTGCTACAATAGTGAAGCTGGTCACAAGCCAGGCAGGAGGACAAGGCAAACCAACCACAATCATCACAACCCAAGCTGGCTCTACACCTAGTAACATTATGGGAATCAGCAGTGTACAACCACAGGTTAGGAGCTTAGTGGAGTCTTTTCATAAGAAATTAAGTTAAAATTATGTGAATTTCAAAGCTGAAAACTGACACATGTTTTGCGAATTTTACAATACTGTATAAGTGGTATTTAATCCGAGTGGTTAATTTTCCGAATGGTCAAATTTCATTATTTTCCTAATTTTAATTTTCCTAATGACAAGAAACCTCCCATTGGATAACATTATCAAGACAATATTTCCGACATTGGCAAAAATTAGGAAATAGGCAAATTAAATGATTAGGCAAAATTACCACTTATACAGTATTAAGCGTAGGTGTTTTATTTAAAGTATGTGATATTGAGCTTTACATGTTCTAAAGTATTTGTTTGGATATAATGATGTAATATAATTCGTTTGACATAGTAATTGTTATTTAATTATATGTACGATTTTCAGGGATGATTTTATTTTTGAATTATGAGAATTTCTATATTATTTGCACATCTTTTTCTGTTCCCTCATTTTTGGGAATCCATATCTTAGATCTAAATTTAATTCATATTCATTTCATATTTCAGACTACATATTCCTCACCTAAGACCATAATAAAAACACATCCGCAACAAAACATAGTCAACCTTGGAAAATCAGGCAACTTCACAGGCACTTCAACCATAGGGGGAAAACAAACCATCGTCATAGCAGCCCCCAAATCTGGGTCTACTGTCAGTGGTACTCCAACCAAACTTATCTCATCAATGCCGAAACTTGGTGGTACATCACAGAACCAAACTCAGTTTATTGTTGTGTCTAGGCCTAGTGGCATGGCCACTTCTACCATTGGAGGTACTAGGTTTGGTATGTGTGCTTTTGCTTTAACACTTTCTACACATTAGGTTGTTCTTTCATCACATATTCCGTAACATCACATGTGTTTATCCGATTTAGTGTTTACTTCATCCTTTTAATGGCTTTCTATGATGGAATTTCCTGAGATACATTGCAGTAAGTCTAAAATAGAAGTGTTTCAACATGGAGTGGTGATACCTTATGTCAGTTTGAGTGTTTCTTTCCTGTTTTGTTTTATTATGATTTTTGAAGTGGCACTGCCAGATCTTTGGATATTGCAAAAACAACCTGGTTTTATGCACAATTCTTTGCTTATTTCACACTTACCATTCACTTAAACCCATCACATTCACATAATTTTATGTAGATGTTCTGTACATACACATCTCAACAACCAAAAGTCAGAACTAGCTCACTTCTAAAAAAATTACATTCATTAATCTTTATAACCCAGTGAAAACAGAGTACGGATTTGCATCTACATCTCTTAATATTCATCTATGTACAATTAATTTGTCCAAAATTCAGAATTCAACTTGTGATTGTTTGTGTTTATACTTGTTTCCTGTATGCGTAGATTGTGTTTCAGCCACTGCTGGGGGTAAGCCTATCAAGATCCAGACAATGCCAGGGGGAGGTCAGAGAATCATCACCAGCAGTATTGGACAGGCAGGAAAGCCAACTATTACTATAGTTAACACACAAGGTAATAATACACCACATAAATCATGATGATTCCTTCATTTTTTTGTATTGTTATATTCTCCAACTTTTTGTGGACTGTATTTGGTGGTTGGTGTTTTTAGTAAATGGCAGATGGCAATATTTTGCATGTAAATGCCTAGTATATATATTAGAGGTGTAACTCCCGAGTCCATAACTCGAGTACAGAGCGTCAGAGCTTCCTATACATTGCTTCGAGTTGTCCTCTAGAAACTCGCAATCTATTTCAACTCGCGAGCTAGCTATAACTCGAGTCAACTCGCATGTTTTGCCTATCTTGCAGGCATGTAGAATGAATTTGGATCCCAGAGATCGTGCAACATTACTTCATTAGGAGAATAAATATACCAATGATCGCCATATTTAGCGCCACTCTCAAAGCTTCACAAAGTTCAACAAATATCGTGAAATGACAAGTTACACCAAAAAAATCAGAAAAAGATCGACTATCGAAGGAATTCAAGCGGGCGATAATAGAGTAGTCACTAAAATTGAATTTTTTTTTTTCATCAAGAGATTTTATTGCCATTAATCATTAAAAGTACATATCATACATGAGGGACCCAATCGCCAGTGGCATTATAGGTGTCCCTCAATGTAGTAATTACAATTTGTAAACATGGTTTTAATACACAATTATATATTAGAAAAAAAAAATAGAAAAGAAAGCATCTGCATTTTAATTGGAGTGTGGGGGGGGGCTGCTGCCTCTGCCTATAGGGTCCTGGAAACAAAGATATAGTAGTATGAGTAGGGAAAAGAGGTTCACGCCATAGTCTCCCATGGCTAAATGGCTGATCTGTACTTTCTATGTGGCACAAAGAAGACTTCATGGTGCTACAGTATAATGTAAGAGAATGAAACAAGGGGAGAAAAGCAGTAGAGATAAGGAGTGGTAGGGCTGAGAACAAAAGTAGACCAGCTTCCAACTACATGTAACTATGCATGCTCAATAAGATATAGGCTCACCACTGATAAAAGATTGTCAATTTGTTCCTGAGTAAGTGAAGGGTGAGCAAATAAGTAAAGATTTATTTTGTCCATTTGGGTCCTGAACTGAGATTGGTTTCCAGTGATTAGTTCAATATCTCTATTAAATTTAAGAATTTGTTCAGTTTTCAATGGGCATTTAAAAAACAAATGGCGGAAAGTCTCAGGGGCTCCGCATTCGCAGTTTGGAGAGTCAACAGTTGTCCAGTTGTGGGCCTTGAGTTGTGATTTGAAAATGAGATCTGATCTGGCACGATTTAGAATAATTTCTTGTTTCCTTGAGAGTTTTAAGGTCATTGTTGAGATTGTGCCTTGGAAGAGTAATTTTTTCAAGTTGTACTTGAATGATGCTATACTTGGTAATGATTTTAGCTCTCTTGGAATTTTATTCCATATATTCATCATATTATAAACAGGTGATTTCCTTGGCATTGTGATTGGTATACTATAGTCCAGTGTACCTCGCAACATTCTATTGTTTATCTTTTTAAAAGGATGAAATATGTCGCTAATGTATGATGGAGTATTTTGATTAAATATATTATACATTTGCTTTTTGAAATGAAAAATTCTTCTTTCATTTAGACTTGACCAGTTTAGCAAATCAAGGACTTTCTTTGCATTAGATCCTGGTAAGCAACCAGAGACAATCAATGAAGCTTGGTATTGGAGCTTGTTCAGTCTCTTTAGATTGGCCTGTGTTGCACAGTGATAGAGTATGTCACAGTAATCGAAAAGTGATTGGATATAAGAATTGTACATGATGTTGAGCTGTTTAGATTTAAGTTTGCTTTTGAGTGGTTTCATTGGATTTAGAGCTTTTTGAATTTTGTCAACAAGATAGTTTATATGTTCAGAGCCGCTGAGTTTACTGTCAAAGTAGAAGCCTAGATGTTTATGCTGATTATGCCTAGATATTGGCTGATCATTCAAAAAGACTTGTTCATAATTATGGGTGTTTTTCTTAGAAAAAATGACTTCTTTACTTTTTTCAGGTTTGAAATCTAACTTCCAGGATTTAGACCACTGTTCAATGGTCTTCAGGTCATTTTGTAGCAGTTGATGAGATTCTCTATCATTTGGAGTACATGGGACAAAAATAGATGTATCGTCAGCGTAAATAAAACATTTTGAGGTCAAGTTGTCTGGGAGATCATTGATATAAATCAGGAAGAGCAAAGGTCCGAGGATACTTCCTTGAGGGACTGAGGTGTTTATGTAGTTGTCTGGTTATGCTGAAGAGGATGATCCATTAATAGTAACCCTAACTTTTCTATTAGTTAAATATGATTCGATAAATTTTAAGAGATTTCCTGAGATACCATAAGATTTAAGTTTATGAATAAGCAAGTTATACGGAACCTTGTCGAACGCAGCCGAAATGTCACTAAAATTAAATAAAAAATGGTCCCCTTATTCTCACGTCGTTTACACGACTTTTACATAAAAAATGATGATCTATCATTAAATTAAGATCATAAGTCTTAACTTAAGATCGATAAACAGCAGTCTTTAGTATAAATAATGAAGATAATCCGGGAAAACCATTCATTAATATGAGGGGCCCTTCTGGGTTTTCTAAAATATTGTTTGGTTAGATTCTTGGTTCATTTTAGCGATCTCTAGTCTTTACCATATGCGGCGGCGTCTATACCAGATCGTTTTTGATTGAAATATGAGATATTAAACTGCAATGAATACTACACTTTCTTATGGCCCCAACGTGTTTAACAGCTTTTAGATGTGACTAAACCAGAGAAACTTGCCGCTAGAAGTTACAGTAATTTTGTATACCCGGGTATACAATATGTACTGGACGAAATGAATTAACTCGAGTTTTGGAAATATTTGGCAAGCTGAACTCGAGTTGGATTTTTCTGGCGAGTTACACCTCTAATATATATGTAGTCTAAAAGTTTGAAGTCAAAGTTTTTCCTCACAGCATTTGGCTTTTTCATCTGTAAGGATTGGTAGCACTTTTGTAATTGCAATCGGGGAATGACATTTGGTCATTTAAGTGCCATGTGATTTTATGGAATAGATACTTGATAGTATAACTTCATAGTATTGTAAAGCTTCTAGTTGATAAAATTATTAGATTTTGATATCGATTTGATTTTTGTTGTAGCCTCAGCCTTAGCTGCATCATTACAGAGTCCACTAATGTCCACTACCACTATGGGCAACAGTACCTCCATTACACACGCTGTAGCCAACCCGAATGCAATCCTTGCTGAGACCACTGCAGCCACTGAATCTATTTCACAACCCTCTGACATTCCCCAGTTTGATGGTGCTAATGATACACCTCCACCAGAAGATAATGAAGCTGATGCTGGAGAAGAGGACCAGCCACAGCAAGAAGAGGAGCAGCCACAACTTCAAGAGGAGCAGCCACAACTGCAAGATGAAGTGGAACAGCTCAGTACTGAGGCTCTTGCTAACTTAGAAGACCCAACTGCTATACCATTGGAGAGAGCTGATGAGGCAATGGAAACTGACCTTGAAGCTGTAAAGGATGAGATTAAGGAAGAGGAGGTTCAGTTGCCAGAGCAGGCACAGCAACTAGAACAACCTGACCAACAACAAATAGAGGATGATGTTCCTCTAGCTGAAGATCCCCTTGTCAGTCAAGATTCCAACCAAGGTAATACACTCAAACACTTATAACATTTCGTAAGAAATTATTTTATCCCAAACAAGCTTGTTTTATATTCAGTAGGGAAAGTATGTGTAATCAGTATAAGTACCTCATTATGGATAATTAACATAAAAAAGGCGATCACAATTTGCAGCATCCCTATTTACTGACTGAGTCACTATCTCCAAACAGCAAAAAGCATATTATATCCCTTTATTTCAGTCGCTGTCTTACCACCAGAATGGCATCTCCCATTTCCCAATAATTGTATGTCCCCAATAGGCAAGCAGGACTCTTGTTTATAAATGTAGTTAAATGTTTAGTGTTGAGTTTTTGTTCTTTTTATTTTGTTCTTTATTTTGGCTCCATGGAAATAATCCATGCTTTTATGTATTTAACCAGATGTATTTCATTTGATCTTATTATTGAGTTCAGGTATTTGAATTTTTGTGTTGGTGCAATATCAGATACTCCTCTCAGTGCTAAAACTGATGTTGCTTGATGCTGAAAAGTTGAACTTAACGGTCAAAATTATGAAATTATGCATATAACTTGGGAAATTTTTGTTCGATGAGTTTTCATTCTTGTCAAAACATGAAAATGGTGGATATAACTAAAGATCACTGAAGTGTCATACTGCAAACGATAGAATTACAAGTAGTTTGGTAAAATTTCCTAGTAGTGCTCTGCCATTTATCTGATGTAGCCACCTGGTGGTGAAATCCTTGTTCATTTGGTCTTGCAGCAGTGTGTGAATGTGTTCTTGTTCCACTATATCTACACTTATGAAGTATTCAAAGAAAGTTAATATATCCTTCTTATATGTTATTCAGATATGTCCGACCCTCTGACCACACTCGCATCAGCAGCTATCAGCACAGCCCTCACTGCAACCACGAACAGCTCAGTGAATAAAGAGCAGAATGAGAATGGTATTAATGGTGTAGATGAAAACAAAGAAGTGAGTATTTTGATGTTTTACTTAACAAAAAACTTCTATGAAATGAGATAAAATTGAGGTCTTCGTTGGTGTAGGTTTACTGATATACTATTGATTAAATATCATTTCAAGTTAGAACTGAGTCATCAGTATTTTGAGCTTTCATCCACTTTGCCTAAAATCCAAATTGCATATAGTATCCCATCAAATAAAGTCTAGAGGGATGTATAGAACACCAACATCCTTTTGTGAGCTGTTGCACTCTCACTCATCTGTCCATCCGTCTGTCAACAATGGGTGATACCTACTTTCACTTGATTTAAATTTGCAAATAAATCTTCATTTTAGGATATCAAACCTGAAGATGTAGAATCTCTAAAAGGCACACCAGGCAAGAAGGATGGGAACCAATGGTACGATGTTGGTATCATCAAGCAGACATCCTGTGTTGTGTCCCACTATCACCTCCCAGCTGAAGCTGGAGCTAATGGAGATGTGAGTCATGTATGTCCTGTAGCAGTTTTAGTATACCCCCCCCGCCCTCCATAAAGTGTGATCATGGTCAATGGACTTTACACACTCGGCACTTATTTTAATGTTGACATTTTGTTAAAAAATTCATGTTACACCATCATAGATTTTGAATTCAGGCCACAATTACACTTTTGAGGAAAGTTTATTTCATAATTGTTTTTTAAACCCTGGTGAATTTTTATATGTAATACAAATGGGAAATGTTTCATCAAATTGTTCATCCTCCAATCACAGGGCTTCAAAATCCAGAATATCTTCTTTTTACACCCTGCTATAAGCAGTTAGCATTTCCCCAATTAAGAACTAGCAATTTGATTCGCTGCCGCAACACTGCGACAGCAATCATGTATATGTCATTGGTGCATAATTAGATCACATGACTCAGTTTAATCGGACGCTTCCAAATTTGTTATAGCAGAGGGGAAGAAGGAGGTATGGATTCTGTACACCTGCTTAGGAGGATGCAAATTGTTTTGATTAATTGATTTTCAAATTAATTTAAATATCACTAATTTCATCATAATTACTAAAGCTGATTAAAGATATATTTTCCATTAATTTCAAAGTGAAAAATTAATTTTAAAGTATAATAATAAATAACTTATTTATAATAAATTGAACCCATTTATACCGTTTTTTTTCTGGTAACTTGTAGGATATTGATGTAGTCAGTGTACCAGATCACAGTGTATTAAAGCGACAAGAGCTTCTCCCAGGGACAGCGTACAAGTTCCGTGTTGCGGGGATTAATGCATGTGGCAGAGGGCCATGGAGTGAAATCTCAGCCTTTAAGACCTGTCTCCCTGGCTATCCAGGTGCTCCCTCAGCAATCAAAATTAGCAAGGTATGTTAAATCTATGAGGATTAAACAATCAGTGGAAAGGATAATTATAATGTGACTTTGGAAGAGACAATTATTTATACATGAACAGAATACAAATATTCATCTCCCATTTCAATGAGACAAATATTGGTGTTTTCAAGGAGTGTAAGAAATATCAACAACCTGTGAACCAATCAAAAGGCATGATTTTTAACTAAGTACCCATTATAACCTACTGAATGTTATTTGCTACAGAGCGTAGATGGCGCTCACCTGTCTTGGGAACCCCCACAGAACACGGCTGGTCGCATTACAGAATACTCAGTATACCTTGCTGTCAGAAACTCAGCCTCACAGGTGGAACAGAAGCCCGGGGGTCCAGCACAATTGGCGTTTGTCCGAGTCTTCTGTGGCCCCACCCCATCATGTGTGGTAACTACAGCCTCACTGGCGTCAGCTCATATCGACTATACAACTAAACCTGCCATAATCTTCAGAATCGCAGCCAGGAATGAAAAGGGATACGGACCAGCTACTCAAGTCAGGTGGCTTCAAGGTCAGTCACTATACAAACTTAAACACTGAGACTTCAATCACGAGCATCCTCTCACTTACATTTTCTCTCAACTCCACACTCCCCGCCTCAAATCTCAATATAATGGTGTCTAAGGGCCATATAGATCCTTAAGAAAAGTCAAAAATCATAATTTTAGAACATACAATATAATTTTACATCTGTGTCTTTTATTAAGGCAATTTAATTTACTACCATATTCAGAACACTAACATCCCATATTATGGATATTAATACAGGATTAAAAATTGCTGTTTGTTACACACAGATGCAGCCATGGGTCCAGTGACAACAGGAAAGGTTGCTGTGAAGAGAACTATGCCATTGACTGAAGCGTAAGTTATTTATTTTTTATTTACATGTAGTACTCCCCTAACTTTTTAAATGGCTTTACTGTAAAAGAACACATTGTCTATTTCTGAAGCAAATCAAAAAGTAAAAAAACAGGATTTAGATACAAGCCTGCTTCTCTCTAAATATTATTTAGATTTTAGATTTATTTATGCAAGTGTTTGTAGTCCTAGATGGAGACTGAACATTTTAATGGTTTGAGGTTTACCACAAATTATAATTGGACTTTATCCATTTTCTATGTCGGCTTTGATAATATTTCATAGCATATATGTTTGTTTTGCAGAAGGAATAACGTTGGTCAAGTTGTAAAGCGGGTGAAGATAGAAGGTTCTGGTGACAGTTAACAACTCAGATCTCTCAAAAATACCATAGAGACTATATTTTTAATATTCCACCAAAGCCAGTGCTATGCTAAGGACAGAGACTGGAAGACATTTTGTACAGATATATTATAATGAATGTTGATCTGTTGTATTCAAATGTAAAGACTGGAAGGTGAGGTAGTGAAGTTATGATAAGTCCAATATGTTATCTCCTTGTAAAACATGTTACCTCCAAGTACAATTTTTTAAGTATTGAGCTGGTTGATAACGATGAAATTTCCCAAAATGAAGCCTTAATGTTGTAAAATGATGATCGAAATAACATGACACCCATAAACACAAAATGAATTGGGACATCTTCTAACGTTGTTTTCCACTCTCATTATTATCCTTATACAGGCTGACCCAAAAACATAGCCCATAACTTTTATTCAATGTTCTGCTTTTTGGGTCACCCTGTATAAGACAGTATGACTTCCACTGTACATAAATTTCATACAAGGGATTGAAGTTGCGAGGAGTATCCATATTTAATGAAATTCATGCCTCTATGTAAATAGTGTACCATAGAATAAAATCACATGTTACGATATATATATATATGTATAATTACAATGTTGTACAGAGCGTCTGGGCTAAAGGTTTATATGTATGAATATCAATATTTTGCGGTTTTGTTGAATAATTAAATGTACATAAAAGCTTTGCTTTAAGCTATTGTCAATGTTTAGTGCAAATGGAAAAGGAAGTGTCTGACAAACCAGCTTGAATTTTGAGCCACTGATAATATTTCCCTTCCATTGGTGGTCTGTTTTGGTAAATTTACAAACACTTACCTTGTAATATGCCAAGATTTTAGTTGAATACACAGAAGAAATCACTGCTTTGAAGTTGAAAATCTGAAGGGCACGTGCTCTTATATATACTCATTCCATGGGATCTAATAGATTTATTGCCAGTATGTTGTATTGTGTTAATGCCTAAAATAAGTGCCTACCCTAGTCCGGTGATGTCAAATCTATCTGAAATACTCACATTTTGTAGCAGGCATCGTCTCCAGATGGCGGAAGCCGGAAACCCGAGAATTTAATTCCTATAGAATATTCTGCAATAAGCATGATGCAGAGAAAGGTATCTGTGATGAAACTGTGTTTTATACTATTATTTAGTATTAGATGGTTCGTTTCTGTGAATTGCTTGCTTGTAAATAAACTAAATACAGGTAGACCTTGTAGTAGGTTATTATTTGTATATTGATTATACAAAATTGGAATGATTGAAATGATGAAATAAGATTTAGTAATTATATACAGATTGACCTATTTTATTTTTTTGTTGAGAAATGAAGTGTGTAAAACATTTAATTATGGGCCTAAATATACTTAATATTTTAACAGCCTAGATTTTGACGTCACAATGAAATATGTTTGATAATAACGGAATGGTAAATCTACAATGATGTGAAGGTTACTAAGCATGTAGAATGTGACATGGGTAATTGAACTTATATAATAAATACTTTTGATTTAACTACTTGTAATACAATAATCCAACAAGCCATTTCTTTTATCTTGCGTACATAGTGCGAGAAAGTGAGAAAAACCTGCCATTTGAAAACTTACATTTGTATCCATTTACTGTACATAAGAGGAGAACTTGAGAATTCTGTGATGCAATGAAGAATCCTTGTAAATACCATAAATCATGTCATCAAAATACAGTAAATGTATTAAAAATGGATGCAGGTGGACAATATTCAGACACATCCATGTTATTAAGCATTCTCACTGCTTCACTTGAAAAGATCAAATATTTAATGGAGAATGGTGGATATATTCCTAGCAACAATATATTAGTTGATTCTACTAGTCTAGTTCTATATATTATATTTTATTATTTGACATTAGATAGAATGCAGGTTCATACATTGTAATAGAGTACTAGTAGTCAATGTTTTGCATCAAAAGGGAACTTTGATTATGCTTATTTTTGTAAAAGACATATGTCTGTATGTTGTTATTAACTAATAACAAATAATGCTAAAACGCAATACTTGATGGATCATATCGTTTTTTCCAAATTCTTGTTTTGCTTGGGGATATGTACATGTACATGCAATATGTCTATTGTACATACCATTGGTGTGTACAAATAATGGGTTATTGTATGTACAATAGTTGTGATGTATGTATGATATTCATACAGTACATATTATATTGTTCAAAATAAGTAATCTATGTCTCTATGACAATTATATCAAAATCCCAAGTACAACTAAATAGTAAAATTTCTCTGTAAATAAATATATTGATGTTTTTCTCAATGTTAATATATGACCAGGTCATGGAATTTCTACCCTTTCTCTGAAAGTGGCAGCTGTCAAATGCTATTTGTAATCTGCACTTGAAGCTTAATCTCAAGGTATTGTGGAGGAATACCATAGTTGATGTAAAACTTGGGTGGAGAATTTTGAATTGTAGGAGCTCAGACCTCGCAACAATGGTTATTTGTAATATATTTTCAAGTCATATTTTATTTGTATAGTTGTATGCCAACAAGTTGTGTATTAAAATATGAATACAACTTTCACAAAAATTACAATTATTTGTTTTGTGAATCTTTCTATAAACATTTGTATTAGTGTGTACCCTTTTAACCCTAAAATATCTTCGATTTAAGTACAATAAAGCCAATATATACAAGCCAGGAAAACCTCAAAAATGGCACATATTTCCCCATATTTAGACTGTGACATCCATGTTGGATTTTCATGATTTTCTGAGACATGAATCATAATGACTGAATGACTATAATGCTTTCAATTCATAATGTTATTTTCCATTTAGTACAAAATCCATACTATCAGACTTTAGTAAGAGAGCTCCAAGATAAATCAGAAAAGCAATACACTTTTTGAAATCAGCTCAAAAATGCCTTTGATTTGGGTATGTCCACACTTGTAGCCATATTCTTAAAACCAATGGAAACTTCCTTTTTTCTTATCACTGGGGTACAGCTTGATAAACATCGAATAAATATATTATAAAATGAAACGTGGCTTTTACAATTTCTGCTTAAAATAATCATAATTATGGCCAGAAATGAAAAAATAAGCAAAGACATTAAGACTTGTCAAAAAATGGCGACCATTTTGTTCTTTTAACCTGCATTTAAGCACACCTGATAAAGATTCACTCTTCACGACTGTCTACTGTTTCTAGACCTCTACATTCACTTGAAGCAGAGACGGGCATTCTCATTGTCAGTTGAACGAAGCTGAAGAATCCATTCTTGAGTCAAGCATACTTGAAAGTCAAGCACTGGAATGTCATTGGCTGATATATCAATAAAAACTGAAAGTGTGACAATCCATTATCTCCAAATTGCTCAACTTAGGTAATAATTTATCCATGTGTTCCATCAGTCGTCTCCAAATTCCTCTTCGTCACTAAAATATCCATCTTTTTTGAAACGTTTCTTTTTTGGTTCGTCTGATTCAAGAGAAAAACTTCCACTAGCAACTGCAGCTTGGTACTCTGCTGCCATCTTTTCTTGCTGAAAATATAGTATTTATTTAATTAAATCATGTTTGATTTAAAAGGTTAAGAAATGATTTCAAAATAGTCTGACAATCTCAATACTCTCAACCCGATCATGGACAACTACCACTTCAAAACATCACTTTAGGGTAGGCCAAAACAATGATAAAATTCATATTTCATATAATTTGGACTTCCTAAGCCTTTCTCAACCCATCCTCCTAAGCAGGTATCCAGAATCCGTACCTCCTTCTTCCCCCTGCTATAACCAATTTGGGAGCGCCCGATTAAACTGAATCCTGTGATCTAATTATGCCCAATGACTTATACATGATTTCTGTCGCAGTGTAGCGACAGCCAATCAGATTGCGAGTTCTTAATCGGGGAAATGCTAATTGCTTATCACAGGAGGTAAAAAGAAAGAATATATTCTGGATTTTGAAGCCCTGTGATCGGAGGATGTTCTCAACCTCACATGTATGAAGATATTCTGTGTTGATAAGCTGAGATCATGTGTAGTTGGGTCTGGGTTATCATTACCTGAAACTGTATAGCTGCAGATAAGCTGTCTTCCTTTGGGTCTTCCCCCTGGTCACTATCACTCTCCCCTGTGCTACAACATAAAACTCACAAGATCAAATATCAACTCATTCAATTTTAAAAAGGATAGAAACTAAGAACAGCTTCCACCTTCTGGAGAAATTATAAAATGTATTGACAAATAGCACTGTCTAAAGGGACTGGCTGCGTTTTTAAGTTTTGACCAATCAAAAGGCCAACAATATTCTCAATAGGCATTATTTAGCACTTACTTATGGAATTTTTCATATGCTTCTTCTCTTTCCCTTTCCTTGTCCTTCTTTGTTTTTTTCTTTGGTTTTTCTCTCTCCCCAAGTAGATTCTTAGGACATTTATAGCTGAGGTGGCCTTCCTCCTAGAGTAGAAAATATTATCAGGATACTTTTATTTCATTTGTACATGTACTTGTGTTGTTGAATAAATCCAATAAATATTCAAAAATACAAACATGTAAATGCATGAGGACTGTGTAGTAATATAACTATTGTGCATTTAGTTAATGTTCAAATTCACCAAAATGGACTCTTGCATCAATTCACCCACTCACCTACTTCACCTGATTGTGGAGGTGGGATTTATGCTTGGAGGTTCACAAGGGTCTGAAGCCAGTCTTGTGAAAATAGTCATAGTATGCAGATTTATGCTCTTAGCACAAATACTTACCCCACACTCATAACAGGTTGACTTGTCTGTGTATTCTTTTCTTCTAATGAATTCAGTGGCTCTGCCATTGTCTTTAGCAATGCTACACTTCAATGTTCTTCCAAACATCTTAAACAAAAATGGAAAAAACATATCATATATAAAGTGTATATTGACCTTCAATATATTTAGGCAGATGCTCTGTTAACACTTGGCACAAAACCTATACAAATGATGCCTGGTAGTTATCTAGACTGAAGAAAATATGAATTTACGTAAAAGAAGAACCACTTCTAAAGACATGTGTAATGATTCAACATTGCTTACCTCTGTTTTATTTAGGGCTCTAACTGCTTTCCACGCAGATTCTCTTTCCAAGAAAAGTATAAAAGCAACTCCTTTACTGACATGACTAATCTTGTCTTTAACTATTGTCACTCTGTAACAGAAATAGATAAGACTTGGGTTTACAAACATTCGTTACATAAAAATTGGATAGACATACAAAAAAGGCAGAGGAAATTCATTCATTCTGTGTTTCATCTCGGATAATTATTTGTAAATATATAAGTTTAACAAATACATGTAGCCCATCACGAGTGAATGCAGCCTTCTATCATCTTGTGGATGGATAGTTCAACAAGTTAAACCTAGTCTGGGCCTTATTTCTTATCTGACATATCTTGTGGTACACCCTAGAATTAACGTCCGTGCCTATTTAAAAAATTTAATGGTGCCCTATGGCAGCGCATGAAATTCCATGCGCGTTTAATTAATAACTGACAGTGAGAATTTAGAACCAGTTGTAAAATACCTTCCCTTTAATTCTGGGCGTGGCAAGCCAGTATAAGAGGGGGTAGTTTATTTTGAAACCAAATTGGTGTATTAGGGTCTTACTGAAACATGAATGGTAGTTGTAGGGATTTCAAGCTAACAAACCCATAAAATGTGAACATGAGAAGTAAGTTCTGTATAAAATAATGTAATAATGTATATTTATTGGTATCTGAAGAGGCATGAAGTAACAAATAGTAGATGGTGTTTGTGTGTACTAAGGTGAATGGTGTTAAAGGGGAGTAAAGCTAAGGGTCGAAGAAGTTGAAGAATAATTGAAGAATCTGAAGACTGAATGGTTTCAAAGGGGAGTGAAGCTTAGCGTTGAAGACTTTGAAGACTGTTGGCCCAGGCACTCGATGGGACTTAGGGATAATTACCTTGATAGGGGGAAATGAAGAAAATGAAGACAATTTGAGAAATTATGAGTAAAATCTAAATGTATTGCTTAAAAGCAAAATAAATGGCTGTGACTGAATTAATAAACACTTGTAACACCTTAACACACAAGATAAGACCGAAATTGAAGACAATCTATCCATGCCGTGACCTTGGCTATGAAAGTTAGAAAAACACCCTACCTTGTTAGGAAAACCCCAGCAGCACTGCTCAGAGCTGAGTAAAAACCTGATATTTATATGAAAGTTGAATACCAAACTCACAAAAGTAATGTTTTAGCAACCAATAAACAGCCAGCAATGCTGAGCATTTGCCACATAAATAGTTTTCAATAGACACAGTTGAATGCATATACACATAAATACATGTTGCTGTTCGATTTAAGCAAAGAGAGTAATGTTAACAATAATAGACCATGCACAGTTAAATACTACACTTAAATAGTACACAGAGCTTGATTAACATAAACAGCAGTTATTGAAATACAATGGAGGTTTGTTACACTGCACCCTTCTTTAAAACATGTTCGTCCCGAACATTGCTCAATAATTATAAACATATTTAAATGTCTCTGTCAGTGATTACCTAAAACACATGTTAATATAACATAATAATAAAGTCCATTCTTGTTGAAGATCAACGTATCAATATGACACAATAAAGTCCATTATCGTTGTATAATCAAGTGTCAATGTGACACAAAGTCAAGATCATAATCCTTAATGATCCAATGATTATTGTGGTTAACAAAGTTCAAAAGTTACTCCTGTTGTAGATGTCCTGTTGTAGGTCTTGGCATCATCAGGTTGTTCTGTTGTTCATCTAGTCCACATCAGTCCATCTTCTCTCTGGACTACATCACAGGGTATCTCCAGACTGCAACAATGCTACACAGATGTCCAAATCTATAGTAGCCCAGGATTCAAACAACATAATCCTGATCTGGTAACCATACTCATAGCTAATGCCAAACAAAAGATAGATAGACGTTGCCGTGCCAGTCATATCTTATCGGAACATTTTAGTCACAAACAGATTTTCTAGTGACTACTTCAAGACATAGTAGGTAACATTTCAAAGTCCATTCTCATTGTGCATTTCTGAATCGATTTAGATTCAGAACTTTGGAGCACATTTCACATTGTTTCTAAAGTAGTTTTACTTAGGTCAGCATCCTCCATCATTGTGAGTGATAAAAGGAGCGTCATAATGTAAAACAAGCTTTTAGAAGGTTTCCCAAATGATGGATTTTGGGTTTAGCATGGCAAGTACTTGAACAAACTAGATAAAACACAAAAGAAAGAGGACATACAAACTCTACAATTGTATGTTGATCGGTAAGGTTAATCCTTTCGTTCAACCTAGTAGTATCACTATACTTGCTGGGCATATTCATCTGTACTGCCTATGCTGTCATGACCATAATCAACAATCTTATGATCAGTCATATTTTCGGTTACCATTGTTACAGGTGGTGCCATGTAAGGTAAGAGGGTACTGTACTGCCAATATCCAGCATGTGCTAGAGTAGTTCAACCTCTTTAGGGCGATATAAATAAGGGACTTTAGGGGTCGCTACTTATATAAAGGCACACTTTCCTGTATTCATGGAAGGCTTCATTAGTGTATTCTTCGTAACCTTATAAAGGTTTGGATAATCAGGAACATTCAGTGACTTCTCTAGACTCTCAGCTAGACATGACACTATCTCACAGTTGGGGTTGCCACTCTCATCTGGGGTTTTCTCAGCACAGTCCATTATCAGTATTCCTGCCCAGTCTCCATTTGCATGGGAAGGATATTAAAATGACTCCTCTAGACCTCGGCTAGAGTAGCCACAGGAGTAGGGTAAATGTATGTTCACAATTACAAACATTGGCATTTTGTAAAGGAACAGCAGAATTACAGGGAGGGACAACACAGTACTAATATCATCCTTTCTGACTCAAAGAAGCATGAAGGTGGTTTAATCATTAGTTCTTTGGATTCTGATTGATATTTACCCTGGTTGAGACAGTGATTGTGATTAAGGTTGAGCATAACCTTTAACATCAGCCACAGTTCCGATGATCTATTAAATTCCAGTCCAAGAATCGACTGTGGGATCAACTATCTCATGTCTCAAGTACTTAAAACAATTAACTTTCCCTTGGGTTAGAAAGCAACTGCTGTCTGCAATAGCCATCACCACTACTATCGACAGACAAGCCTTGAGACTGTTTCTCGAGACGTTGGTGATTATCTCGCAAAGATAAGGACTGATGCCTCTGTATCAACAAAGAACATCCATATGAATAAATAAAATTCTCACTGGCAAGAAATTACCCAAACTAGAAACATTAAAATAGGTCCTTCACTATTTACACAGACCTTACCAGGACCTATTGGTTTGGTCTTATCACAATTTAAGGCAGGGAGTTAAGATGGAATTTCCCTGGTCAGATATGGATTATTCCATTTGGTTTGAGAAATTGACACATTATCTCTCAAGTGTGTCTGGGTTCATATGGCTTTGGTTGATACAGTATTGCCAGGGTCTGTTGATGGAGAACAACAGTTAAAATTATGACATCACCAGTACAAGGGAGACAGTGGTGAATATCACTGGAAGCTGAAAACTTTGAAGCGATGATATAATGAGTTGGTATTTTGGCTTTACCATTCACCATGAACCTTGCAATTTACAATTCATGGCTGTTGATGGGCATAAAATAAAACTTTTTGGGTCATATATTTCAGAAAGGTTCATGTATTAGTAAAGTAGGGGGATACTTAAGAATCTAAAGCGGTACTGGGAAGTAGGATGGATTCTTATTGTGATTGCAGTAATGGAAGTCTCATTATCAATGTCAGCCTGGGGTATGTTGTTTAATAGAAACCGACTTGGTCCTGCTGCCCCCAAACAAATTTGGGAAGGTAAACCTGTTAGGAATGGATCCACGGCCATTGGAAACTGTTCACAGATATCTCATGTCCAGCATGAGATGGTTTACTGTCACATTATGCTAGGGGAATGTCTCGCATTTGGATAATTAGATATTAGGCGAGTACTGGGACTAAGGTTTCTGAAGTGGTTGGCAAAACATGATCAGAGATAAAGATCCTAAAAATGGATCATCAATATTAAGATAAAGGGACTAGATCAAGCCATTAGCTTCATCACACCAAGGGATGTATGTTATATCTTGCCCTGGAGATATAACATTGGGAATGGGAAATAGGGGGGAGAGTTGGACTACATTTCCCCTTATTGGAAGAAGACAGTTCCTATGGATGGCTGTAGGAACTGGGAGTGCTGATGGGTTCCACACTAGGCAGATTGGGGATTGGGGCCAGTAAAAAGAAATCTTCAAAATGTCTTCGAAGACCCTTCAAAATACACCATCACAAGTGGGTCTAATCATCAAGGGAATAATTATATTAATCCCACCGCTGCCACCAATGTAAAATACCTTCCCTTTAATTCTGGGCGTGGCAAGCCAGTATAAGAGGGGGTAGTTTATTTTGAAACCAAATTGGTGTATTAGGGTCTTACTGAAACATGAATGGTAGTTGTAGGGATTTCAAGCTAACAAACCCATAAAATGTGAACATGAGAAGTAAGTTCTGTATAAAATAATGTAATAATGTATATTTATTGGTATCTGAAGAGGCATGAAGTAACAAATAGTAGATGGTGTTTGTGTGTACTAAGGTGAATGGTGTTAAAGGGGAGTAAAGCTAAGGGTCGAAGAAGTTGAAGAATAATTGAAGAATCTGAAGACTGAATGGTTTCAAAGGGGAGTGAAGCTTAGCGTTGAAGACTTTGAAGACTGTTGGCCCAGGCACTCGATGGGACTTAGGGATAATTACCTTGATAGGGGGAAATGAAGAAAATGAAGACAATTTGAGAAATTATGAGTAAAATCTAAATGTATTGCTTAAAAGCAAAATAAATGGCTGTGACTGAATTAATAAACACTTGTAACACCTTAACACACAAGATAAGACCGAAATTGAAGACAATCTATCCATGCCGTGACCTTGGCTATGAAAGTTAGAAAAACACCCTACCTTGTTAGGAAAACCCCAGCAGCACTGCTCAGAGCTGAGTAAAAACCTGATATTTATATGAAAGTTGAATACCAAACTCACAAAAGTAATGTTTTAGCAACCAATAAACAGCCAGCAATGCTGAGCATTTGCCACATAAATAGTTTTCAATAGACACAGTTGAATGCATATACACATAAATACATGTTGCTGTTCGATTTAAGCAAAGAGAGTAATGTTAACAATAATAGACCATGCACAGTTAAATACTACACTTAAATAGTACACAGAGCTTGATTAACATAAACAGCAGTTATTGAAATACAATGGAGGTTTGTTACACAGTGAAAGCATAGCACGGAAGTTAAACCCAATCACGGCAACAATAAAATTCAGATTAATAAATGAAAGCCAGGTTTAACTTGTTGAACTAGTGGATGGACTGCATCAAGTGACTGTAACTAAAGTGAAGAAAATCTATGATTTGTTAGTGATTTTGGCTGTGATTCAAGAATAAAATAATATTGAGAATCAACTGAAATATAATAACCCAAACCAAAAAAATATACCCACATAAAACTAGGGATGAAACTGTGAGTCAAAAGATTTACCACAATTTCAGCCTTATAACCTCTAATCAGTATTGAGAAGAAAGTGTTCATTGTGCAGTCCCCACCCCCCCCCCCCTCCTTTACCCCACTAAACGGTCATATTCTAAAGAGTGGAAGCCCAGACAGAACACATCTTATTTGTATTTCTAATAAATAGGTGAAGTTTGCCTGCATAGACGAGAGGATAAACAGATCAGAAGGTACACTACACTCTGTTAAGCATGATAAAAGGCAAGAAGTTTAGTTAGAAATAAAAGAGTTATCTCATGAATGGGACCCTTACATGGCTCCTAAAAGGTAGAAGACACTAAATGGTGTGACACTATAAGCTGAATTTTGTCCACATAAAGCATGTGCACAATACTAAAGACATGTAAAATTGAACTGTCAAAATAATAGAAATTACTCACCAGCTCGCCTCTACCGGAAGTTATGATACGTTATGGTGTAACTACGGTAATTAATTTTAAAATATTGAAAAAATCAACAACATTCAATTTCTAGGGTGTACAACCATTTTCGAGCGAATTTGCCGATATAATAACAATATTTTTGCGTTCCCCTAGGCTATATATAAACTTCATCAATACACAGTATATTCAACATAGGTTTTGCTTCTCGATTTTTAAATATCACTATGCAAAGACAGGGACTCATTTTAGGTAAAATCATTGCTTCACCAATGAAAATTAAAGGGAACGTTAGCTCACAAAATAAATAAATCCATTACAATGTTAAGTATATGATTTGAAAGATTGTCTGGATTATATGTGTGATCGATTGATGCATAAACAAACATATTCATTTCAACTTGCAGACCTCCATTCTGGCTCATGTATAGGCCTAAGACGCCATATTGCCTTATGTATTGTACTGCCCATGCGTGCATACTTAATGCGTGACGTCACATCGACAGAGATCAGCGATCAAGTTTGACTAAAAAATTAAAAGATCCACACTTAACAGCACAAAAATGATATCAATGATCGCCTATTTCCTATCAAATAAGTGTAGGATGTAAGGTTTAACATTTTTCATGTTATTTAGTATTTACAGAAGCAGAGCTTGTAAAGAAACCAAGTTTTAAATTCCGATTTTGACTGTTGACAAAAATAAAGAAAAGAGAGAAAGAGGCGACTTGTTAGAAACAATGACATGAAATTGTGAATAAAAAAGATATTATTGTGGGTTTTATTTTTTGAGAGTTCATCAAATACACTCATGTGTATTAATTTAAATATGTATTGTAATACCTCTCAGTTCTACCAAGGATTATAAAAACTGATCGAAATGGCTTCGTTTTTAAAGTATAAAAAACACTACCCTACCCGGAAGTAGTATAACATGTATATTGAAACCATGTGTAAACTGTAAATCACGTGAATTGGCTGATGCAATCAGGATGTGACTAGTACAAAGTAACTATGATGCAATCAGGATATGACTTGTGCAAAATAATTGGCTTCACCTAGAATTCGCGATCTTTGCTCTTTAGCATAACATGAAGACATGTTTTGTGTTTAAGTAGCTAGATTCAAATACAAACTAAATGAATATAACATAAACCAACCATAATTTGTTCCAATCATGGCGAATTTTCAAGGAAATACGTGTAACTGAATGTAAATCAACAGCGGAGCTCTTCAATTATGAGGTGAGAAAAATTTAAAAATAAAAACAAAAATAAATCTCACAGAATAGAGCTATTTATACGATTCTAAGTACATTTTAAGTGCTCCATACATTAATGTAAGTATAAAAGCCATTAACCTCAACTGGGAAGCACTTTCCAACTATTTTTACGGCTTGAATTGTAAGAAAATGGCACTTATCTCAAAAAATGGAAATTTGAAAGAATCTCAATTTATTGTGAAGATGAAGTTTATATATATCTGTATATGGGGGTGCGATTATATAGTCATAGTATGGGCTAATTCGCTTAAAAATGGCGATATATACCTCAGAACTTGTATTTTGTGATTTTTTTCAATATTTTAAAATTAATTACCGTAGTTACACCATAACGTATCATAACTTCCGGAAGAGGCGAGCTGGTAAGTATATTTCAGTTCTTTTGACAGTTCAATTTTACATGTCTTTAGTATTGTGCACATGCTCTATGTGGACAAAATTCAGCTTATAGTGTCACACCATTTAGTGTCTTCTACCTTTTGGGAGCCATGTAAGGGTCCCATTCATGAGATAACTCTTTTATTTCTAACTAAACTTCTTGCCTTTTATCATGCTTAACAGAGTGTAATCTGATACTTACTTCACCACTTTTCCATATTTTTCAAATATTTTATGCAAATCGTTGTTTGTCAGTGAAAATGGAAGATTTCCGACATAAATTGTACTTTTACTTGGAGCTAATTTACCACTCATCTTTTTTGCTTCATTTCAGTGCCACATACAATTGGCATTACACTTAATATCGCTAAAACCAGTACTATTTTTAAAATTTAATTTTGATACTGGGCGCAGACATCTTTGATAATAAACACAGTCCAAATATTGTGTATTCTCATATTAATACTTTTATCTGAAAGGACATTTCTCAATTTGATGATTTACTCAATACTTTATGTTATGTATCAACATATATTGAACGAATAAATGATATTTGATTATAACTATGAGTCTAATTAAAGAATATATTGGACTGTGTAATAGTGGCATATCTCAAAACTTGGAATACGCATTTACAGTGGCTTTGGCATGGTACTGGGTCCGCCGGACTTTGGCTATGTTAATGTACACACTGAACAATATCATCCAGTAAATTCAAATATACAAAGTGTGTTTCAGCATTTTAGTGCATTAATTAAAGGTAAATGGTCAACTGAGTATCAGCCAGAGTGAGATTCCACTCATTAGTTAGCTCCCGACGGATCGAGAAGTCAAATCAATATCTACCGAACCCTAATTCTCTCAGCATGTGATATATAGATCTTGGTGCAATTTTGTTATCCGAATGACCAAATGTAAAAGTAAGTTGCACCCCCCCCCTAATATGAATTGACTCATTGTAATTGACTATAAAATACGGCAAAGCCTTCAAAGTAGACATTGTTCCGCCGTATTCAAACGACATCATTTTATCATAAGAATCTATATGAGGTAGAGGAATTTTTAAAATATTATGTACACCAGATACATACCTGACAAACTTTTGAGTAGAATTAATACAATGAATTTTAAATTTATCTGGGCAAAAGGCAGATTTAAAGAGGATGAATTGAAAAAGATTCCTGACAAAGTGAACAGGGATGTACCTACAAGAATATAAATATGAAGGGTTAAAAATGATAAACGCTAAAGATTTACAAATAGCTTATACAACACAATGGGTTAAAAAGTTGCAAGAAAGAGGCAATGGTCACTGGAGAGGTTTCCCCGGCATGTACATGTATGGAAAAATGGGTAATGGACTCAGTATTTTTAATTCAAACATAGATTTTGATAGAATCTGAGACTAACATAGAAGGTTTGCATAACTTGAGTAATTTTTATAAAAATGTATTACATGTATGGTTAAAACACAATGATTTTAAAAATGAGAGCATTATTTGGAACAATGAAAATGTAACTCTCAATAATTCTCCATTATTTTTTGAAAACTCAGGATTGAAAAGGGCATTACATATATTTCAGATGTTGTCCAGGATAGGGAAATGTTAGCCTATGATAACATTGTCCAGAAAATAGCGAGAAATGGCCAAACAATTCTTCAATATATAATGCACTTAAAGCATGTTTAACACAAGATCTCCTTATCAAATATGAAATGGAAACACCTTGTACAAAATTTTTTTTAAAGGCATTGAGAGCCATCTTTTAAACACAAGAATTGTGAGAACAAAAATTGTTTTAGAGAGAAAGTGTGACATAAAATTTAATGGTGAGATTCTAAACGATAAAGTCTGGTCTCAATTTTTTGAATGTACAACGGATACTACCCTTTTGGTAATTCAATGGAAAATTTTACATGGTATTTACCCTCAAAATATTTATTTGAAGAAATGTAACATAGAAAACTCTGACATCTGTAACTTTTGCAACGCACATCAAAATATGACAGTGACCACTTCTTTATCAATTGTGACTGTATTAAATCAATTTGGAATGATGTAAATGTTACAAATGATCAAAAAGTTGGAAAAGCAATTGGTAAAAAAATAGATTTACTTAAAACATTGGTAATTAAAAAAGCTATACATGACTTAAAAAAGGGTCAATACAGCTAGTAATGTAAAAGCTATTTTTGATAATGAAATAATGATCAGAAAGATGTAATGTAATTTGAAATTTCTATAATTGTATTTTATCTAATTCTATGCATGTAATGTAAAATATGTTTATTAATAAAGTTTGATTTTATAAAAAAAAAAATGTATACCAGATATGAAAATCCCATATCACAGCTGTAATCATAAACAAAATAAGTCATGGAGGGAGGGGCAATTAGTTTAGAAATTAAACATCAGGAAGATTTGCGAACGATATAGACTATTGAAATGCTAATTGTCATTTTATCTGTCTGTTGTATGATGCCGTTACTTGATTTATTGCCTGAGCGATTGACAGGATTTCGATTTGTTTCCTACGATGGCGATTTCTAAGTGATATATACCAATCTGGGAGAATTATGCACGCGTATATTGAAACGGTCTTTTTATCTGTACGATGTCAGTTGCTTTATTGCCTGAATAATTTACATGATCGATGATTGTTTGTTTTGCTGATTGGTTGGTTTATTGGTAGATTACTTGGTTGCTTCATTGGTTGGATGCCTGTACGTCGAGTTGGGGGTCAGTGGCTTCTTACTTCATTACAAGCTTCCGACCTATGATAGAACCTAATGATTGAGCGTGGAACCCGACGATGGCCAGTTGCTGAGGCCTTGGCCAGTTGGCATACGTTATAAAATGTTAAATAATCCCCCAGTGTACTAATGTTGGTAATGCCTAGTGTATAACTGTATATGTAAATATACTAGATTACTATCTACTACTATGGGTTAAAAGTGCAGATCTTAACTGTTTTTCGAAAAACCGTTTATGTAACTTAAGTGAGGAAGTAAATCGACGATTCTGTTGTCCTCTGAGCTATTTTTTCGCAAAAATGTACATTTTCTAAAACATATGATACTGATGCACGTTGTGAGAAAAAACGTCGTGGGGATTCTGCCTGCAACGCGTGAAATAAGGAAAAAAGAAAAATCGTGCCTTCGACGGTTCGTTTTGGTAACCAGCGTAATCGAGTGGATCACCAGTGCTTTGAATTAATACTAATATGTTGCAAAAGTCCCCTAATCAATTACCATAGTAACAGGTATTGTCAGAAAAGTGAGCTCCTTGCGTTTATTCATTTAAAACTGATTATAGTAAAATTAATTCGAACACAACTTATTACAAAGTTATTACAAATGGTTACAAAATTTGTTACACCAACAAAAAAACTGTGAGCGGTATGTCATCACTTGATCGTGGCAACATAATAAACAAGAATTACAATTATTTAACTATTTCTAGAATGAAATATATTTCTAAAAGAAGTCTGAGATGATCAATGTTCCTAAGGGATATGCTATCAGTCAATAAAAATGAGTGAATGAACGAATGAATCCTTTTAATACAACTTATTGTTGACAATTAAAAACTTTAAATTGTGGTAAAAATTATCTGACAATTGACCAATGGCGACTGATCAGAAATTTTAAAAATCTAAAAATGTATGTACCTGTAAATATCATATACAACCTTACAGATTAACATGCATACATAGGCTTCTTCATCATTATATGATGCCTTCTTTAATTTTCATATTCACAAATTGTGAACAAAATCACCAATTTAAATGTCTTCAATATTATTCTGTAATAAGATTCAATGATATTGTCTATGATACTTTTAAGTCACGAATACTATATAAAGTAACTAAAAAGTGCCAAATAACCCAAGTTACAGTATAAAGTAAACCCTTCACCTGTTAAACGTGAACACTTTTGATAGATTTCAGTAGGTGTTCATTGAATCATAGAAGAGTTCACATTTAAGAGTTGGTGTTCACTCACATATTTCACTGTACAAATATTCAATAATGCCCATTATAGTACTACATGTATGTACAATTCCCACAATTTATTGCAAATATGATCATACTTGTATTTACATATATATATATAGGACTAGAATAATGGATAAATATGGTATATACAAAACTGTAGAACAGTCCCACATGTTTAAAAGATCCACTCTGGTCATGGTCTCATATTTTGGTATTTCACACTTATCTTGAATTGCTTAATAATATGTGAGTACATTGACTTAAATGTTGTGTAGCTTGATCACCAATTAAGAATAATATTTAAAATTAAATAATTTGCTGGATAGTCCAATCCATTTCAAAATCACCATCAGCATCCATAATGTTTGAATAGTGGATAATCCCTGAGGAAAGTATTCATGTAACTCAATTGTAACAGATTCATTGAAGTGACACAAATGATTCGTTGTTGAAGAAAATAATCTACCAAATCTCTTTTTCCATATTTGATATGCAATATAAAAATGAGACTGAAATATTGCTATTCAAACTCTGGTATGTCATCAAAGTCATATCCTTGGTAGCCCATATATGCACAGTATGCTATCCTCACATGGTAGATCCCAGGCAGGAACATGATGATCCCTATTATAAGTACAGGCCAGGTCCTATCATTGTACTGAAACACATTCACACAAAATTAAATCTAAGTGGATGTAATCATATTTTTGTCATTATACAATGAAAACAAAGTAAAAGTCTAAATAAAGCTAAATGGCCATGATGATTTAACAAGCTGGAGGAGTATGACCCGATTGTAAGAGATTGTAATCTGATGATAAGTATTTTAATTTGAAGGGAGGCATAGGGACAAAGCTTTAAAATAAGTTTGAGTCAATGATCTACTTTCTATGTATTAATTGTCATGTATGACTTTAATTTATCTTAAATCATACCAAGCAATATAATATGAGAAGGAAACATTTTGAGAGTGGAATATTAAAAATAGGTAACATGTACAAATGAACCTTTAATCTTCTAAGTAAAAAGCTATCTTAAGATAAGATAATCTAATTTCAATCAGACTACACTGATTTTACTTACTTTTGGATCTACGAATCTTCCTGAGAGAAGAAGTGCTCCAATGACTAGAAGGATAGTTCCTACAAGAAACAGTACAGTAGCCAGGGCAATGGCTTTGTATGGCACTTTGGGAGGAGGCTTCTCAAACTGAAATATAAATCACAAATGGTATATCTAATAAGAATATTAATTCAAACTATTCAATAAATACCTCATACTTGGAAAACAGGTTTTTAAATTCAAAATACATGCATTGAGCAATTTTATTTTTCATAAAAGTCACCCATTCAGACTCATGTACTCAGATACATGTACCCTAGGATAAACATACATACTTATATATATTAATCCCAGATGTAAGTAAATTATATTGCCAAAAATACTCTATGTATCATATAAGCCTTCTATTCTTTTCAAAATTTTATTATCCCAAATCACCTGTGTATCAATAAATCCATCGTCTGATCTTGTAAGCTTGTGATACTGCACTGAGCTTCCTTTAGCTTCTTTCACAATGCTTCTTTTAGGCATCATTGATTGGTTGTTTTGTGGAATGTTTACAGTGTGATCTCTCGTCTTCCTATCTATGTTTAACCTCACATGGTCTGCAGAATTAAATACGTCAATGATGCACAGTAACAGGGTCTATCTGAAAGATCATTTAAAATACATGTACAGTTGTACTAACAAAGTTATTTGCAATATGGGGTAAACAGAAAACATTAGATTTAGAAAGTAATTAAGTGATTATAAGTAATATAAATAGTTTAGCATCACTGATTCATAGGGGACTGCCTCCAAGACATTCATACTGAGAATTTTTTATTTTCCATCTAAATTTGATACAGACAACAGTAAACAGGGGTGATGTCAATGCGGTAGCCTGACAGTCGTCTCCAGTGTATATCAACATTCCCAGGAGGGTACATTCGACTATATCCTATTTAGTCTGAATAATATTCAGACTGAATCTAAATAAATAAATAAATAAAAATCTCATTCAGTCTGTTGGACTAGAGGGTACATGGGCCAACCAGGAAGTTTTATTATTGAAACCAAACCAGCATCTACACTGTAGATGTATTTTCAACTGTTGCTGTTTAAGTATATTCTATTCAAATTATATGACTGTTTAACTATATATCTGATTTAAATGGGCTTATTAGCCTTTTTGTAGATTATTAATGTAGATGTTTCAAATGTTAGCCTACTGTATCTGGTAGATCTATCTGCAATTTTATTTGAAAAAATCAATACACATTACAACCATCTAAATGCTGACATAATTTGTCATATATGCACATTAATTTAATTTCAAAAACAAAAAACGACACCTAACCCACTAACTACCTGTGAAAATAAACCAATCCATTCAATTATTACCATAAAATCCAACAAATAAAATAGAAAATATTTTTTCATTTTCTTACCAAAATCTATTTGCCGGAAATGAATAAGAGATGACCTACTTTTTCTACATTCAAAGACCAAAATGTAACAACAAAATCATTTATCTATCTGATATCAAATGCTTTCTTATTGAATATCTTGTCTTCTCAGACTGACAGATTACGTGTACAAAGAGGAGGAGGAATGTAAACAGAGAGTTAAAAAGTATGTCGTAAAAGTAGGTCATCTCTTATTCATTTACGGAAATAAAAAATGGTGTTATTAATTCTGAACAATTTATGAGAATAATTGCTGTTTTAGATGATTTTACGCACTTTTTAACATTTTACTATGATAGAAAGGTTCTACAGAAATATGCCTTCATAAAGAATCAGGACTGTTTCCCTACTTATTTGGATTTTGTAAAGAAAAGGTCTGTCAAATTTGGTTTGCAATAGACTAATTCTTACTTCGGTCCAAAGCCTTCTCTATATTCCGGCTTTGAGGAGGAAGATTGAGCTGCCTTAGTATTATAAATATTGTAAATCATTGTGTCACACGCACAGTAAATATGGCATAATAATATGAAATATACCTTTATGTATAGATTTGAAGAACATCAGCTCACATCCCCGTCTGAATCTATTGTTATATTTGATTTCTTTAAGCGAGAATAATTTCAAATGTTATTCACGTCCAGAACCGGAAGCCATTTTTAGCTGCAGCGAGAAAATTTCACCTTGTGTCAAACTCCGAAATGAAATTTTGAAATATCTAAATCCAGACAAGCAACGCTCCATTCTAAATATGATTAATATTCTTAAAAATATTTATAAAATTTATTAAAAATGAGTTCTAGGTGCGTGTAGGTGCGTGTAGCACAGTACATACGAAATCAATGAAGTTTCGTCTAGCTGTAAGCTAGAGACTCGAGTAAACTAATTCAACTTTGAACTAAAAAATACGTGTAAAAATTGGGGTTGGTGGATTTCCTTTCCATGATAACTCTACTCTATTGTAGACTATATTCCATCGCATGTGCCTTTTGCCTACATGTATAAATTATCTACTGTATATCTCATTTCCATTAGGTACAGCTGGAAAATAACATTTTGGGAAAAATTGCTATACCTGCACATGTTATTTTCTTATACAAAATTAAGTATGAAGGCATGTGTGTATTTCCTTCCTTTTTCAGGAAATTACATTGTCTACTTTTAGTAAACTTGGTAACAGGTCATTGGTAGCTCCTGTGTTGTCTGGAAACTTCAAAAGAAAATTTGGAAAAATAGAAAGCGTGAAATATTATTATTTCCTGGAGTTACCATTGAACTCCTACCAAATCATGTGCACTGTGCAGGTATAGCAATTCTTCCCAAAATGTTATTTTCCAGCTGAACCTATTATATTGTAATTGTCTGATCAATTGTACTCCAGAATCCTTGAAACGCCTCACAGACATATGAATACATACAGCAGATTGTTACCCAACTCTACCAACAAATCCTCAACATGTCTAGTGGTTGGAATCAAGAAACGAAAACAAGGCTATCTGATAAGATCCATGCTAACATGAATGAGATGGGCTCACTTACCAGACAGATCCTCAGGGGATCAAAATCAAATGATGTAAGACAGCATGTTATTTTTAGTGACCAAACTGAAGATGAACTATAGCAAAGTCTAGGCTATTCATCGTCTATCATTGTTTATATTATCAGAGACATATAAAACACATATGTCTCTGATATCATGTATATTATTTGTATTGTGGGAAACATGATAGATTAGTTACGAATGAGCAGTGGGACAAGCGTGTCACAGATTTATTTATGGTACATAAATGTAGGTCAAATAAGACACAGCCTTTTTTGGCAAACTCATATTCATGTTCGTTCATGTATAGATTTAAATCATACATTGTGACATTTTGCATGTATGAATTTGTCTGATTTCAGCTTCTGGCACAAGCAGCAAAGAACTTTGCATACCAGGAATCTGCTATTGAGAATTCTTTGGCTGTAGGTTTAGTATTAATTTATATTATAATTTTCAAGATGTACTTTAAAGGAATTACATGTAGTCTGTGGATTAAAATTATTGTAATGGCTCATTTACTGTAAAATATTTACATTGTTTTGTGAATCTCCTTGTTGCTTTCCAAGAAAATAGTTCAATGACTTTAAGTACAATTATATGGTTTGTATATTTTTGTTCAATTAAGTCTCACAAGGAGAGACTAAAAACATTAAGTCTAGAACCAAATGACTTGAGTAAGCACATGCTAAGTAAAATATAATGACATAAATGACATAATCATTTTTTAATATTTCCTTTCCAGACAATGAAGAAAATGAGCATTGTAAGCAGCCAACTACAATTCCAGTAAGTACACGTACATGTTTAAAAAGTAATGTGGTACAAAAGTGGAAAATACCCAAAATTGCTCTATGAGGGTATCTGAGATCTTATCTGAAACAAGAGGGTATTTTTGATTGGTCTAAAATGATTTGTCAGTTTCAATACTGTTTAGTGGAAGATTCAAAATGTTGATTGTGATGGCTTCTTTGATTCAACACTTAAAAATAGGCCTAAATATAATTTCTGGAATAATTTCAAAAGAAAAGCCCATGGAAGCCCATTTATGAGGACTTAGGATTTCACATGGGGAAATGCATTTAATTGATGACCATTTTTATGATATGATTATGATTATTATTAAAGTGATGAATCAAAATATTTAGAATTTCATTTTTGTTTAAAGTGGTAATGAGATAATTTATGTAAATTTTGTTGCAGGGCTGAAGCTATAGAGAGAAGGTAAGATACACTCAAATTTCTTTGGTCTGAAAGTGTGCCTATTTTTCTAAAAGTTACGGTTTATATCGAGTTAATTTTGAAGTTTAAATGCCATGGTAAATTCTCTATTATTACTGCAACAATTTCAACAGTTCACTTACTTTCATAAAATAATATTTTAATATGTTATATTTGAAATTGCGAGTAAATGCATATTTTCACCCAGTTTTGTAAGATATAAAACTATTTATAAAAAACTTGTTATAATTTCATACTGAAAACACATTAATATTATTATTGATCAAACATATCTCTTTCAGTATGGAAACAATGGATAACATTCAAGATCAGCTGAAGACCATACAGAAATAAACTTTATACTCAATCCTACATTCCCATACCACAGCACTACCTGTTAATGGTACATGATCATTTCCAATCTTTGTGTGGATGTGGATATTCAAATTCCTCCAAAGATTGTTTGAGTAAAAGTAGTCAGTTATTGAGGACAATGAGATCAGCTGCCTCAGATCTTATTATAAAATAAAATGGGCCACACCTCTTGACACAAATTCTCAGAATTCAAGAGTACAATGGGATAAAAGTTTAGCCATGAACATTCTTCTCTTTGAAACAGTTTTCAAACAGTTTTTTCTGGGAATCTGAATTCTGAATTCATTAGTGCATTGCATTGTTCTTACATTGCCTTTGGGTTTGAACCATGGTTGCATCTCTATTTTTATTTCTGGTTGAAAGAACACAAAAGTGCCGAATTTTAAACAACATGGTAGAAAACAAAAAACCTTAAAAATATAGATGGGACCACTGGTGAACAAAATAGGAACTAGATATGTAAGAAATATATTCAACCTATATGGTGTCCATTGATGGGACTGAAATCCTATTTGGTGTTATAATAGTATGGTAGGAATAACTTATTGGTCAACCTTTTGTAATCGTGGGCAAAGCATGAAAATCTCAAAGGTCAACATTTGGGTTTATTAGATTTGCTAGATTGTGATAACAGTAAACTTTGAATCCATTTATTGAACCATAAACAAAATTATTTTGTTAATATTTTATTTTATTCCCAAGAGATCGTTTAATATAAAATACAATAACAATGTAACTTATAAAAACATATTGTACTAAATATTTCATTTTATGCATTGCTGTAAATTGCTTTAATTTGATGGCTGTTTTATTTTGCGGATTTGTTGGATTGATAAAAACCACCAAATTTAGTCTCCAGCAATTTTGAAAAATCCCCATTAATCTCCATGGATTTTTGTCCAGTGACTTTTTCATGTGTCAACATCCATGATAAAACAGTGAAAATCCAAAAACATAGGGTCAATCCGCCAAATTAAATAACAGTCAAAATTTGCCAAATACACCAAATTAAATAGCCCTAGCACCAAATTAAATCAATTTACAGTGTGTAATTTTACAATACAATGTTAAGGTCAGGGTGCACTTTGATGAAATTTGATGACCATATTGTGCTATTTTCAGATAAACATAACTCATTTCACACATCATCTACATCTTTCATTCTTGCACAAAAGATGCATGAGTGTACCTAAACCATTAATTGAGGGTTGATAATTCTTCAGAATGTTTGAATAACTAGAATATTCAGTGGTTTACTTTTCAAAATTGCCAAAAAATTCCAACATGCACCCTGGCCTTAATATCAGATAATACAATGGCTGTAATAAGTTGGAAATAGTCCAAAAATGGGGTGCTTCATCTAAATGTACTCTAATCATCATCAAATGCTTCACATATGAACTGTACTTATATGATACCGTTTCGTATAAATATAAGTATTATTTATACAAATTATTTGCTTTGTTTTATTGAATATGAGTCTGACCTAGGTGAGTGAATATAAAGGCATGATCAAATCTATGCTTCAAGGCACATTGCATAGTTTCATGATTGATTTAATTGGAATATTTCAGTATAAATTATAATATTGACCTATCTATCAGTCAATAGACTTGATATATAAAAATGTTGATTCCTTGACTGCCTTAAAATCCATCTAACTACCTACATTTTCAGTAGTTACCTTGACAATCATACTAATACTCTAAATACTAAAATTAGCTAGGCCTCGTGCATATAATAGTCAACTGGCTAATTAATAATTATTGTTCAGCAGTTGAATCACTAATCAGTTCAAAATAAGGCACTTATATTTGTGTAAAATCTTAATTCAATCCCACATATCTATGAGTTTCTGATGTTTTTCTAACATTTCAAGTACTTAATGTGTTATTGCTACTTGTACATTTAACCATATAAACCATATTATGACTAAATCTCATATATAAATGCATTACCTTTTTCTTTATGTGACATGTTATTGCTACTTGTACGTTACATAAAAGCTAGATTATTTTAACTAAACCCCAGAACTAGAGAATCGGCAACTCTACGGAGTAGCAAATCTCACCAAACAAAGCAGTCCTCTGTCCTAAGGGTATTAGTAAATTTGAACTAAATCCATTGACTGGTATTTCAGCTATAAAAGATTCCATTTTTTATAAAAAATGGTGGCCATTTTGAATTCAGTGGCCATCTTGAAAATCCCTTCTCAAACAGAGGTCTATGTGCATAAGCCATCAGCATTATAAAATTTGAATCAAAGATAACATTTTATTTTTAGAATACAGTAGCCATCTTGAAAATTCATACTTGAGCAGTTTTTAATCCCTTGGGCATCAGCATATACAATTTGTACGAACTCCGTTGGCCAGTATTTGAGTTATCAAAGATTACATTTTTTCAAAAAATTCAGCGACCATCCTGAAAATTCTTTCTTGAGCACAGTAAGTTGTCCCAAGGGCATCAGCATAAAACATTTGAACCAAATATGTCGACTGGTATTGCCGGTATCAAAGATTTCATTATTTACAAATAAATGGGAATTATTTTGAATTCAGCAGCTAACTTGGAAATCTCTTCTTGAGCAGAGTCCCATGTCCCTTTGGCATCAGTATATAAAGAACCAGAACTGTTGACTGGCATTTGACTTATCAAATATCACATTTTTATGAAAAATGGTGGCCATTTTGAATTTAACAGCCATATTGAAAATTAATACATCAACTGGTATTTGAGTTATTGCCCAGACAGACGAACTAAGGAATGGACACCTCCAATATGTAATAAGTTAATGACTAAAACTAAATGCAAGCCAATAATGCAATAGGCACTAATCTCTGCACACTCAGTAGCTGAGTGAACAAAGATGATTGGGGCTAAGGCTGTATAAATGCAGTCAATAGGAAATTGAAACATAATATTCAGTGAGGTACAGCAGTTTGTTATAATTTTGCTAAGTTATAACGAGTTGCTTTATGTCCCCACAGTCTCAGCCTACTGAGTCCACCATCTGGGGCTATTGTAATACGAACATGGCTCACTGGCATAGCATCGTAGAGTTCATCTCCAGAATAAATATGTCTCTTATGAGCGCTGAGTTTTTGTACAGGCATTAAAGCTTGCCATGCTACAGAGGCATTGTCATATTGAGATACTAGTTTCTCTTCATCAGCTTCACTGCTAAGACATCCTGGAAATGAAAAGTGAGATATGTGAATAAAACACAACATAGCATTTCATAACTGATGATTTTCTTGGTGCAAAATGTTTGGGAATATATATAGTGTGCCTGGGGAGCACAGGTTCGGGAAATATAGCCTGTATACTGTACATCCCAAACATGCACCAAAAAAATTAATATGAAATTTTTCACTATTTTCAATAATATGAAATTTTTCACTATTTTCAAAAAATCTAAAAACTAGGCATGTTAGAGTTAGCCGATCATGTAACCGAGACATGCATGTTATATGGCTCTGATGAAATGAATAATAGAGCATTCAAACTTTTCACATGAGCCCTTGGCTCAATGATTTCATTTCATTAACTGACTAGTACTCCCTTCCCCATCACTTCTCTTCAAACACAAATATAATTTAACATCATTTTACAAAAGTAAATACCTTCTATCTTACAAGAGTCTGGATAATTGCCTCTAAAATGAGTGGTATCAACCTCAATCTGAAAGAAAATTACAACAAGGCATTAACATACAAAATGTCACCACCTGCTATTTGTTACACATGTTGAACACCGACTGCCGGATATCAACCAACAAACACTGAACACCCACAACCAGACACTGTCCACAAAAAAGTTGGAGACCATAACAATATGTCTCCTATTGTGTTTAACTAAACAGCTTTTAATCGAAAATAAAAAAAATCAGAGATTTATTAGTTAATTTATCTAAATTTACATTTCAAAGGACCATGATAAACTTCAAAAATGTTGGCCTGAGTATCTATTTACAGGGTTTGCATATACCTTTTCTATGGTGCCAGGATGCCCAAGTCTAAATACAGCCCACTCACATCCTGGCACTTGGAGAATTCCTCTGTTATCAGCCTCCAAGATGGATGGGCGGTCCAACTGAAAAAATTGTGGTGTGGTATCAATAATTTTGCCTCTGGATAATCTATGAAATTCAGCAACATTTAAAAAGTTCACTCTCTGAATGGTTCTTGTATAGCCTTTTCATCAGGCCTGTAATCACCTACAGTCCAGCTCCCTATAGGGGGGCTTTACAGTATATATATTATATATAGTGATTATACAGTGGTTCAACATGTATCATTTTCATAAATGATAGCTAAAATAAATATATGAGCGAGTGAAGAGATTTCAGTGAATGAGTCAATTCTATGATGGAGAGAATTTTGCTTTTGTAAGAAAGATCACTTGATGAAACTGAATTCTCAGCAATTTTATCTTTTAGATATTAGAAAAAAATTATAAATGGCACAATAATAATACATATGACATTATATAACTAAAGCCAAGTATTAAAAAATACCACTAATAAAAAAGAAGTAATAATGTAGGTATTCCTCACCCGTCTAGCTGTTTCCCAGCCATCGGCCATTGAGGCTGCTTGTCCTGGACCAATCATCTGTCTCGGATGACCATAAAAGGCATTACTATACCCTATACAGATACCACCATTTAACATTGCACATAAGTCCATTTCCTGAATGAGAAAATGTGTATATGAGATCCATATGAAGTGAGATTGCCACCCTTTCTTTATATTACATCTTATAAAGGTGTTCACTTGGAGAGCCTTTGCTACTAGTGGGGTAACCAGGATCCAAAAGTAGACAAGGCAAATTTAAATAGTCAAGGGAAAACTTAGAGGATATATTATGTATATCATACTTCTATGGGACATACTTTTGAATTTGGCTAAATAAATGAAAAACATAAAAAAATATCTCAAAAATATTTTTTGTGAAAATGTTGGCAGATTATTTGCCATGGTTGCCTCATATCCTGGTACCCCATAATGGAAAAGGGTTTAGGGAGGTGTACATTGTTATGGACACTCATCACCTTGGTTACTCTCTACTTACCTTCTCTTGTGAAATCTTGCTCCAGTCAGGGTTGGCCTGACCATACACTCTCAGTCTAGCAATACCACCATCTGAAATACATTCAACATTCATGTCAACCTGTAAATCCCTAACTTAATACTAGAATAGTATACATTTACCACCAATGAACACTGAAATGTCAATAAGTGATCAGATTTAATGGGAGAAATATATGGTGCATTAAAAAAATTATTTTTGGAACAAAATAGAAAAATTGTCATGATTAAAAAGAAAACCAACAAGCTTTTAAATTATTCAAGACAAAATATTTTGTGTTTTGAAAGATCATTCAAGTATAGACATGCCTGGGAAACTATTAATACGTAGATGGGTCCAGCGTGTCTGGTTCTGGATGTGTTGATTGTCTACTCTGAAGTAGTTATTGCAGCTCCCTTTAAAGCCCGGTTCTAACTTGCTCATTGGCACTAATTCGGTCCAATCCTGAAACATCAGTATATATTTCAACCAAGCATATACTACAGTACTATAGATTTATATAACTTTGAACTAATCCATTTTAGTTGTACAGTATATCACAGAATATTTTGCCCTCTTCTCCGTACATTTGCCAATGTATAATTTGTCCAAACCATAAAATAAAAAATAAAGCGAAAAATGGAAGACATGGCTGCAATGCTATATATGCAATGTTGATCTGGAAAAGCCAGTCGGTCCTGTAGCTCAGTGGGAGAGCACTTGCACGGAAAGCGAGGGGACGTGGGTTAGATCCCCACTGGGGTGGACTGACTTTTTCACACCAGCCCTTAGCTCAGGATTTCATTCTGTGTTTTTATACTAACTAATATGGTAAAATAATTTCCAACTCACCTCAGATTTGAATGATGCAATATTTTCCAGATCTTCTGGGGAACATTTAGTCCCCATTGCACTGGTCCTTGCTGGTAACACTGGAATATACATATATAAATATATATACATTTACATACATTTATATACATATACAAATACATATTCTGTATTGCTCTGGTCTTGCTGGTAACACTGAATAGAAAATAGAAGATAATTTATTTTTAATTTAACATGATATGCCAGAGTATTGCAATTTGTGATTGATATTATTGATCTACCTGAAAGAAATGTTAAAAAAGGTTGACTACAAAATGCAGCCCTCTAGTTCTTTTCTAAATTAGAGATACATTTTTGGGGTTACCCTGTATACAGTGACATGGATTAAATCATTCTGTGTTCTAAAAGTTTTAAGCATTAACACACAACAAACAAATAAATAATCAAGGCATTAACATGCAAATTGTCACCACCCGCCATTTGTTACAGACACCAACCACCCAATGGTGTTACAGATTCCAGAGTCCAGACACCAACCACCAAACGACTGCCACAAACACCAACCACCAAACAACTGCCACAAAAGAGATTATAACAATGTCACCACTTCTTGTGGTGACATAAAAATAAACAAACAAAAACCAACTCACTTTTATCTAAACTAGCAGCCTGGATGGATATTTTTGGAACAAAATTTCCTGTGAAGTATGATGTGTCAACATTAAAACCATGAATTGTACCAGGGACACCTGAAACAAACAGCATTTTTATTTCAACCAACCAATCTTTTAAATAGCCCAAAAATCTATCATGTTGCTATTGCAACAGTTGCATACTGTAGTTCCTTTGCCATAAAAGCACATATACTTGTATGTCCTCTAATTCATGGATTTATCTTTGCAGATTTTGCTTGATTTATCTTTTAAACATAACATTTTCTTTCTACCCTTATTGTACATACCCAACTGAATGATGCACCAATCATGGCCAGGTTTCCTCTTGCGTCTTGTCTCCCAGCCGTCCATCCATTTTCCAAACTCTGTGAATGCTTCAGGCTTCCACTCAGCAGGTGCACTCTGCAAGGAAACATATAATGTATACCTGTGCTGACAAGAAAACATATACTGTAATAACATATAATGTATACATGTGCTGACAAGAAAACATATACTGTAATAACATATAATGTATACATGTGCTGACAAGGCAACATAAACTGTATACATGTGCTGACAAGGTAACATATACTGCATACATGTGCTGACAAGGCAACATAAACTGTATACATGTGCTGACAAGGTAACATATACTGCATACATGTGCTAACAAGGCAACACATAATGTATACATGTGCTGACAAGGTAACATATACTGCATACATGTGCTAACAAGGCAACACATAATGTATACATGTGCTGACAAGGTAACATATACTGCATACATGTGCTAACAAGGCAACATATAATGTACACATGTGCTGACAAGGTAACATATAATGTATACATGTGCTGACAAGGCAACACATAATGTATACATGTGCTGACAAGGCAACACATAATGTATACATGTGCTGACAAGGTAACATATAATCTATACATGTGCTGACAAGGCAGCATATACTGCATACATGTGCTGACAAGGAAACATAAAATGTATACATGTGCATACAAAGCAACAACAGGAGGTAAGTCATACATCCAGAATGCGATATAACATTAAATGGTAGGCAAATAACAAATTATAATTGAAAAAGGTCAAGCTCTTTTTCTTTGTTGAACAAACCATTCAAATGCTTCATTACTTCTCTCTGTGAAACATGGCTTGAACACATTTGCATCTCTTACTATAGTGTTCTCATATAGACTCTAATATGGGTGTACTCTTCCATACCTTGATCAAATTTTCAGCAACTGCAAACCAGTCATCTGTTGCAAAAAGGATCTTCCCACCATTCTACAAAATATATACACAGTTCATAAAAGTGGTTCCACAATAAAATATTTACTGATCCAATACATAATGTGTTACATTAACACTTGTCAGCATCAAGAGAGGATTAGTAGCTGTGACCTTCTCATTCAAAATGGTGGATCGTTATACTCAGTTTTCATTAAACAAAACCACTTTATCTTTGACATTCCAACAATTTGACCACCCCAATATATAAACTAATAATTAAAAACTATGCAACATGATAATTTTTCTGACTTTAAAGGTGCAACGATTATGGACCAGTGTCAAAATATATTTAAGTTTGGATATTTCATCAAGACTTACATCTTTTTTTATTATCTACTAAAACAAACCCCCTAGATTTGTAGATAAACATTATTTCAGCTGACATCCCTCTTGAAACATGGTGGATCTTAAAAATATAAAAGTGGATTTCCTTTTCCTTTTTGAAGCTTTGAACTGAATTTACACTTCTTAATGCTGAAATCAATAGTTTATCCATTTGTATTTGTATTTGTAAAATTTATTAAAGTGTCCTGGGCATATATTAATACAAACATGTAGCTAAAATACAAATGGTAATAAAATTCAAACGTATTAAAAGCATTCAATATTCTTACCCCAGGCCGTGTTCGGCCTATAAGACACTGTGTATAAAACGATATTCATCAAAATTAACTGTACAGTTTATGTTCTCTTTTTTTAAACATTTGGCCACAGGCCTTTGCAACATAAACAGCAATCTCATGATTTGACATCAAGATATAGAACTTCTCATCGTCAGTAAGTCTTTGAAAGTTTGTAATTTTATTCTGAACCTTGGAAAATAAATCATTTCTGATACTAGAATAAAACGGACATTTTAACAAGAAATGGTGTTCATTTTCAATGGCATTAACATCACAAAAATAACACAGTCTCTCTGGAACTGACAGTCGTTCGTAACGCCCCGTTTCCAAACGTAGCGGAGCAACGCCACATCTCAAAGAGGCTAATGCTTTCCGGTCGCGAATGGAAATATGAGATGCTAGGTAGAATTCCGGTTGTAAATCCAGCTTGAAAGTTCTGTATGTTCTTAACTTATTTCCTTGGCCTGCTGGGCGGTTTCCGTCGTTCCAAATGGTTTGTTGCCAGCTTTGGAAGACAATTGCCTCTAGTTCGGCAGATACGTGGCCAAGTGGAGAATCAAACGGAAGTGAGAGATCACTGGTTATAATATGATGCAGGTTGTAATACCAGTTCTTGGTTCTAGGAGAGGCATAATCTTGGTTCCACTTGTAAATACGGCGAGGTATCCTATTGCGCTCAAGGGCTTCGCAGCGATCTCTGTATCGAGTCGCTGACCGGATCTGCCGTTCGTAGGGGGAATGCCATCCCATTTCTGCTCTCACTGCAAGGTTTGGTGTGTATTTCCCAACTCCAAGAAAAATTCTACATGCTCTGTGAAACACAGCATTAATGCAGGAATGTTGCTTAAGTCCCCATACCTCAGCACCGTACTCCAGTATTGGTCGCACTAGACAATCGTATAATCTCGTGTAGCACTTATAAGGGAGGCCTCCAAAGGACTTATACTTTGCTGTTAGAAGACCCAACGCACGACTGGCAGATTGAGCTATTGCTTTCGCCATCAGAGAATAATCCAAGTGTTCGTTGAAACTGAGTCCAAGATATTTGTACGATGGTTTAACGTTGATGTCATGATTATCAAATTTAAATGCGAAGTTAGTTTGGGGTACGGACTTTGGTCGAAAGTGCACCACATTCGTTTTCGAAGTATTTAATGACATTCTCCATTTAAAGCACCATGCGCGTAATACATCCAACATACGTTGCACTGCCTCTTCAGTTGGGCCTATAAATGCTATATCGTCAGCGTAGACAAGGATGGAAAAATTTTCTCCGTTGACGTCGACTCCCGAATTCAGAGATTTTACATCATCGATAAGGTCATTTATATATAGATTGAAGAGCAAACAAGATGTTAAACAGCCCTGCTTAAGGCCGGATGCAACCTCAAATGATTCCGTTAAGTGTCCATTGATGCTCACACAACTCCTTACGTCATTGTACATTGCTTGAAGTGCGCCCATAAAGCGGCCAGATATGCCTATTTGGCTAAGCTTGTACCATAATAAATTCCTATCAATTTTGTCGTAGGCTCGTCTCGCGTCCACGAAACAAACGTAAGTGCTCTGCTTACGTTTAATCCTATGGTCGATTATGGACGAAAGAGTAAAAATATGGTCTTGGCAGCTTTTACCCTTCATAAATCCATTTTGCTCTTCGTGAACTAGGTTGTTATCCTTGCAGAAAGTGGTAAGTCGAGCATTCAAAATCCAGCTATACAATTTGCAAATAGAAGACGTAACTGTTATTCCACGAAACGTTAATGGGTCACGGGGTCAGTGCTCGCACCCTTCGGGATTGGATGGACGATACATTTATTCCACTCGGAGGGGACTAAGTTGTGCTTGAAACAAAAGTTAAATAACGACGTACAAAACCTCATTGATTGATCGTTAAGTAAAACTTCCATAGGTATCCTATCTAAGCTGGCAGCCTTTCCTAACTTGGCTGCTCGAAATGCAGCCTCAATTTCACATATCGAAATGTCAGTGTTGAGAAGGCTAGAGTCTATGTCTGGATTAACCTTAGGTACACTGTTGTTTGCTAACCGATCCTTTGCTTCCGTGTAAAAGTCATTATCGAATTCCTCGTTGGAATTATCGGTGTATAATGATTCGAAATTAGACTTCCATTTGTGCAATACTTTGTCCCTGTCGGATATTATATCCCCGTTATCATTGTAAACTTCCATTGGGATGCTATTAGATCGCTCTGCACTAACTCCAATTTGGCCTATTTTCTTCCAAAAAGTCCTTGGGTCTGATGTGACAGTACGAATCAATTCCTGGTGCCGTTTGTACATGTAGTGGCGTTTTTGGCGACGCTTTACAATGTCAAACTGCTTTCGTTTACAAATATAGTCTTGTTTCAATCGCTGTTTTTGAGCAGAGTTCGGCGGTGCTCTGAGCCATGATTTCTCGGCGCTATTGTATGCTACCCAAAGTTCATTGAGTTCATCGGTCCAGAATGGTCGATTTGGGCGAAAGTATTTCCGAGTGTTTGCACCTCCTGGGGATATGACCTTATATGGTAGCTTTCCATCCATTTCATTGGACAGTAGCTTACGGTAATTTCCATAAATGTTGTCCAACGCATGTTGCGTTTGTTCCGCTCGGGAAATCCTCAAAAGCAGGTCGTCGATTTCATGGATGACTTCGTCAGTAAACATGAAGTCACGTGGTATATTCCGCGTATCGTGTTTGTGAAATGCACTGCTTGAGTTTGAATAGCTCACTGATTGGTCAATTGAGCTAAGCTGAACTCCTGGACAATTTGCCACATTATTTCTTATTCTAAACTCCCAATACAAAAGTGAGTGGTCAGGCAATTGGATGTCAGGTACAATACCCATTGAATTACATAAGCTTGACATGGTAAAAACATTGAACTTAGTAAACAAAGGCAGTGACATATGGGGTACAATACAATAGTCAACGACAGAGTGACCCTGAGTTGAAACAAATGTAAAGTCGTTGTGTTCATGATTTCTACCATTAAGGATACAACAGTTTACATCTTGTAAAAATTCAAGCAATTTGGCACCATAAGCATTTTGTTTAAAATCTAATACATTTCTATCACATAGATTGTCAACTCCTGCAATAAAATCTTCACCATCGCCAGTTCTGGCGTTACAATCGGTACATATAAAGTATTCACCTATATCTTGGTACAAATAAATATGTGTCAAAAGATTATCAAAAAATACATCTGGGTTACTTCTCACACACCCTTCGGGTGGCAGATAAGCCACACAGGCACTAAATGATGACAAGTTAACTGATTTAGCACAGAATTTAAGCCACAATATACCTTCAGTATCGTCATTTAATACGCTAACATCATACGTTTTTAAAAGTGACCTACTGACAAGGAATCCTACACCTCCAGAGCCAATACGAGCTCTCACATGTTTAGATCTATTGTTTCCAAACCAAACCATGTTGTCTACTGTAACTACGTCACTACCTATGAGATGAGTTTCGGCAATGCCTAGTATATCAAACCTTTTACATTTAATCATTTCACACAGTGTATTATACTTATCATTACATATATTGGGGAAACCTCTTACGTTCCAAAAGCCTGTGACCAATTTATCCTATTGTTGACTATTATTGGCATTAACGGGGAGCTTTTTTGAGGCCCCTTTACGGTTGGGTTGTGTGGCCTTGGAATTGGGTTTGGATCTAGAATTGGGCTTGGGTTCTTGAGAAGCATTCATACGTAACGATGCTGGGGTTGGCGAAGGGCGTTGTTGACTCGGGATCTCAATCACACTCGGTGTTGTAGTATTCTGCTGTGCCGAATTCAAGACATGTTGAGTTTCATTTCCCTGTAGTGATTTAACGTGAGATTGCACAGACCATACATTTGAATAAATAGGTATGTCAAAGAAGATGTTAAGCCAAATGTTGCCTTGATAGCTCAGAAAACGTTAGAATTTTCCTATTTTCTCTCTACAGGCCTTGTTGCCCCTTTAATGGACCTCATTTTCTCAAAAGATTATTCAGCCAAAATTGCTTTGATTAGGCAATGTTACATTTTTATTTTCATGCTGAAAAGAGAACAGATAAAAATACCTGTATTATCGACAAAGAGAACTATTTCAATAGAGATTATAAATATAATGTATTTAACTAAATTAATTGGTTGGTTCAAAATTACTCCACATGCTTTTGCAATTTCTAGACTACTAAGTAAATGTTCTGGTTGATAAAGTGTAGAAAGCGTATTATACTCGGGGGATAAGCAAAACGAGGGCGAAGCCACGGACTGCGACTCGCGTAACTTTACACCGCAGCCCAGCGCCTAAATGGAGGGACATCCTGCAGTGCCTTCTGCTTCTTCCGACAAAATAGAGAAATCCAGGTATTTTAAATGCTATCGTAGTGTCTAATCGGTGACCAAAATATTACTCTGTATCTACTGTTGGTCTGTAGATAAGAAAATAAGCAGTTGTCCAGATCAAGCTAAAACAGTAGCAAAGTTCTGATTTTACCTGTAAAATATGTGCATATTATTTAATTTACTATACATTTGAAAGGAGTTTTAACACGTTTCTGATATCTAAAGGTTAGTTGAGGCTCCGAGTATAATTCGTGAAAATGATTTGATAATAGAATGTGTTCATGAGGAGAAAATTAGATTCAAACTGCGCATTCATAGTGGACGCAGTCCAGTAAACAAAGCTATTTCAACAACGCAACACAGCCTCCATTGATATTCTAAGTAACGCAGTCCAGCCACGAACACGAAATAAATAAGATAGTGTAAACTATATTCCTACGCTATTATTGTTTCAGGAAAAGAAAAGTCAGCATCCAGATTATCATTCAAAGTTACGTTGATTAACATATATCTATTACCTGAATCAATGTCCCAAATTGCTATATTGTATCGTTTAAGACCTAGAAATATGGCAATTCAATAGCGTATTTGGCAGAACAGTCGAGCGCAAGATGACAACGTAATATGTTTATTACAAACCAATTTGTGGATAGGGTTAAATATATACATAATTGGATAGTGGTGAGACTTTTTATAAGAAGTAGAAATGCGAAACAATTAACTTTTTGATGATGCAATAAAAGCTGTTGGGGAAGGGTACATTAACTAGTATTTAAGATATCAGGAAAATATCAAATAATTGGAGAGTTGGTGAGTTAATGTAATTTTGGATGATCTTTCCAACAGTCCATCAATATTGCTAGCTACCATAAATTCATGATTTCAGCTGTATTTGACAGCTTGTATATATTTGCAGAATGGATTGAGACACGATGTAGGTCTATTAAAATAGCCCTTTATATTCAATTTTGTCCAAAGTTGCTCCATTTCGGCCACACCTGTACTCACATTGTGCTATCTACCTTTGGCTGTGATTGCGTTCAGCTTCAGATATAAAGCAACACTGAGTCGCGGACTGCGTTGGGCAGATGGATGGACTGCGACTATTATAAATTCCAATTTTCTATGTAATTGTACGTTTTCCGCTTACCAAATATCACACGAAGATGTAATTGTAACAACAGAACATGAATAATTATATTAATTCGATGTCATTTCTGATTCCTTTGTTTAAATCGGTATATTAGGGACAGATATTGACAAAATTACATTTTTTGTGGCAGATTTCGAATTTATTTGTGTTCATGCTAAACTATTGGACAGCCGAGCACCAAGAATGCCATTGCAGATGGAGTATGAATATGTTGATCACCGACTGGAACATACTAGCTAGTCTGTAGAATATCCAAACCAATAATCTACCCCAAATCCTAACATGCCTTCCAAATTAAGTTTGGACTTACTGCCATTGTTCAGCTATAATGCGTTGTAACCTCGTTTTGAATTACGCGAGTCGCAGTCCGTGGCTTCGCCCTCGTTTTGCTTATCCCCCGTGTTATAGGGACTATGAGAATAGTCTTTATATGTCTGCTTAAAATAAATCTACTCAGAGTGCCTCAAGTGCTCAAGTATTTATAAACAAAATTGATTGATAACAATTACTAATTGATTAAAAAAATGTCCTTCATGATCATATCACTCATAGTTTTTGTGATATCATGACCTTTAAAGTTTGTTTCCAACTGATATACAAAGTAAACCTTAACTGTTTAAATATACAATAGGTTTATAACTTGTACCTTGATACTGAACACGAAGTTGTAAAGTGACACTGTCAAAACAGCATGCAGGTATTAAAAGGTTACATAAAAATACTTTTTTGATCATTGAAATATTAATTCCTGTGACTTAAAAAGTTGTATTAAGACCAACATACATCAATTGGGCAAAGTCATCCTTGCCCGAATCCAAGGGAAATGAAGTTACTTAGTTAATAAAGTTTTGCCCCCATCATTTCCAGATACGACACATGATCAAAAGTCATACTACATGTATGTTCCATGAAAAGAATGAACATGTTCATTCTTGATGGGACTAGTTGGAGTTTGGGCCTCGTCCAAAATTTCAAAATGTATTTTTCGATGTATACGTACATATTTAACAGCCACAAAATAGTAGTCAAGATTGTAGTATAAGTCAAAAGTTACAAGTTTAAAATTACATAGGGCCTTTAAAACCACTTTGCAATAATTATCTATACATTGATGTATAATACCAGTATATATTTGTTAATGGTATTTAATAATATATTGCTATACTTTGTTAATTTAAAAGATTAACATATTTGACTCATTGATTGAACTAAAAGTAAAAATAGTGTACCTTTTCCACAGCCAAGTCGTTGAGTTCAGTAAAATGAGGGGGAGAGGCCATCTTTCTAGTATAGGAACCCTTGCCTGGTTTATTGTACTTATCTCTCCCAGTAGACCGATCAACTCCTTGCTCCAAAATGGTTGGACTGAGGTTGATCATGTTGACCTTAATATCATCTACAAATTGAGTACCCTTGTAGGGGGTCCCATGATCCCCGCATAACATCTATAAAATAATTAAAAACAGGGTGACCCCAGAAAATGGAACCAATTATCTTTTTAATAAGATAATAGTCTGGAATGCTGGAATCTTGAATTTTGACTTTTAGATAAAGAAAGATCACAGTGAGTTATCTGGGTATACTCTCATGTAACAAATTGTTCAAAAGTTCAGATCGATCAAGAGGCAAATCAATTCATCAATTTTACTGTATAATACCCTTGGAATTTGTAATTTGCAATTATTTCACTTGTATAGGGTCCTTAGTATTCCTATAGATGTCAGTGCTATACCAAGACTTACTTATGAGTAGAAAATATAAATCTGAAATGCTTATTTCCAGATCAATGATAAAACTTGAGCTTAGTCCTAACTCTGCCAAATTAAATAGCTGCAAATATTTGATTGAAATTGAGCAAATCCGCCAAATTTAGAAGCGTCAAATTAAGTGTATCTACTGTATGAATACTGTAATATTAAGTTGTAAAAATAGGTGTGGTCCCGGGGTGTGGCATACTGAAAAACAGAAAGCTGTCAAGACTGTAAAATGAAAGCAAATGAAATTAGAGATATCCCGATCCACATAATTATATGTCTTCACCATACTACTCCCATCCATGCTATTTTTCACCATGTAGTAGGCGAGGCGCCCCAAGGGTAATGACTAACTAATGAGCATAATGTAACAAGCCAGATAAAAAATTTTAAAGAATGTGTGCTAATTTCAATGCCCCATGTGGGAATCGAACCTAGGACCCTTTGATCCAAACCCTGATGCTCTACTGACTGAGCTATAAAGGCTTAAGCCACTACAGCGGGCCGTAGTAGCAACTTGGACCGTATTGATCTGACATTATTTAAATATTCAGCAAAACGTCGATGGATGGTTGAATTTCAACATTGTGGAAATGGCTTCAAAATATTGGTGAGTTAAGGAAACGTTACAAAGACGTCAATATGTTCTCACTAAATCGTTTCATTATCGACGTAATTTTAACGTTAAAAGTTAACGCTGTCAAAACATTCTTACGATGTGAAATAACCTCAAAACATGACGTCGAAAATGACGTACATGTATCGTCCAGATCCAACGTTATAAATAAAAAAATTCCTAACCCTGGTAGGAACGTTAAGTACCTGGTCACCCGGTTACCCATTTTTTTACACAAACCCCACATCTGACACCAATGTAATGACCTGAGGGCGGCCTAAGGGAAATGACTAACTAACGAGCATAGTGAACCATGGCCACTCAACAGAAAGAAATCGAAAAAAGTGTGCTAAATTCAATGTGGGAATCGAACCTAGGACCCTTGGATCCAAAGCCTGATTCTCTACCGCCTGAGCTATAAAGGCTTGCAAGGGTCGTAACATTGCTATCAACTCGAGAGTCCATTTAGCTTTTTGATCACTATGTGATGATGGTGTGTAACTACTGTATGACAACAATCAAACAAGAGTGTCTTGACATTCACACTCATACATAATCAAAAATAAGCAAACTTCATCATAAGAAGAAAATGTATTCATAAAGTCAACTCTTGATCTACTTCCGGGTGCATGCTTGCAAATAGAAGCAACTTGGCTTATAATTTATAAGCAAAAGTTTGAACAAGAAAACTAGCAAGAGTTTAGGTGAAATCAGTCTTTAACTTACGGTAAAATAATTTCTTCAATCGTTCTGCATTGGTAATGTAATTCGTTTATATTCACCAGGCAACATGTAATCAAAATTTTGGAGAACCTGTCGATTTCGATGTCAAACTAATTAACGAAATCTATAAACGAAATCATCAAATTAAATACTAAGTAAACAATGAAAAAATACAACAAATCTAAAAGAAATATGAATTATTATATTAAGTAGTTTTTAATGAGATTTTGAAGCAAAATTGATCCTTACTTGAGAAATTAAAGTTCTAAGTAGTAGTATGTAGAGTTTGGGATTTCACTAAACTGCGCGGAACAGATGCGCGGTGGTTTTTAATAAAAATTAGAATTTTTCCATTTTTACCCAAAATGTATAAGAAAGATAAGCCAATGGCTCTTCGGAGTAGTACATCCGCTTTGTGCAATAATCTGAGTGTCTTTATGAGTAACGAGAAGGGTATGATTCACTATTCCTCTGTCCATAAATCCGTGGTAAACATGGTCAGCACCAGTGCTGATGGCACATCAGTCAATCATCGACAGGTCCTCTGCAAGGAACCATCTGCCACTCATTGCAGCCCAATGATTTTACAGGTATTGACATTTTTTGAGATCTGAACTACTTACGGGAGATCTATGGATCGAGTTTGTTCCTGTAATTAGGGAAAGCGGTCCTATCATAACAGGGGTACTTGGGAAAATTCCTCACAATTTCAAAATATGATAACTAAGGCAGGGGTGTAACGTCGACATGCAGGGTAATGTCGACACGAGAAATGGGCCAGGTAACTTCGACGAGATTAGAATTTCTGCCATGTTTGATTTCAAAAATAATATCATGAGATAATAATAATCATGTTGATGTAGAATAAAAATCTTATGAGATTTTGATATGTGCAAGAAGAATAACATGGCTTCCACCGAGTAAATAAACAAGGTGTCAAAGTTACCCCATACGTCGAAGCTACCCCAAATTGAAACGAAACGACACAGACGTTATATTCACCCTAAAACTTACTAGTACTTTGAGGTCATCCCGTTCCAGGACCAAAGTCCTGAGAACGTCTCAATCTTTTGCCTGTACGATTACAACATGGCTGAAATAAGTTCAATATTACACGCAAGTATATTGCGAGTAATATTGAACTTATTTCAGCCATCAAATTCCTCCATTTATTTGTACTACCAGGCCACTTCCGGGCCAGTCAAACGGGGAATCCCCTTTTAAATCCAGCCGCCATCTTGAAAAGTGATAGAATCTCTCTCGATGAAAAATAAAAATGTTCCCATTCTGCCGATAAACCGAGATAATTGTGGTTTCAACTACACGAAAAGAATGCTAAAATACCCAGGAATCTATTGAAGTAGGTATCTTAAGTTTAAGAGGCGTAGAAAATTCTCCCATGTTGTAATCATACAGGCAAAAGATTGAGACGTTCTCAGGACTATAGTCCTGGCACGGGATAACTTTGAGGGTATGACACGAAAGTACGATCCATCTACACGGATGGATGCACGGGTGAAAATACAAAACTGAATTGATTTTTGTTTATTTTATTGAAATTCTGATTTTGCCAGTCTATTGATCCTGTGAGTTATATTCGCTTAGGAAAAAACATGTTCATAATTAGAAAAAGTCCCCCAATGATTCTTAATTTATAATGTGTCATTCAGAAATTCATGAAAAATGACAGTACATCTGTACATGTATGATTTTTCATTTGTAATCACTTTTCTTTGTAGGCCAAGCTAATAGATTTACCATCAAGGTCTCTTCTAGTGATATGTTCACAGAGGGGTATTCAGGTAAGAGATTCTCTTATAAAAGATCATTCTCAAATATGTTTATTCTGTTAAAAGTATAACTTTAAGATCCTCTCAAAAATATTCTTTATGAATATGAGCATGATATTAGCCAGTGTAAAAGGTCTGTTTTTATTAGGGTTATCATTTCAATTAACCTCTCTCTTAAGCGGACTATTGACACTCAACCTCCCTCTATCTCATTCCTTTATCCCCACCTCTTAATGACCTTTTCAGAAGTGCTGAGAGCAATACAAATATATTGCTCACATGTCTACATGTATATTCATTGTATTATTGTAGATATTCAAGGCTGATGGTACTGTAATGTTGTTCTGGTATGCCATTGACACAAATACCACTGCAGAGCAATACAAATATATTGCTCACATGTCTACATGTATATTCATTGTATTATTTTAGATATTCGAGGCTGATGGTACTGTAATGTTGTTCTGGTATGCCATTGACACAAATACCACTGCAGAGCAATACAAATATATTGCTCACATGTCTACATGTATATTCATTGTATTATTTTAGATATTTGAGGCTGATGGTACTGTAATGTTGTTCTGGTATGCCATTGACACAAATGCTACTGCAGAAGGTAAACCAGGGCCCTGTATTTAAAATACCTCAGAATAACAATTTAAACAAACATTTGATAGTCATTTTAGTAATATAACTCCATAAATATGTATAGGATATAGGATATCCTATGATTTTGAGTGATATCATTTTTATCCATGAGTTGATATCAATATCTGGATGAGTGATCGTAGCCAATGAGTCCAGTTATTTATATCAATGAATATAATATACAAGTATTTACAATGAAATTTTAGATTTTGACTTTGACAATTAGGCCTAGTTACGCTATTTCATAAAGTGTTGTTTGATTTCAGCGACATATGCCAGGGGAATCTGCAATGTTGGAGATAATATTCTTTGTGTTGGGACATACCAAGGCAAGATTCTTGTGTTCAATTTACCATTCCGTGGAACAAACATAACCTTAATGGAGACTATAAAAGGTATGGTTGTGTAGCTTTCTTGCTAAGCATTAGACTGCAATGATACATACATGTACTTGTAATCTTTCTGTATGCACTTGAGTTATCATCAGTAATGTGCCTGGTATCATTGTTATTTTTGGGACTTTCAACATTTACTAACTCTAACAGATGACCAGAGTATTTTCTGTGCTTTTCAAGCTAAATACTAGGTGTTGAATGATTTTCTATTTAAGACAGTAGCTTGGTGATATTGATTTACTACTTCTGATCTAACTTTGTCAGGGTATAATGTTTTTTGGTGAAATGTCGACAAAGCAATTGATAAATATATGACACATGAATGAAAGGATATGAAGCAAAAAATGACACTACTGTCTAGATTTAAACACCTAAATATTAAACAACATTATCTTTTTTCCAGCCCACAAAGCTGGGATCACTGATCTGGCCTCTGAGGGCAATAAACTAGTCAGTAGTGATGACTTGGGCAATATCAACATTTGGGAATACAGTGGAGACTCAAATGAGTTTGAAGAAGTAGGACGCATATCCGGCTCAGGGTAAGGCTTCCAGGGGCTTAGAGCACATTTGTAGTTTCTTATTTCTTATTTGTTGTCATTTCTAAGTACATGTATATTGTATAAGTGTTTTAAAAATGAAAATTAATATGCCAGTAAATGTGTTAATGTAACAGAATGTGAGCATACCAGATTTGAAAGTTGAATGTGAAGAACATTGAATATGGTATCTAATTTTTCAGAAGCCCTTGTAATAGCTTAGATATTTGGCAGGACAGCATATTGGCAGGATATGGGTCGGGTCACTTGCGTGTTTTCAGTGCATCAACTGGAATTATGGGAGCTGAAGCTAGTGCACATGCAAGACTCGTCACATCAGTACATATAGCAAAAAACTGTGGTTTAGTAAGTACACAAATATCTCAAGTTATTTTCTCAGCCTTTTGTCTTTAGTTTGTCATAACTTAAATTCCTTTAGTTCTTTTACTAGATTACCTAGCTGTGCATTATATACTTAGCATAATTGTTTTGATTATTATGTTCAAAAGAATTGTCACTCTCTCTTATTTGATTTTAATGTGTGGTGTATTCTATTGCATATTTGTAGGCTCTAAGTACAAGTGAAGATTCCTTTGTTCGTGTATGGCAGCTTTCTGCAGGCAAAGTACCACAGGTAAGTACCCCCAGGTTGTAACACAGGCAAGTTCCCCTCCAGTGTAATACTGGTAATTCGCTCTCCATTGTAACATTGGTAATTCGCTCCATTGTAACATTGGTAATTCACTCTCCATTGTAACATTAGTATTACCCTCTCCAATGTAACATTGGTAATTCACTCCAATGTAACATTGGTAATTCACTCCATTGTAACATTGGTAATTCACTCTCCATTGTAACATTAGTATTACCCTCTCCAATGTAACATTGGTAATTCACTCTCCATTGTAACATTAGTATTACCCTCTCCAATGTAACATTGGTAATTCCCTCTCCATTCTTACATTGGTAATTTCCTCTCCAGTGTAGCATTGCTAATTTCTACTTTTTTTTTTTTTTTATATTGTATTTCTTAATTTCAAATTATTACAATAAACACAAATACATTAGCGTCTTTGTAAGGTACATTATAAGCCACTTTTAGGATGATGATTCACAAAACTAGGTCTGCAAATGATCTGATAGTAATGATACTATTAAGCATAATAGGTCACTAGACTGCCTGGGGTCCCTCAACACAGTTCCTGATAAACACTGCACTCAACTTCAAAATATCAATGTTTTGCTCTTTCTTAAGTGTTTCGTTGCCATAAAGAATAAAGTTTGTTTTTCCTGCCTGTTCTTACATAAATTTCTGTATCCAATATTTAGATCACAGAATTGTTGTTCAAAAGTAAGAAAATAATTCTGTTGAATGGGACAGGAGAAAAACACATGAATTGCTAATTTCTACTCCAGTTTAAAATTGGTAATTCCCTATCCATCCCCTACACATTGCTTACCTATTATTTCCATAGTACATGACTTTTAATAAACAGTAAATTACTAAAATAATTTGTTAGGTTTCAAATCTTGTTGTCTTACTATTATATGCCAGTATCATTTTAATGGTTACAATTATTTACTAAAAATATTGTGATAATGTACTCCAGTTTGTCATAGCTTGAAATGTTGTGTTTTGCTGTGATGATATATTGCCAGCTTATTCAAATAAAATTTTGTTTTTCAGATCTCTCACAAGTTCCACGAGTGTGTGCCGGATATGCAACTCCAAGGTGGTCGATTTGTGAGTCCAGATGGCGGAGCATTCTGTGTAACTGGATATGATAGCAATGAACTGATCTTCTTCGCATGTCCCTAAAATCTTAACATGACACAGACACCTGGCATATTGCAACTGAACATGGAGCTCCTCACACACTTCGGGAGGAATTGGATATAACAGTGGGATGGGATTTTTTACATTCCTGGCATCACAGCTAAATAATAGATGGGACCCTATGGAGTTGTAAACATTAGATTCATGAATTAGCACGCAACTTGGTCATATAGAACCTGACTTTAAACATAAAATTGATATTAGAAGAATATATATTTTTGATACTGCAGATACACTTAATTTTACCAATCCACCAAATTAAAATCGCCAGTTTTCAGATCTATTTTGGAAAATCCTCTAGAAATTTGTAGTTTGCTAAGATTTCACTTTTGTTAGTATTCCCGCTTGGATGTCAGTGTTTTATACCAAGACTTACTGTAAGTAGGATACAAAAATCTGAAATGCTTATTTCCAGATCAATGATGAAACTTTCTAAATTAATACATGTATTTGAAATAGTGCAAATCCGCCAAATTAAGTAGCAACAAAAATTAATTAAGTGTAGCTACAGTGTATGTTTTGAAATCTCAAATAATGAAGACAAGAGATAATGAAAAAAATGTAAGATTATTATCGGAAAATGTTTACAGTACATGTTCAAGCAGAAGAAAGTTAGCATGTACTCGTACATGTATTGTGATTGATATTGACTATTTTGTGACTTGCTTTTGACAGGTCAAATATTAGCAATCTGCTGTAAGCCTACATTGCTAAATTGTTTGATCACATTTAGTTTTTGTTTTATTTTGGGGTTTCTGAGACACTCCCCATTTTTGGGATGTAGATCCTAATTAAATCCTTCCAGACAAAACTAAGTGATTTAGTCCTGGAACCCTGTACTTGGAGGATGACCTCAAGAAATTGCATGTTTGATCGTCTGTGTTAGTATTTGTTGTGTGTGTGCCTTTAGTCAACATAAAAATGTTGTGTGAATCTCGTATCTTGTGTAAGAAAAATAGTTACTAAAAGTCACATGCTCGTAATATGTACTTATGTGACTGGTTTGAATTGTTTAAATGTATTAGGGACCATTAGGGTGTTGATATTAGAATGTTTTTGTATTGTAGCAATTCATAATCATTGTAACATGTAAAGATGACATTATTTATCTCCCTTTAGTCAAATTTGCACACCAAGTTGCTCATGTCACATTGTTACCATGGTTACAGCAATGTTTCAATGATATTGTGACTAAATTGGTGTGTGATGTAAACTGTATGTAATCTAACTCTCTAATATAAAAGGTGTTCATTATACTGTTAAATAATTAATAGTGAACACTCTTTGTATTTATTTTTGAATCTTTCCTGAACATGGGATTCATATGAGACATCAGATATTAACATTTATTCCATAGTTAGCATGATATTCATAGGATAACATGTGAAAATAAAAATGGTATTTTTGTAATCAGTGGTAAAATATGATATTTTTGACAAATTTTCACTTAACCATAACATACGTTTTTTTTAGCCATGACATACGACGTCGTATGCGATGGTTTATGGATTTTGCTACTTCAGACTCAAAACGAGGCTAAGTGTCAACATCGCCGGATCGTTTGAAAATTCGAATTAAATAACTTAATTTCCGACGATTCTGATGATGACTTTAACTATGGAATAAAAAGAACATCCTATGATTTACTCGTGATATGATTTTAATCCACTCATGGATATTGATATCTGCACTCTCTCGCTACGCTCGCTCGTGCAGATATCATATCCATTCGTGGATAAAAATCATATCACTCATAAATCATAGGATATCCTCTATGTATCATTGCCAGGATCGCACTTAAAATGAGAAAATGTTTCATATTTAAAAGGACTATGAACTGATTGAACCATCACCTGTTACTGGTCAGCTGGTTGTGTGAACAAATACATGATACACACTGGTGATCAACTTGATTACGGTTCGTTTCGGGTAACAAAATGTTGAAACGTCGAAGGTACGATTTTCCTTATTCCACATGTTGTAGGCAGAATTCCCACAACATTTTTATTATCCCAAACGTGTATCAGTATCATATGTTTAAGAAAATTCACATACATTTATTTGTGAATAGTTCAGAAGACAACAGAATCGTCGATTTAATTCCTCACTTAAGTTACATATACGGTAACTTAAGTGAGGAATTAAATCGATGATTCTGTTGTCTTCTGAGCTATTTTTTTCGAAAATATGTAGATTTTCTAAAACATATGATACAAATACACGTTTGTGAGAAAAAATGTCGTGGAGATTCTGCCTACAACGCATGAAATACATGATACACACTGGTATCTTAGACGTTCCGACATTTTGTTACCGAAACGAACCCCTGCGTAATCGAGCGGATCACCAGTGATACAATAGATCAGGAAAACTAGAACACTCATTTCACTGGTGTAATTCGCTTTAGGGTTTCTTCACTTTTAATAAATATGAACAAACTGGTAAATGGTGTGTGTTTTAATGGGTTCATAGAACAAGTATTTTCGCTAAATGAAAAATTGTGTCTACCTCTTCTGTGTTCCTTTCAGCAGTGTAAGGGTTAATCCAGTGAGGATGACTACAGTATATGAGAATCTTATATTAAGAAGAATGTATTTATGTATTTTATTACAACTACACTCCGTCCAAGATGTGCTTTACTGAATATTGTTTGCTTGACAATGATCATGTATTAAATATTATCATAAATATGCTACAGTAAACATGATGTGGGGGAAATTGGAAATATTTACTATTTTTTGTTGTACCACTCAAGCTATCTAAACTGTCAGATTTGCTCAAAGTAGAATTCCCTCCAACCATCCCACACTCTGTTTATTATATCTATACTCTAAATACCTAGTGGGCACTGGCAGTCCATGAGTACCTGCAACTGCAAACATGGTAGGCTATTTTCTAAAGATCCCACAATATATATTTTTATTTTCATGTGAGAAAATAAAACTTCAGTGATCAACCAGTGGTAATTCTTAGGATTATACTGGTACATTGAGCAATCATGTGGTCTCTAGAGTTTAGCATGTATACAGTATGTCATTGTATTTGTTGATATTGAAAATAAACTATTGATTAGTAGATGTAGCCTCTGAACCTAGTTTTGATTTTTATGTCACCAGAAGTGGTGACATATTGTTATAGTCTTTACTGTGAACATATATAAACATGTTATGAGTTCCGACATATTTCTGCCAATATATATTATAATATTTCCATGGCAACAAATAAATGGACATTTTATTGTTGTCTGTAACAGCGTCTGTAACCAATTCTTATAACTTCTTAGAACTTAACAAGTAGTGATTCAATTTTTTACTGCAAACATATATTTTATCATGTTAATCCCTTGTTTAATTGTGTCTCTCACAGAAAGACAAAGTGACATAATATTATGTTTGTCTATAGCCTCAATATTTCATCCTCCTAAACAAATGTACAGAATCCTAGTAAGAAGATAGCAGAGGATGCCCCTTTTAGGTTTGGTAGAGAGATTAACTCAAAGTACAGCCAATAATACTCGTACGAAAATAAACCAATATTTTAAACAATGATCCAACACACAAAGAAACAATGCTCAACAACCCCCACACCATTTATGAAATGTTATCACAATCCAAAACAACAGGACTATGGCACATTTTTCGACACTCTATTTCCTAGATCTGTAATAAAAAGAGGTTTTATCACAGGTATTTGAAATAAATAGTGCTGACTGTTCATTTCATTCATAGTGAAGTCATTAAATGTTATCTATTGAATTATCAGATCAGACAGGTAAATCCGAATCACATGCTGAAGAACACATTATTAGAGAATGTCAATTCTTTTGATATCTAAATAGTCATAGGTATTAACAACTTCAAATAAACTTCTAATTTAAGTATAAGATTATTAGAATTCTTAAAACGCATCAAAATCTAAAATGTGACATTGATGAATGTGTAGAGGTGTTCTTCCCGGGAATATTTATTTCGTTCAGTCATCCAATAGGTGGCAGTCTTCTGCGCATGCGCTGTAGAAAAATATAAAATAGCATTTCGGAGGCATTTTGTGAAATTGTCTTATTTGAACTGAATTTACACAAAGTATTGGACAGCTAGAGTTGAATTATACATTCTTTTGGATAAACTACTTAGCAGTGATCAAATTGAAATAGAATATTAATATAAAACTACCATATGCCAGCAGAAATGGAAGACGGTAAGTCTTTGTCCTTGCAAATTTGTGACTTCCGCCAAATGAACCCGTGCAGTTCTGACCGGCAAATGTAAAATCACACATGCACAAGTACATCATTGCTGCATTGGTCATTAACAAATATGTATTTTTCAATTTAGGACCCTATTGAACCGTAGTTGAAAGTTCAATACTAACAAGTATCAGGTTAGGAAACATCCAAAGAATTTCATTTCTACATGGATACTGCGCTTGTGTCCCGCAATGTGATTGGTCATAAGGCTGAGCGTGGATCATTTTATGATTTTATCAATATTATCAAAAAATTATTTATCAATTTACCAATTGACTTCATTTCAGAACGTTCCAAAAGAAGATCCAGGAGCAAAGATCGCGATAGAGAACGTAAGAGGTCTAGAAGTCCACGAAGAAGATCTAAAGAAAGAGATAGAGACCGCAGAAGAAGGTATTATAATTAAAAAATAGAATGTGACGAGCAAACATTTTTTGCTTTTAATAGCTTAACTTCTTGAATCCAGTAAGATAAATCTCTCCAAAAAGTTATTTTACATATTTGCTACATGGATTTGATATAAAGTAGGGCTGTGCCGGAACCGGTTCGGACGGTTCGGAATCGGAACCGGAACTTGGTCTCACGGAATCGGAACTTTCGGAACCCCTTTTGGTTCACAAATGAAAATAATTATGTATGAGTGAGTTCGACGGCGATCATGACGATATCGTCGTCCAAGTTTGTCAGGTTAACACTTACCTTTCCTGTCAAGCAAGTTTGAATGTTTTTACGAAAGAAATAGACTCTAAAATCTGTAAAAAGAGAGAAAATTCGATCTTTTTTCTACTTGTTTTCACTTCCGGCTGCTCTGACCATAATGCGCATGCGTAAAACAAAACTTGATTTCTGTTGATTTCTCCGCTATTTATTTTATTTTGTTTATGCGAGTAATACACATGCAAATTGGATGTAGTTTGAAGGAAAACATCACTGGAGGAACAATGGTCACGGATATTAACGATTCAAAGCAAGTACTAAGGTAAGGGTCCGATATTGTTCCGAAACCCTTCGGAACATGATATTAAAATTCCGAATTCCGGTATTTTAACAAAAGTCCGCGGTTCGGACCGATTCCGGTCGAATGGCACGGCCCTAATATAAAGATCATCTTATGTTGGGTGATACAATTTATGTGATTGTTATTGTCCCTGTGACAGCATACGAGTAAATCAGAGGGAAATGGAAACCAAGTACTTATTAAATAACATAAACCTTTTAGGCTTTGTATTACTCGTGGATTGACTAAAAAATATAATTATTGAAATTCTTAAAGCTCCAAGAGATTGCTAAATTCTTACAACTGCAAGAGGTCACAGATGATATATTTTTACTGAAATGAATCGTTTATTCAGTTGAATTATTATTGTCAAATGTGATTTAAGTCGCTCCAAGGATAGAACAGAGAAGCGAACACGAAGGAAGAAGCCATACAAATACTGGGATGTTCCCCCACCAGGCTATGAACATCTAACTGTAGCTCAGTATAAAGCAATGGAAGGTAATTTAGAGGGTGAACCAAATAATGTAACCCGAGCAAGTGTTATAACTCAGTCATTCAGCATGGATTTACAATTAAACCTTGTCCCTGGAGGCAAACTTGATCGCATCGGGTGAAGTTGTCTGATTACAAGCCCACATATATCTTGTGTAATGGCTCTTCCTTGTAATATCTTGTTTCAACTCTGGTACTTCTAGGGTTGTTATAAGTATTGATATCTGGGGTTTCATATTAACAAAGTTCAATTATGCTAAATATTTGGCCTAATTCTGTAGCAATAAATATATATTGTTGAATATTTGAAGCTGAGTGTAACATTCGCCTTGAATTAATTTTTAAAATTGTATTGAAACTTGCATTAAAGTTAAGAAATTGCAATTTCTAAAATTTTGTGACAACTTCTAGGAAAATGTTTTGTTGTAACAATGGCACCACAAAGATCAATAGACTTACAAATTCCAAAAAGGAATGCATCCTGGATTTGTCAATAATTATATGAATGTATGCATTTCTAGGCACTGGTCAAGCAGTCCCACGTGTTGAAAATGTACCAGAAGTCGATATGACATTCACAACTACAATGCCCTTTACTGGTAGTGCTATCAGTCGACAGGCACGTCGTCTCTATGTAGGAAATATACCATTTGGTGTTACTGAAGTAAGTTGTATGATATACCAACCAGGAATCATTTACTGCAACATCTTGTGCATTTAAAATAATTTTAGTGACCTTCCCTGGTTATGGGTTTGCTGTTAAATTCAGAAATAAAAAGTATTAGGACATGTAAGAGTGATGAGACACATACAATGTATATTGTGTTTTTTCTCATATAGAAGAACATCTTATTTAATGGTGTTTCATTTTATTCTTATGTCATTTCAGGAGGCCATGATGTCCTTTTTCAACCACCAGATGAAAGTTACAGGGTTAGCCCAAACAGAGGGGAATCCCATCATAGCTTGCCAGGTCAACCTGGATAAAAACTTTGCTTTCCTTGAGGTAACATTTCTATCTAACTAAATTTCAGTACTTATGAGGTTTTTTGGAATGCTTGGATGGTAAAATTTGAAATTTGATCTGATTTGATTTCTGGTGTGTATTGTATTGTATTGTATCTTTATTTCCTCCTTATAAGAAGATTTACAAATTTATAGAACAAAAACAACTTTAAAATTTACATATTACAAAGTAGTTCTGCAATTATCGCAGCGTTTCATAGTAAGTATCTATTTACACCTATTCATATAAAACATATACGCGCATTGAATTAGCATGATTTAAAGAAAATGTCTATGTGTGCTAAGCCCCTTGCACACGAAAGAATGAACTCGGTAAATTGAGTATCATCGAGTTGAAAGTCAACTCTGCTGCCAAGTATTGTTTCTAAGACTATATTTTCCTCCATGTCAAGTAATTTGACACAATTCTCTACGGACAGGGAGTTGAAAATATAGTTTTCAATGAAATCATTCTTTTCATTTATAAGTTCACCACATTTCATGAAATGTGTGACTATCGAGCCAGTAAAATCTTTGCAACGTTTACATTGATATAACCTGAATCTTGCAGGTGTGGTCAAATACAATATGTGGGCTAATTCCCAAAGTTGCTCGGTAGCCTTTTGACCAAGTGTCCATAAAACCGAAGGTTCTATTGACAATTGTACATTCGAAAATAATGATAATGAATCATCCGCATTTACTCGGGCACGCCATTTTGTTTCTTCATTTAATTTTATTTGATTAGTACACATCATTTTAAATTTTACTTTGGTCAAAAGTTGGCCAGATCTGAGAAAGTCTTGAATTGACTCCTGTACATAGTCATACTCCATTGACATGACGTCTTTAATAAGACCATTACAGATTTCATTTTTCTGAACTAAAAATGAAGAGAGTCTATATAGAAACAATTGTTTTGTGAAAACATGAGTGGCTCTGCATAGTCTATCAAAAAACAACACCTTTGCTCTATCTATATAACTCTCAATTGACAGTAAACCGAGCGTAGAGAGGACAACTTCCGATGAGACGTTTTGCTCAAATCCTTGTATTATTTTTGCAATTTTTCGAATGGTAACGTTAAGTGCGTGAAGTTCTACATTGGATGTTGTCCATAACTCGCAGCCGAACATGGCAGCGGGAAACACAATTGTTTTTAATAGCTTAACGGCAACAAGGGGGTTAATGCCACCTTTGCCAATACCAATAGGTTTGATGGAGTAAAAAATGTTGAGCATTTTACGCTTAGCTTGTTGCATTGCTTCAATGTCAGTTAATTGAGCATCAAGTGTGTTTCCAGCGTAACACTGCGTTCTGGTTTCAGGTACAATATCATTTTGCAAGTGCCACATGCGCATTCCTTGACTGACTTTGAAATGTTTAGTACTTTCATTAAAAGTGATGATTTTACTTTTGCTGTTCTGTCCAGAATGATATGACATTCTCCATTTTGAACTATAATTTGAGACACTATTTAATAATGATTGTAGCTCATCTGGAGTTGTGCCAATAATTGTGGTGTCATCAGCCACCAGTACTGCAGGGATGCGCATATCACCTATTATTGCACCCAAGCCTGTATCGCATAGTTCTTCAATAAGAGCATTAATGTACACCAGGAACCAGAGTGCACTACTCACTCGACCTTGACCTACTCCCTGTGTTATTTGAAATTCTCTAGAGTACTTTCCATTATAAAGTACTCTGGAAGTGGTATTTTCATAACTATCGACAATTAAACGCCAACTTTTACCATTTAGCCCCAGATTAAATAGTTTGTGAAACAGGCCCTTCCGCCACAACAAATCATAGGCCTTTTGGTTATCTAAAAAAGCAATGTACAGTAGGCTCTCTCTCTCAGAGTAAAATTGAATAAGTTCTTTAAGGACAAACACTGCGAATTGGCTACACGCGCCTTCTTGGTATGCAAATTGCAGATTGTGTGGACACCCTTGAAGCTTCAATATTGGTATAGTTCTGTTTGTGAAAATTCTTTCCCAGACCTTAAAAATACAAGACGTCAAAGTGAGACCTCTAAAGTTGTCTCTATCCATAGGATCTTTGCCCTTTCCCTTAAACAAGGAGATCATAATACCTATTTTGAAGCTTTGTGGAACTTTGCACATGCTTACCATTGCATTAAAAACCTTATTAAGAAAATGTAATACGTCAGAGCTACTGTACTTAAGATGCTCGATTGTCACAAGATCATAACCAGGAGACTTGTTATTTGAAAAGGTAGCAATGCTTTGTTCAATTTCGGATACGGTAATTGGATTTTCGAATATGCCGTCATTATTAGAGAGCGACTGTGTCATTAAATAAGGATGCTCGTGATCAATAAGATTCTTGAAATTGTCATCGAAATGTGGCATGGATAATTCTGTACCAAGTGTTTCAAAATGGCAAGCCCATAATTCCCGAATTTGATCTGGATCGCGTATAATTTCAGTGCCAAGTCTGAGTTCATGACCACACGGTTTCCTACCTTTAGCCTTATGACTGTTTAACATCTTATAAAAAAGGGCGCTGTCACATTCAGCAGCAGTTTGAAACTGTAAAATTTGCTCATTTTCGTATTCTAATTTGAGCTTTCTCATATGTCTTCTAAAATGTCTCTTTTTAAGTTTGTACTTAAGAAAAGAATCGTGATCGAGACCACGTGGTCTTCCGGCTTGTATCCAAGCAACACGCGCAGTCCGCATTTCTGCATGAAGGATCTTTAAATCTCCTTTATTCCAATAGGGCTTTAAGTATTTCCGGAACCGGGATCTCGGAATGTGTTTGCTGCTGGCATTGACAAGAGTATCAGCAAGAGCACGAACAGCTGAATCTAGGCCACCAATTGTGGTGAAATCGGCAGTACTTGTTATTTGTGACAATTGAGTTTTAACATCATTGGAGAATAATTGTTTCTGTGTAAAAGTGGCTTTGCGCCATCTAGGTATATTCCTAGCCTCGCAAGAATAGTCGATTAGACTTAGTGGTAGTGACATATTAACATTCATTATAACTGGGTGGTGATCAGACACATTGTGTGGATGATCATCAATAACTCTACATTGTTCTATGATATCGAACTTGTTTGTAGGTACAAATAAATAATCGACGCATGACGAGGCATTATTGCGAAAAAATGTGTGTTTGGGGCCCGTTGTAAGATTTTGAGCATTAACGGCTAAAAGGTTTGAATCAAAGACCCATTTTTCTAGCAATAGTCCCCGGTCATTTGCCAAATCACATCTAGGTCCACTTTTCGAACCGAGGTGACCGTTGAAGTCACCGGTAAACATGATTGTTCCCAAAGACGAATAAGTGCAATAGAGACTATACAGATGATCTATCCAGTCAATATATTCATTTATTGGATGATTTGCCGAAGGCATGTATACAGCAAATATGAACAAACTGCAGTTACCCTCTGTTACAATTTCTATGCCACATATTCTGTCTTCAATGCTAATTTTGTTTCGCACAATGAGAGATTTATTGTACAGTATTGCTATGCCACCATGACCTCTTCGCACAGCGTCATCGACGGAAAGGTCTTTTTGTGATATACCATGTGAATCATAATTCAAATCAAGAGTGTTTAGGAAACTTAAATTGTCTGGGTACAACCAATGCTCAGTTAAGGTAACAATATGATAGTTGGGCAGAATGTTCGTAAGAAAAGGACTACCATACATTATACCCTTACAATTCCAAGTCATGACGCTGAGTGACTTGTCATTTAGTGACATAGTAATGTAGATAAAAATATGCAGTATCAGATATAAGGACAGGTTCATAGGCAATACATAGAACCTTGGTACAAGTCATCTTGGTATTGGTCGTTGTCCCAATCCTCGTCAGACTGACTGATGTTGCCTTTATTGTAATACTGAGAGTCACCTTCCTGAGCATTTTGTGTTCTCTTTTGCTCATATTCAAAATGAGAAACATACGGTCTGGATTCGATTAAGGTCGGCCAGAAATGTTCATTCAGTGCTTTTGCGTAATGACTGGCTAAAACATTTACTCGTATTAGTAGCCATTCTCCATTGAATGATGTTTTCCTTGACATAACCTTAAAACCAGTGACAGTTACACCACCTTTAAGTGCATAATTAACAAGGTGCTTTCGAAGCGTGTTGTATGGTTGTGATTTGACATGAGCAAGAACAATCTTTTTTGTTCGTGTTCTACGCACACGTACTCCGACAAAGTCATCATCACTATTGCAACTGGCATTATCAGCATGCAAGTTAGCTTTTGTTATGGCTTGGCGATGGGGCCACATCTGGGATTGTCGAATATCGGTACTTGCCCTGTCGGTACCAGCGGACGATGTAGTGCGCGTGGCTTTTGGTGCGCTACACCTTACAGGAATATTGCGTGCGATGCTTGTATTCTTGCTAGTAGCTGCTTGGGACATGGTGGGTGTATGAGATGCACTGCATTCAATAGAAACATCGGATGCGCTACATGTGACTGCCCCACTATTGGTTTTAACTGCAGAAGTACAGGTAGCAGTTGGTGCGCTGCATGTGCTAGAAGCACTAAGCGTAATGGGCGTAGCGGGAACATTCGAAATATCCTTTGTACTTGAAGCAGAACATTTGTTGGCTCCAGTGGGTACAGTGGGAGGATTTAAGGGTATTCCCCACACACTTGTGGGTACAGCTGATGTGTTATTCAAGCTACCGCTTGTATTTGGGGAGCCACTTAAAGACCTGGACCTATCTTGCACATTATCGTTGTTTGAGCTTGGAAGTTGCTCTTGATTCATTGTGATAGCTGCACTGCGAGAAGAGGACTTTTCCAATGCGCTTACTTTGTTTTGTATTGTCTGGATTTGCTTTAACAGCTTTGTTTTTGTTTCATTGATATCTGTTGTGAGTTTGTTTATGTCTGCTTGTTGATCATTGATTTTTGCTTTCGCTATCTTTAAGTCATTTTTTAACTTCTGTTCGCTATCCTTGCATCTGTTAAGTTCATTCTGCTTTATTTCAATTACATTATTGAGTTCTTTTACTTTTGATTTTGTAGACTTTGCGATTTCAGCCTTGAGTTCATTGATTTCAGTTGCAACGTTAGATTTGAGTTCAAGAACGTTTTTGAGTATAATTGCTAGTTGGTCATCACTGTTTTTGTGTCTCATTGTATCATCGATAGGGTTGTGAACAACTGATTTTCTGTTTGTCTTTGCCTTAGGATTTAACAGTGTCTTAATATCCGACAGGTTAGAAGCTCCATTGATGAAATGGAAAAGATGATATATATCACATGCCAGCTTTTCTTTAACAGAAGTGCTTGTTTGTTTGTTTTTCCTACTGGGTAGACGACGAATAAGCGCACCTGGTGGCATGGCATTGCTGCGATTGATTCGTGCATAATCAAATAAAGCATCTCTGGAATGAACTAATCCGTCTACATCTTGGTGGTCGCATAGTCTTTTAATGAATAACGCTTTGTCTGCACCGGAACACAATTCTTTAATTTCATTAATGATATCATTTTCGGTCTGGGTAGCTATTGGGGTGGGATTAAAATCATCATAATCACTGAGAAAATCACCACTAGTTGATTCCATACAATTGTCACTATCATTTGTGGAATCGTCATCAATTTCTATATCTGCAGGCACATGCACTTTGGTAGAAAGTGGCATTGTATCAGATTCTGGTAAAAGATTTGCTGTTTTGCGTCGCTCAAATCAAAACATACAATTCCGAGGTTGTCGCGACCTTGCTAGGTAAGAATAGAGCGAGTAGGGCTCCAAATATGTATAACAAGTCTATCATCAGCGCGTACTTAAACACTAAGTGTTCAATTAGCGAGTTATACACGGGGAAGGGCCACACGTCAAATGGCGGGAAATTCTTGCATGGCTGTAGTGTGAAAGGCCCTGAACATGTATAATCAGATTTTTCAGCAGCGTAACATGTAGACTAAGTGTTCAAGATGCAAATAATACACAGGGACGGGCCAAGGAAAAAATGGCGACGAAATCCGTGTATGGAAGATTTAGAAAAAAGTTTATGTCAACATTACAATCCTTCTTTCACAGAATAACTCACTTAGAAGGGTGCGTTGTATCCTCAAGGAGTTCCTATATCCAATTATGTGCAATAACTCGGTATCTGAGGCCTGGAATAGTCCAAAATCGAGAAATATTGCGGAGCTACATTTTTTGCTACATTTTTATCAGCCTCGTTCTCGACCAGGGCTGGATGTGCACCCCTTAAACTTTTTGTTCATAGAGCTTTTTGATTTCTAAGTTTCTGACCATTTTTGATAACATACATAAGTTACAGGGTTAGCCCAAACAGAGGGGAATCCCATCATAGCTTGCCAGGTCAACCTGGATAAAAACTTTGCTTTCCTTGAGGTAACATTTCTATCTAACTAAATTTCAGTACTTATGAGGTTTTTTGGAATGCTTGGATGGTAAAATTTGAAATTTGATCTGATTTGATTTCTGGTGTGTAATGAGTACATTGTATGGTGCAATTGTATTTTTATACTTTTTTATTATCATTTTATGTTATATGTGTAATATGGATACAAACGTATATATGGTAAATAAATTTTGTTTTAGTTCCGGTCAGTAGACGAAACAACCCAAGCTATGGCGTTTGATGGCATCAACTTCCAAGGCCAATCTCTTAAAATAAGACGTCCTCGTGATTATCAGCCATTGCCTGGTGTTGCTGAAACACCCAATGTTGCTGTACCAGGTAAGCTATTAATCATGTTTTGACATTTCTTGAGATTTACATTTCCTCATTTTGAGGGTGTGTTTGAAATATTTGAATCATATATTTTATTGAATTTTTCATCATTTTGTTACTATTATATGCAAGAATGTATGTTTTTTCCAAAAGTGTAGTCTCTGATTAGAGAAGTTTCACACAAGGGTTATTGCTAAAACACATCCGCATCTCATTTTAATTGAACTGCTACACATAAATCGGGTGAATGCATTACAGATTTTAAATACATTAAGCTAAAATGTGCGAAACCTCCTCTATTTAGGTGCAGTTCTTAACCTTTATGTTTTATTTCAGGTGTTGTATCCACTGTGGTACAGGATTCTCCACACAAGATCTTTATAGGTGGACTGCCTAATTATCTCAATGAGGATCAGGTAAACTCCGTTCTATTCTTAGTTTTAATTCTACTGTAAATATCGATTACATTCTTTTCAAATCTTTTGTGTTGCAATCTTTGAAGAATTGAGGTAGCAAATGCAAAGAATAGCAAGGATTTATTTTGTTGTGAGGCAAGGATCATTTGACGGTAGCATTGGAGCTATGTGGTTAATTGTTTGGTTTGTGAGATAAAAAGTTCGAGTTGGGTTGTTTTATATTGTGAGTTAAGGTTTAATGATATCATTGGAAGTTTTTTTTGAAATTGTTTGGTTTGTAAGAGTTTGGTTGTTGAGGATGTTTCAATCCTAGCATTGGTGACATGTGATTTTGGTTTTGGTTTGTAGGATTTGCAATTGTCGACATCTAGTTCAGGTTTTTTGTGCCACTTTTTGAAATGTTTCATTTGCGATCATTCTCATTTACTGTACACACCGTGATTTCTGCTTTCGATGAAAGAAATAGTTTATCAGAAGTTCTCTTTGTTTATTTTAAAATCCATTTTTCCATCCTATATGGTGAAATTTGTGAAGCAGCTTCAGAAATATGGCAAGTTTCTTCATTATTTTCATACTCATAGATTGTTTCTGTCCCATAGTGTAATTTTCATTGTTGACCCATTTTCCCCAGATTTTGTAGTTTACGTATCAGAAATTGTTCTTTTCACTTGCGAGTTCAGCGCCTCGCCATTATAAATCATCGTTTTCAACTGTTTCCTGTCATTGAATTGGTTTGTTAAATCGTATTGTTTTCAGATTACCTATAGTTTATAGTCACTCATTTAATTAACAATGCATACATATTGTACCCTGGTGTGTTATTTTGTCTCCTCATACATGTACAACTACAGGTTTATTTAACGAGTACAGGTGAAACAACAGGTGAAACTGTTCTGAAATGCAGGGAGCCGTTCAGCTTGTTTTCAGGCTTTCATTTCAGTCAACCTGTACAACAAGTAGCCTGCACTTCTATATTCAAGCAGGAATAGGCCTCAATTAAGATCTTCAAATCAACATTCCATAAACATTTTCGTATTAGATGTAGCTTTTATTTTGGATTCCAAAGAGCGATATTGCAATCCAGGAATCATTTGCTCAAAGGTGCAGAATACGGGCCTGAGAGAGGCAGACACATATTATATAGGGACAACTTTTATTTTCAGTTTTGTTTTCATGTAAATACAGGAAATACTTTCACTATAGTACGAAAGCCCAAAAAAAAGAATATTTTTCCATCAAATGAAAAAATTAAATCGAAAGCTGTTCAGCCTTAAACATAGGAAAAGTGCATTTCATCAATAAATAATTATAGAATTAAAAAACTCAAATTTAAAAGTTGCAAAATTGTTCATAAATCTCACACCATGAATCAGATTCATCATTACAACAAAAAATGTCATTTTAAATCCATGAAATTAAATTCCTATACTATTTCAAGTGATTCTTCAGTTTTCTTCTGGAACGTTTTATAAAATATATGCGGAGAAAATATTTATTGTTTTTCAGCATACATTGTACAAAATTTCAGGGTTTTCAGGTCTCATTCTTTCGGTTTCAGCTTCCAAGTCTTCAAATTTCAGAAAATTTTCTTTCAGCATTTTCAAATTTTCAGCTGGGTGGGAATTTATTTCAGATGGGGTAGGGTTTGTTTTTAGCTCGGAAACTCTAGAAACATCAGTTAACCAGGAATGGTAACTATGAACTTTTCTAAATAAATTAATTGCAAAAGTCTGTTTCTGAGTAATTAATTTTAATCTTTTGAGACTAACTGACAACCGTCATTACGCATCAAATGAGTTCAAATATTGATGTGAATATTTTGTATCAAGTATTTTTTCAGATTAATTTCATATTTGTTTAATGCACATGAATATTTTATTCCTGCTTTAAACAAATATAAATTAATAAAAAAAAGTTCAAAAGGCAATCTTTATTGGTGGATATTACAATGAATGGACATCAGATATTTGATATCATTTGTGTAGTCAACATAAAATCAGCTGAAAGCACCCAAGTTTTACAAATTAAAAAACCACTTAGATGGCGTTTTTTACAAACATACCATATCTTTATTACATTGGAACTCAATATGTGTCTGTTTTCTTCCCCAATTTGCTTTGATAGCTAGGGGAGAGGGGATGTGAACTAAGCCTTAAGCATCGTGTATGCCAAATTTTGTCAAAAGGATTAAGGCAAGTGTATAAAAAATGATTGCAAAAGTTACTAATACTACCTCATCTTATGTAAGTGAAATGTTAATGTTAAAACGTCAAACAGAAATAATTACACCTGTAGATACTTCATGTAAGAAATGGGAGAATAAAAACCAGATTTTCACATCAAATTATCTGTTCTTGAATTTATATAAGGAAAGCCAGTAGAATTCTGGTGACATATTGAATGAATATAAAAGACCAGGATTTCTCATTGTAAAATTTTGACCCAATTTTACAAGTCAGACATAAAAGGGACAGAGGAGATGTACAAAGTACGTTCAGTAATCCTGATTGAAATTAAAGATTTTAATCCATATTGATTGTACACCATAATTCTGCTGGTGGACCAATGTTAGATTTGTTTCAAATAAAACCTTCCAAGACCATTAAAATGTGATGTAGGCCCATATGGGCAATTAAATAGCACATGAAGTATAGTAACCAGAGTGACTGGTTAAAGTGTTAAATAATGGTGACATAAGCAGTTCAGATGAAATTGTTCAATCAATCAGTTTTAGGATCTCTTTTGGATTGGTTGTGTTTAAACGGCCTTGGATTATTAGTTTGAAACAATTCTACTATCTAGAACAAGTTCTTGTAACCATCATACAAGTGCTATGATGCCCAAAGCATATCAGTATTTTTGATTTATCCATTTGCATCTCTCTGATATGATAGATTTAATTGTTTTGATAAAAGATGGATTTAGTCATTACAAGTTAATGCATAAACCTACCAGTAATTATTTATTGAATAAAGAAACTAGCTACTTCCATTCCAAATGAATTGAAACAAAGTTTCTTAGACCTTCACCTGTATGATGGTTCAAGAATGCAAATGGGTCATGCAATCCATTAACTGTGTTTGATGATTATAGGTCAAGGAGCTGTTGATCTCATTCGGTCCGTTGAAGGCATTCAATCTTGTGAAAGACAGCGCTACTGGTCTCTCGAAGGGCTACGCTTTCTGTGAATATGTTGACCCTGGCATCACAGACCAGGCGTGTGCTGGTTTGATGGGAATGCAGCTTGGAGACAAAAAGTTAATAGTACAGAGAGCTAGCATGGGAGCCAAGAATGCACAGACTGTAAGTTGAAATTCAGCTTTTTTATTTCATTAACACTAAGATTATTGCATTTATCAGCATAATTTTCACTTTGAAAAACATTGACATTGTGATATTGAGTTGTTTATAGATTTAGATGTCATGCATAAACCTTCATAAACCGTGTAGCATCTGATGCATTCGTATCAATTAAGATCATATTAGTGTATTAAAACTGAAAACTGTAGATTAATAGTTGACATTCATAAATCAAATTCAGATTCTTGAATTGAATTGTCCTCAAATACATCTTTTGATGCAATATATATTTTGTTTAAATTGGTAATAGGCGAACCAAGCTCCAGTGCAGATCCAGGTGCCAGGCTTGAATTTGGCGCAATCGGGCCAACCTACAGAGGTGCTGTGCCTCATGAACATGATCACACCAGAGGAACTGGAAGATGAGGAGGAATATGATGGTAAGCAAATGATTCCTAACCTTATGTATCTCACTGAACATATAATAGATCTTCAATTGCAATATACATGTATACAAAATTTTAGCTGATTGAAGAATTTTCAAAAAATTTCTGGGACAATCCTCGTATACACCACACTACTCAAGAGTTCAAAACTTTTTAGAGTAAATCTTATTTTGATTGGAATTACAAATTGCATTCATAATCCTATTAAGATTGGAGCACTACTTTTCTTCTGGTGTTTTGTTCCAAGATTTTAGGTGTAGTTCCTAATCCCACTTTTCTATTTCAGATATTGTTGAAGATATCCGTGAGGAATGTGGAAAATATGGTGCCGTGAAGAGTCTTGAGATCCCAAGGCCTATACAAGGTGTTGAAGTTCCTGGATGTGGCAAGGTAAGTGGTATATTCAATCATACGTCTTGTTTAGATAAAACTTATGAGAAAAATAGATGAGACAAAATCCTTATAAATACCAGGGTGGATCTGTCTTTACGTTGTCCTGATGTAAAAAATGAATATTGCAAAATTTAATATTGTGCCATTTGTTTTCAGATATATGTCGAGTTCAACTCTATAATTGACTGCCAGAAAGCTCTGCAAGGATTAACTGGGCGTAAATTTGCCAGTCGGGTCGTGGTGACATCATTTTATGATCCTGATCGATATCACAGGAGAGAATTTTAAATGTACATTCAAAGACACTCACAAGGGTGGCCTTGTATTTTAATTCTGACAACTTATGATGTTGTCTAGATAGCTTAACAGAAACATGGGTGTTATTAAAACAGTGTTAAGTTATAAATTACATCAACATTCTCAATTTTGCTGAGCTCATCTTTGAACTTTTTAACATTGACTGGCTATGGATTTTTTCTCAATCTAAAGTGTGGACATTAGATGAATTTTAAGAATAAGTTGAAGATTCCTGCATTGTGATGCTTAAGTTAAATTGTAGAATTAATCTCATATTTTTAACACCCAAATGAAATTCCTTTTAAAAGATGTTGTATGCCAAGAAATTCTTGTGTATTGAGAAGTCCTATTATCTGTGGTGACTGAAACAATTATGGCATAGGAGTTGTAATAGTCTTGCATCTGCCTCTATTCCTGTCCTCTCATCATTTGCTACCATTTGAATGGGAAATAGATCAGGGAGAAGTGACCAGAGAATAGATGCAAGGCAAGAAATTGAAAATTCAATTATATTTTTAAACTAACAGTTTGACTTTATTATTTTCATAGCTTTTCTCCATGTATTTATAGCAAGAATGAATCATAAAGAAATTAATAAATGTCATTCAAATGTAAAAAGAATTTTTATTGTGATTTATTAAAGTACATTGATCTTTTAATCTTAAGACCTCACTCAATGATATCAGTAATATTAACATAAGTAAGACGAAGAAAACTTCAAAGCAATTGTCTATCATTCCTGAGGCCAATTAAACGAGTAGAGATTCTCATTTTAGCTCAGAACCATTTAGAATTTTTTACACCCATATAAGAAAAAATACCTATAAAGACAGGTCTTATTGAATGAAAACCTTAGCCACCAGATTTTGACATCCGAAATGAAAAATTGGAAGATATTTATTGCATAAATTCCCCTTGAAATTGTTCTGTTCAGAAATGTCCCAAAACCAAGTCCCAAATAAAGAATATCTGTTTCAGGAGAATGGTGAACATTTGGTGTCATGTTATAATCTTGTGAGATCTGAGTTTGATGGAATGTTTGATTGTTTGAAAAACAGGGTGACACAAAAAATGCCATCCACTTATTTGGAAAAACTTTCTCAAAAATTAAGGTATTTTTATGTGTAGATAGAGGTCAATGGAAGAAAAATTGGTATGCTTGCATAGCATCAACAACAGTTACTTTGGAATTACATGAATTAGTAGATGTCTAATTCTTTGCGGAGGCATGCTCTGATACAAAATCATTAAAAGTGTCAATTAGAAAATCTGTCTTCTTTTGACCTAATAAGTTCATCAAAAACAATCCAGAAATGACTCAAGTAATGGCTAAGATAGAAATCCCAGTTTCGTGTTTTTAACATTCTTTGACAATTTTGTCGAGTGCATACCTGGACGGAAAACATGATATCCAAAGATGTTGATCCTTGGCAAGCATACCATATTTCTTCCATTGAACACTCTATCTGCCCATAAAAAATCATAAAGATTCTTGAATTATTGATCCACATTGAGCTGAACATACTGCCTAGCACAGTACATGTAGCCCTGTGCCTTGCCATGATGCTGCTGAGCAAGCTCACAGTATCTTGAGGTCTGTCCAGGAAGAGTATTATACACTAATATACGGACAATAAAGTACCGTGGGTACTAGGCTCACATGGAGTAGGGCTTTCAGTGGAGTGAAACTATTTATGACCACTTCACAATACTATTAGTTATTGAATGATTTGAAGTGCAATACAGGATATATTCTGCTCCTGAAAATCTGTATTGGATCGAGACAAAGTGAAGTGCCAATACAGAATATCGAGACAGAATATATCCTGTATTGCATTTCAAATCGTTCTATAACGTTTTTCTTGTGTGATCCTCTGTATTGCTACTGAGAATGTTCCCTCCATACCAATATTTTTTGTATTGCTCCGGGAGTGATCGATGGGGACAATCTCAGTAGCAATCAAGATTGGTACAGCACAAGAACTGACCAATCAGAAGGCTTCATTTTACAGATCATACGATAATATAGCCTACTAGTTACAAACCTGCTTTACCTCAAACATGTCTAAGTATGTGATAAAAGGTTGTATCTACAGAGTCAAATTAATTTGCATAGAGTTTCAGCCAGTTCAACAAAATGTCAAGAACATACGAGAGAACTGATTTGGTGTTTAAGCTAAGTTCCCATCAACAGCGCTTTGAAGGCGCTTTAAAGAAGTGTACACTACAAAGTGGCCCTGCACACCGCTTTAAAGCGCCATCAAAGTGCCGTTGGTGTGAACTTAGCTTGAAGGAGTATCTTGTGGAGAAGTGAAAGCTGAACAAAACATATTTTTTCAATTTATAAACAAAATGTGCATTTATTTATTTATTGTACAATAAAATTCATAGTTCAATAATAAATAACTCATACATGCAACAATATACTGGCCTACAATATATTTGTTATGCAATACAGATTATGCAAAATTCAAAAAGTTGATCCAAAATTAAACAAGCTTTGTAAACCTCTGCCTATGATGACACTAGTGTTTACCACTACAATGTATGGTTATGGTATCTATCAATTATGGAAATTATTGAAAAATTACAATTGAAATTAATATGATTGATCACAAACATGTACAATACATTAGGAATTACAGGCACAGTCTGGCAGTGGTATAATTGTGAAAAAATAGAAAATTTTTATCGCATGTTTAGGACTAGGCTAACTCTTTGATAATTATATACACTGTAATAAATATTATTGTCACTTACATATGTATATAAGTTGGGGGTATACATAGTTTTTCTTTTGCACAACCTTTACAAAACTAATTGCCTATTAAATATTACTGTTTGTAAATAAAACTATATGTACATTTTTAAATATTGTATTGAAAAAACAACCAATACTGATGACTGTCAAAAGCCATTTCAAAATCTTATTATACTTCATTTTGAGGGATTTTTATAAAATTCTGTCCAGACAAATTGTTGCTTATATCTCATTAATTGAAAGTTAAATAAATGGTGCCAAATTAAAGGAATTTGCAGTGTTTATTTAGGAAAGTTGCGGATTTTATAACGGAGTTTCCATTTCTTCATTTTGTTGATTGTTCTCTATTTCACGTCGCTCTTCTTTGTTTTCTTCAGTTGGCATACTATTTTCATTCTCTTCATCATCTACGAGTCTTGGATCCAAATTCAATTTGAGTGTTTCCTACAAGCGTACATTGTTATTTATAGATGCATTTCCATAAATTCATCTATGGACATCTCGTAAATATATTGATATTTCTATGAATAGCACGACTATATGAATCCAATACATATTCTAAGTCATTTCTATGTTTGAAATTTCATTTAATCATCAGACTGCTTCATCACTACATATTTTTCACCTCTAACTCCCAGTATAGGTCCTCTCCAAAGTAATTGGGTATTAAAGGTGGTGGCATAAATCGTGAGTTGTTGTTGTTCCTTGTCAGATTCATGTCCTTGTCATATTTACGCCAATCAAATGGTCGCCTGTAATGAATGGAGTAAACTTTTGATAATTTGTGAAAAAACTCTTGAAATTCAAGGAAAAAGATAACTTGGCATATAGACACTTGTTAAAACACTCATTTTAAATTGCCCTAAGTGGTTTCAGAAAATTAATCTTATTTAAAAGTTATTTGAAGGTCAACTTACTTGAGGTATTTGAGGATCTTAATATTAAATATATTCATGAATAGGACACCAAAAAACACATGGAGGCCAAGGGACAACCAAAAGGCATTCTGAAATGAAAGAAAATTAAATAACACATGAAATATAAAAACTAAAATATTTTTCAACAATATAAATGGGATTAATAAGACATTGTAACTTGTACAATAATGGATATGTTCAACCAATCCAAATAATCTGAGTTACAGAATATCGCTATCAGTGTAGGCATAAATACAAAAAATGTGCCTTGGGAGTAGGGGGGAGGTGGGGTCTATATGACTGTCTGTTAGACTGTAGCAGTGAAACTGAATGCGACTGAGGGGAGGCAGGGGGTCAAGCCCAACTTGGATTTGGGGGATATGAAAATAAAAATTGTGATGGATTTCCTATTTTCCACACTGAGGTTTGTAGATGAAGGAGGGGGTAATCCCCAGAAGTCTTGCGATTTATGCTATATGGAAATACTCACGTTGACAAGAGGTTGAAACTGAAAGATGCATGACAAGGGAATATGAAACCTTTAATGGTGCTTTTAAAAAGGTGGTGGAATGCATTCTCCAAAGCTCATTAAAGAATCTGTACCTCCTTCCAAAGAAGATAATCTAGACCTAGGAGCCCTGCACTTGGAGTATGGAGGAGTAAAGAAAGGGTGGAAATGGGAGGGTAAAAATGAATGCATATTTGCAGGGAGTGATGGAGTGCTCCTTTACACTCAATTTCAGATTGAATAGCCCTCATAGCCTGGATTCTTTTATTTTTTCTATGTATGCCCCACATTCTTGTTCATAATCAAAGATGTTGGTATTTCTCTACAAACTTACCAATCCATTTAGGAAATGCCCACACACTCCATCGACCACTACATTGCCATATATGTTATAGAGTGGTCTACAACGTCCTATGGTTGTATCCAAAGACAGCATAACAAGATCCATGAATCTAAGTGGATGGTCAATAATCTTATCCACAAAATACTGAACACCCTGTAGCATGTTAGTACTAGCGTTGGCTTGGATTGTTACATTTAGGTTTTGCAGCTGATTAAACAACTGCCCAGCTTGTGCTTGTAAAGATCCCAGAGATGAGTTCAGGTTCAACAGTGTTGCCTCGAGGTTGTTCTACAAAGAAAGTAGAAATTAGTAGACATGAGACTAACGTTTTTTATTAAAAATAGCGCAACCCGTGTGCAAGTGGAACATTAGTTACACATTAGTGTAGAAGTGAGAAATGTTTTACTTATGAAGCCTTTCAACTTAAAGGGGTTCTTTTTAAAGGGGTGGTCTGCTTTAGAGGATTTAGTTTCACCAAATGTTTTTTTGTATGATATGTTAATAATATCATGTATTGTGATGGATCCAAAACTACTTTATTTGAAAATAGAGGCATGCTTACTTGGATTAAAATTATTAAGTAATTTATTTGAAAATAAATATATATCTTTACTTACAGTATGTAGGAGAAAGTTTGAGCTGTGAGAGTCCATAGCGTCGAGGTAGTCAGCTAACTCCCCATAGGCAGCAATGTAACTCTGAATATAGAATAAAATATTAATAAGTCTGGGGATTAATAATGAATTCTGTTGAACTAAAAGCATATTAGAAAAATCTTTGGCAAATTAATGTTCTTTGTCCTAATTACATTTTCTGTAAATGTTCACCTTTTCTGGCAAGAGCTTTTGCCAGATGACCTTACAAATCAAAGGATTGAAGTCAAAACTGTCAGACTTTTATTGAAAATAAGCAAGACATTAAGAGTGCAAAAAATATTATAGAATTATGTCAAAAGTTTTAAAACTTCTTAACTCGGCTATAACCCTTCTACATTCTTTAATGTTCATTACAAAATAGTTGGGTAATAAATTCTTAAATAGAACAAGTAGAAATATACATTGAAAGGATACTCACAGCATTCCCTGTAGCTGCTCCTGCTGCTTCTAAAGTGTCAGCCATTGCGCCAAATGTCATATTAGAATGTGCAGTATGCAGCTGTGAAAAATAAAAATATACTTGTAGTAGAACCCATCTATTAGGAACGTGGAATGGGCAAAAGTGTTTGGATTGACAGATGTTCGCACTTCAGGAACATGGTAATCTCTGGCTGATTAAAAATGGGATGGAAAGTGTTCCCTTAAAGGTGTCCGAAAAGAGAGGTGTTCAGATATACAGGCTTTACTGTATATACTTATTTCAGGCGGATTCTTTTACCCTCGGTCCTTTCATACATAGTCTAATATATTTGCTTTACTTTTTATTTAAACCTTTTCCTTAATTAATCCTCCTTTAGTTAACCCTCTCAGGTGAACACTATTGGGACTGAGATAAGTGTTCGAGTATGGGGGTGTTTAAACGGTGAACCGCCTCTAATGCGTTGGATTGTCGTATGGACTTGCATTAGGGGCCAACATGATCCTCAGAGACCCAGAGGGTGCATGAATGCACCTAGGGGGTGTTCACCTTGGAGAAAAATTAGGTCAATTAAAAAGTGTTCATGTTATATGAATGTTCATTAAAATTGAAAAGTGTTCATGTTATATATTGAGTGATCATTTTTCAAGTTGAGAGAACTGTTTCATTTACTTTCCTATATTTTCACATTCCTATGTAAGATTGAGGGGGGGGGGGGGGGCACAGGGGTTTGATGTGAGAACATACATTACCAATTAAAATCTATTTCTAAAAAAATTAAACATACTAATTATGTATCATAAAAAAACTCACCAAATCTGTTATAGCAGAGACGTCAAAGGCCATTGAAGTGTTGGATAATGACTCCACTGTTGATAATGTGTTGGCGTCAATGACACTAAGGCCACTAATGGTATCACTTATGACTGGCTCAGCACTTGATATATTAAAGTTATCTCCCAGAAGCTGAAACAAGAAATGTAACAATAGATTTCAAATCGTAAATGAAATGTTCTGAGAAATCTACCAACTGGGATTTGCAGATAGGCTTAGGAATCCCAAGAAATGTTTTAATCATTGTTGTTGTCATTGTTATTCGTTGTTGTTGTTATTGTGTTTTGATAAATAGCAGCCACCTTGAAGATTTCTTCTTGAACAGAGCTCCTTTGTTACTAGGTATCAAATTATAAAATTTGAACCAAATCTGTCCACTGGTATTTGAGTTTTCAAAGATCATGTTTTATGAAAAATGATGGCCAATTTGAATTGAGCAACTATTTTGAAAATTCCCTCTTGGGCAGAGGTCCTAGACCCATAAAGCATAAGTCTATAGAATATCAATCAAATTCGGTATTTGATTTATTGCCTGGACAGACAAACGAATGGATGAACAAACAGATGGACAGATGGCTTTCCAATATCCCCCTCAAACTCTGTTCGGTGTGATAATTAATTACCAAATTTTTATACAGTTAAAACTTCATACCTGTGATATGTTTACCATTGTGCGTAGGTCAAATATTGCAGAGGCACCAAACGCTGTGTACACTGCCTGGTTGGACCTACAGTTTCTGGAAAAATAAATGAATGAAAGAAGATAAAGTCGCATTAGAGCATGACCTTTTTACACTTGTACAAGGCATTAACATGCAAAATGTCACCACCTGCCCTTTGTTACAGATGCCATGGTTTGTGGTGGCGACAAAAATGGAAATGTGAAAATTTTACACTTACGAGAGTTGAAGAAATAAAAATAATTTCAGGGTTGGCCAAAACACGTTAACATCTATTTATTATATTCTTGCCTGTCCAGAATTGGTAACTGTTTTTGGCCAACCCTGTATAATCATTGTCATAGTAACATTAAGCCGAGTGCCTATTTTTCCTCAAAACATTTTTTAAGTTGCCTTTCTGTCCCAGATTGATGCATACATGTACATACCTCAAAATATCTCCAAGCTTAGGGACCCATGTAGTGGAGTTATCCAAAAAGCCAGATAACATCTTCTGAAGATAAGGCACACCACCCCATACATCTGGGTTATCAATAATCTGCAAAGTGCAAAAATATAAACTATCACAGTGAATGGTTTACAGTGGTGGTTTCAACTTTAAAGGCTCTTGCCAGGACTTGGGATTACAGTGTGGAACAGTCCATCTAAACAATTATAACCGAATCCCACCTTGGTCTATTGCAGAGGACGATTCCCACAGTGGGTCTGAAGTACTTGACAAAAAATAGAACCTTGACCTAAAGTAAAACCAAAAGGAAAATTCAAAGAACTGAATCACCCCGATGATTATTTAGTTGATTGATATAAATTCAGGAGTTCCAATAGCAAGTAAGATCAATATTGAATTCCATTTCATTTCAGTTCCATAATCAACCTAAACAGCTAAGTCATGTTATGATACAATACCCACCTCATCCATGACTGTTAGATCCTGTAAAGGGGCACAGATGATAGTAAAGTTAGATCCTATCATGAAGAGGAGAGCAGAGACCAGGCAGAATTCAGTAGAGAATAGCACCAGAAACAAAGAAGAGCTGTGAAGGAGAGAAAGCATAAAGAATATGGATAAGATGCATGGGTGGAGCCAGGTGCAACATACATGTAGATGTAACAGAAAAATTCAGGTGCTTTTTGTGAAAATGAACTATACTGCTATTAGTTGCCCTTTAAGTTTTCAAATTAATGTCAGTTTGAAACTAATGATACCTCAAGTCAAATAGCAAGAAAATCATTGTCAACTATTGGATAAACAGTGAGTTGAGACCAAATTATGACTTGAGTTATAATGGTTTCAAAAATGAACCCATGGAAAGAAGTGCACACAGTTTAGCTAGTCCATGTGAAGCTATAAACTATAACCTATGTATATGCAAAATTATGAACAAAGAAAATTAGGATACATTCTGCACTCATACACATTTTACCTGCAAAAACAAGTACGGCTGGTGGCAGGTGGACATCCCTTCCGCTGGATTGGCTTTTTCTTGTAACCACAGCAACAGAATATCAAACCAAAGAAGGTGAATAAAACAGGTATAATTTGTAGTCCAATTAAACCATATGTAGCATAGACTCTGTAGGGTTGATAGTCATCTATCGGGGCAAGGGTTGTGTCAATCATGTCCTTCATCATATCTTTCGACTCTGGTGTCAACAGCTACATATGTAAGTGCAGTATTATATCAGTGATAGCATATCCAAAAGGGATGGGTGCTGTTTCATATCAGAAAGCAGAACACAAGGTAGCCATTTTGGAATGTGACAATACTCTCAATCAATTAGATTGCAATCATGCTGTTTTCGTCCAAAAATTGGAACATCAAAAATCAGTATTGGGTATTTTTCAAGTTATTACCGTATATGTGTACTTATAAGAGTAAAATATATAAGTTATAAATGTTAACATTATAATTGTTGTTCTTCTCAGTTACATGTGTGTTGCATACCAGTAATGTTCCACAATGAAAGCCCATATACTGTTCCATTCCATGTCCCTAATTTCCATCCCTTCCCTTACATCCAATACTTACATATTAATATTTTGTGTGCTATTTTACATGATGACTATAAGCAGCCTTTTGGGATATTGCAATGAATTATGTCTCTTTTAAGAAAGCCAGGTTTGTTTCATCATAGAAAATAATGTTCAATAATATCTACCAAACAGGAGGAATAAGTTTAAGGCTCTCAGATTTTGTTAACCAATATTTGCAAAAAATGCTGCTCGGGGTGGAAAATTTTCTCAGAGGCTCCGTTAAGGAAAAAATGACTTTATGAGCTGGATGGAATTTCTGTGTATTTTTTATTCTATTAGGGTGTCCTGCATAAGTGATTTCGCCTGCGAAGTATATAACTCTTGCGAACATATCTCAATACTGGTCCGAAGAAGACACACCTTGAATTTTTTAGAAAAATTGGCTAAAAATTGAAATTACAAAAAGTCAAAATGTTTGACTCAAACAAAGTTGTAGCTATTCTATATCAATATTATGTGTTATGTGATGTTTTTCAGATGTTTCAGGACCTTCATTAGTGTACTTGTGTCAAGAAATATGACATTTAAGGACAAAATTTGGCATTTTTTAATCATTTTCGCTTTCAGCAATAACATATAGTTCCTTATATCTTGAGTTTAATGCTGACTGGTTGTGGCATTTTTGATTAAATCTGTGCTTGTACATGTGTTATTCCATTTAAGGTATAGAAAAAGTATAGTGGACAAACAATGTTCGTATGAGAGCTTTCAGATCTTCCCTACCCCATTTATTATGGAAAATTACCGAAGAAATGAAAAAATAAAATAATTTGAAATTATAAACTTTAACAAAGTTGTAGCTATTCTATATCAATATTATGTATTATTTAATGTCTTTAAAATATTTCAGAACCTTTATCAGTATACAAGTGGCTAGAAATGAGACATTTATGGACAAAACTTGTTTTTTTTTATCATTTTGGCTTTCAGCAGTAATATATAGTTCCTCATATCTTGAGTTTTATGCTGAATAGTTGTTGCATTTTCAATCAAATCTGTTCTTGTAGATGTCTTCTTTCATTTAAGGTATAGAAAATGTATAGTGGACAAACAATGTTCATATTAGAGCTTTCAGATCTCCCCTTCCCCAATTATTATGAAAAATAACCGAAAAATATGAAAAAATAAAATAACATGAAATTATAAACTTTAATAAAGTCGAGCTGTTCTTTATCAATATTATGTGTTATCTAATGTTTTTAAGCTTTTTCAGAACCTTTATTGCTATTCATGTGGCTAGAAATGAGACATTTAAGGACAAACTTGGCATTTTTTAATCAATGCCGCTTTCAGCAGTAACATATAGTTCCCGATATCTTGAGTTTTATGCTGACTGGTTGATGCAATTTCGATAAATCTGTTCTTGTACATGTCTTCTTCCATTTAAGGTATAGAAAATGTTTAGTGGACAAACATTGTTCATATCAGAGCTTTCAGATCTCCCCTACCCAATTTATTAAGAAAGATGACCGGAAAATATAAAAATATAACTTCAAATTACCAGTATAAACTTTAACAAAGATGTAACCATTCTTTATGTGTTATTGAATGCTATATTTAATGTGTCAGGACCTTCATTAATATCCTAGTGTCCAGAAATTAGACATTTAAGAACTAAAGGACGATTCTCGGTTTGGAGAACGAAGTTCATCAATATAAATGAGCATTATCCCTGCTTCGGACAAATTTGATTTTTTTACATAAAATAGATTTGAATGTCTTCTTCTAAATAGTCATAATTTAATTTGGGTAATATTTCTAGATTTTTCGCAAAAAAATATTAGCGCAGTACACTGATGAACTTTTTTCCCCAAATCGAGACTTGTATTTTATTGAATCGGTCTAATTGAGCGTTATCCCTGCTTCAGACCAATTTGTTATTTTTACATCTTGTAGATTTAAATGTCCTCTTTTGAATATTCATAGTTTAATTTGGGTAATATTTCTATATTTTTCATGAAAAAAATTATTAGCCCAGGAGACTGTTCTCCAAACCGAGAATCGTCCTTTGGCATTTTTCATCATTTCCACTTTCAGCAATAACATATAGTTCCTTATATCTTGAGTTTTATGCCAACTGGCATTTTTGATTAAATATATTCCTGTTCATGTTTTTTTCCATTTAAGGTATAGAAAATGTATAGTAGACAACTAATGTTCAAATTAGAGCTCTCAGATCTCCCCGACCCCATTTATTAGGAAAGATGAGCGGAAAATATGAAAAAATTAAAGAACTTCAAATTATAAATTTTAATAAAAATGTAGCATTCTATATCAATATTATACAAATATTGAATTCTGTGGAGTTGAATATCTGTATATATTTCTGAAGGTGTATTCACCGCAGCCCGAAGGGCGAGGTGAATACATCCCTAAGAAATATATACAGATATTAAACGATCACAGAATTCAATATTTGTTTTATTATTTCCTCATTAGTTTCAACGTATTTCCAAACGTTTGCCAATATTCTGTCATAAATCACGATCTCTGTCACACCATAATATATAAATATATATAATATATAATCGCAGGATTTCATTCTGTGTTTTCATCAACTACAACAATTAGATTCGGATCTTCCATGTTAAAGTCCATAGTCTTCGTGCTTTCATTAGTTGACATTTTGAATACATTTGTAAAATCTTTATCCCGCGTTTGTGATACAGTATTGAACCTTTTCTTGGGAGGACTTCGTGATACAACGTCATCGTCTGTCATATCGGATAAAAATACTTTTTACTAAATTCCCGGGAATTCAGTGATGTGACGTCATTTTTAGTGAATATCACTATTTATTCAATTAAAATGACGTAATTTTTAGTGAATACACTCTTCACACGTTTTCTAAGCAGGGAGACAAGGAATACCTCTATATATTTTTAGTCACATGGTATCAAATTGACCAATGAGAGAACGAGTATCACGGCATGGAAATAATAAAATGTGTTATTGAATGTTATATTTAATGTTTCTTGAACTTCATTGGTATACTAGTGTTTAGAAATTAGACATTTGAGGACAACATTTGGCATTTCCATCATTTTCGCTTTAAGCAATTACATATAGTTCCTTATATCTTGAGTTTTATGCTGGTTGGTTGGTGGATTCTTGATCAAATCTGTTCTTTTGAAATATATAAAACAAAACAGTTTCAAATTATAAACTTTAACAAAGTTGTAGCTATTCTAGATCAATACTATGTATTATTTGATATTTTTCAGATGTTTCAGGAACTTCATGAGTAAACAAGTCTAAAAATAGACATTTAAAGTCGAGTTGCAAATGGGGCGGGTATTCTCTAGCTTTGACCATAGGGCTTTTCTGGTAACAATACGTTGCAAACTGCACATGAATCTATATAATATATAATAGTAGTGTCATATAACTAGTGATCAAGCCATATTGGTTGAATTGCTTCATATCAATTGCAATGTTGTCAAAGGCTTGGTGAATCCATATTACACCTAAGGGTGGTGTAATTAGGAAGTTCATGAAGGAAATTGGGCTTGGGGATATTTTGGTAAATGCAAACATTGTGAAATGAAGAACAACCAAGAAGATGATTTTGGAAAGGATTACAAAATGGAAAGTTAATTGTCTTTGGTTTGTGAAGCAATGTTACTGTATCTTTAAAATGGGTTGAATTTCACTTATGATAGTTGCAACTTATAGACAATCTATTAAATACTGATCATGAAAAAGTTGACACTCTCCTTATGGCCCATGGTTACTACAGTGCCGCAGACAAGACAAAGGAATTCAATGTTAAGCGAATTTGTATTCAGTCTGATGATACAGAATGTTGCTTGCAAAAAAGGATGAGAGTTAAAAAGAGCTCTAAAAGTTTCTTATGTCCTTCAAGTTAGCATACTATAAATTACTATGAATCTCAAAGTGCAATACCTTTTTGAAGGTATATCAAAGATGGATGTCTTGTACCAGTACTCACAAACAAACAAACCCTCGTAACCTGTCCATGTGGCAATGAACAAAACTATAAGTTATTAAATGATTTGAAGTGCAATACAGGATATATTCTGTTCGAGAAATTTTGTATTGGAACGAGACGAAGTCGAGTGCCAATACAGAATATCGAGACGGAATATATCCTGTATTGCACTTCAAATCATTCAATAACGTTTTTATCGTGTGATCCTCTGTATTGCTACTGAGATTGTCCCCTCCGTACCAATATTTTCTGTATTGCGACAGAGATGATCAACGGGGACAACCTCAGTAGTAATACAGATTGGTACAGCACAAGAACTGACCAATCAGAGGGCTTCATTTTATAGATCATACGATAAAAGTGCACATTGTTGGACAATATTTTAGGATGAGTTTCTCAGAACTATAAAATTATTTAGAGATCTTACATATCTGAATATATAGCTTGTGGTGTAATGGGCAACTTAGACATTTAAAATGACGTAAATGCAGCTCTAACATAGAACCAGGGAGATTTGAAAAATCAGGCTGTTGCTGGATTAAGTTTGAGAGTTATGAACAATCATGTTAACAACATTGCAGCCATTTTTGTAATTTCTTGACTATGAATGTATTTGAATTCGTGACTATTGAAATGTGGTATTATGACATTGCAGTGCTAAATGTCATAATTTGTACTTGGTTAACATCATGCTGAATAAATTTAACAATTTCCCAAACATTTTGATCATTTAAAGGAAAGAAATATTAATAAAGTAACACTTTAGATCTTTTCATAATTAGAAAAATTGGTACCTGCCCCACCAGCCCCTACCCCCATGTTGTTATAGCAACCATATTAAGACTTACTATAAATGTTTGATGCTGAAACTACAGGATATAATAGATAAAACTTCAATTGTTATATACACAAAATTTCAGCTGAATTGAAGAATATTAGAGAAAATTAGAGCATATAGTGCATTACTTCTGGGACAACCCTCGTATATGATCTAAAATATATCAACTAATCAGCATTCAACTAAAAATATAAACAACTATTGCTGAAAGTGAAAAATTGGTCATATTTCTTTATTCTATTTTTGATGGTTTTCTTAAATGGTGGAGGGGAGATCTTAGACCTCTAATAAAAATATTAGTTGTCTTACATACATTTTCTATAACTTAAATCAAAGAAGACAGATTCAATAAAAAACATAAATCAATCTATCATCAAAGAATTATAATTGTGGAAAATTATATGATACTACTAAAAGCAGAATGCTAAAAATGCCAAATTTTGTCCGTAAACTTTAGACACATGTAATCAAATGAAGGTTACATTAAATAATATCAGTTATCACATGTTTCAGCAGGTGATACAGGAAATATTCCACATAAGGTAATACTGTATCATCCATGAAAGCGAAGCTTGAGTGGTGATACATTGTTACCCGAGTGGAATATTTCCTGTATCACATAAACTGAAATGTGTGATGATGATTTTATCACATGTCTAGGAATTTTGAAGCATTTTGATTTGGTCAGTTATGATTGTGTTCAGTACCCTGTACTCCTGGTAACTATTATAATTTTTGATTTCGCTTTGAATCAATATGACATCATACCGGTGTATTCGTACTTGTTTGTGTATTAGTATGACGTCATATTGTTTTCCTTAGCTAGAAGTGATATAATCAGTGACGTCACATCGTTGGTATTGACTCCGTAGTGATACAGCCCACCGTATCACATGAAAATCAGTCATGTGTCGTGTGATACCGAATATACATCATCATAATTGACCAATCAAAATGCTTAGACACTCCTAATCATGTGATAATACATAGTATTGATAGAGAATAGCTACAACTTTGTTAAAGTTTATGATTTGAAATTACTTTTTCATTTACATTATAAATGGGACAGGGGAGATATGGAAGCTCTAATATGAACATTGGTTGTCCAATATACATTTTTTATATCCTAAATGGACAAGAACAGATCTGACCAAGAATGCACCAACCAGTCAGCATAAAACTCAAGATATAGGGACCTATACGTTATTGATGAAAGAGAAAATGAAAAAAATTGCCAAGTTTGTCCTTAAATGTCTCATTTCTAGGCACTAGAATACTAATTAAGGTCCTGAAACACCAGGAAAACATTAAATAATATATAATATTGACATAGAATAGCTACAGCTTTGTAAAAGTTCATAATTTCAAGTTATTTCCTTTTTTTTATTTTCCAGTTATTTTTCCTAATAAATGGGGTAGGGGAGATTTGAAAGCTCTACTATGAACATGGGTCATCCACTATACATTTTTTATATCTCAAATGAAAGAAGACATCTACAAGAACAAATTTGACTAAAGATGCACCAACCAGTCAGCATAATACTCAAGATATAAGGACCTGTAGATATGTTATTGCTGAAAGCGAAAATAGTAAAAAAAATGCCACGTTTTGTCCTTAAATGTCTCATTTCTAGGCACTAGTTTACCAAAAAAGGTTCTGAAATATCTTAAAAACATTAAATACCACATATTATTGATATAGAATAGCAACAGCTTTGTTAAAGTTTATAATTTCAAGTAATTTTATATGTTCATAATTTTCTTTAATTTTTCATGATAAATGGGATAGGGAAGATCTGAAAGCTCTAATATGACCATCGGTGGCCCAATGTACATTTTCTATACCTTAAATGGAAGGAGACATGTACAAGAACAGATTTGATCATAATTGCAACAACCAGTATGTCTTAAACTTAAAATATGAGGAACTATATATTACTGCTGAAAGCTAAAATGATAAAAAAAAGCCAAATTCTGTCCTTAAATGTCTCATTGCTAGGCACTAGTATACCAATAAGGGTTCTGAAATATCTGAAAAACATTAAATAATACATAATATTGATATAGAATAGCTACAACATTGTTAAAGTTGATAAATTCAAGTTATTTTACTTTTTCATATTTTTCGGTAATCTTTCATAATAAATGGGGTAGGGGAGATCTGAAAGCTCTAATATGACCATTGGTGGTCCAATATACATTTTTTGTATCTTAAATGAAAGGAGACATGTACAAGAACAGATTTAATCAAAAATGCAATAACCAATCAGCATAAAACTCAAGATATAAGGAACTATATGTTACTGCCTAAAACGAAAATGATGAAAAATGCCAAATTTTGTCCTTAATTATCTTATTTCTGGACACTAGTACACTAATGAAGGTCCTTAAACATCTGAAAAACATTAAATAATACATAGTGTTAATATTAGATAGCTAGAAATTTGTTTGAGTTGAACATTTTGACTTTTTGTAGTTTCCATTTTTAGCCAATTTTTTTCTTAAAAATTCAAGGTATGTCTTCTTCGGACCAGTATTTAGATACGTTCGCAAGAGTTATATACTTCGCAGGCGAAATCCTTTATGCAAGACACCCAAATAGAATAAAAAATACACAGAAATTCCATCCAGCTCATAAAGTCATTTTTTGCACTATTCTCACACCTTCCACCCCGAGTATTAACCTTACCGAGTTGAGTGTAATGTTCAGCATTTCAAGATGAGGGTCAATCATGGCTGAAGCATTTACTATCACTGGCACAAATTCTTGTAGAAGTGCATATGTAGACGTGTTAATCATATCAGGTACCATGTTAATTGCTAAAGTGGCTGCTTCTGTTATCTCAGTGATGTTCACATCTACTCCAGCTGCATCAACTGTAGCATTGATGTCTGGCATCTGTAATAAAGAAGAGTGTAAGAATGGAGGTGGAAACTACAGAACAGCATCTTGGGAATCAACTGAACACTTTTGGCTGGTCCTGGTAGTGTTCAGAAAGCATGTTCTGCTGTATGTAATTATAATATATTGTGGTGTTGAAACTTACTGAAGTGAAGACGGATGGATCAGGAAGTATGGTTCCATCAGGCAATGATCCACAAAAGGGTTCTCCTGTGCATGCTGCTTTAATACTTGTCAGGTTGGCTGCCAGCATTGTTATATCATCAGCTACCACAGAGGCAATGTTGGTTAGACTGATCCCAGTGGTGGTTAGTGAGTTCTTGAAGCCATCAATTGTGGTAATAACTGAAAGTGTACCCACAATGTCTATGTGATTAGAAACCCATGGCACAATATGATATGAACATAAAATATGACTGTAATGTCATGATCATACAACATGACATGATCATTACATGATCATACAATATGACATGATCATACAATATGACATGATCATACAATATGACATGATCATACAATATGACATGATCATACAATATGACATGATCATACAATATGACATGATCATACAATATGACATGATCATACAATATGACATGATCATACAATATGACATGATCATACAATATGACATGATCATACAACATGACATGATCATACAATATGACATGATCATACAACATGACATGATCATAAAAGAAGACATGATCAAACAATAGAGCACAATCATAAAATAACTAGGTCAAAATCAATCTAAATTAACACTATGAACTATTTAAAACAAGAACCCAACCTGTGTCGATTCCATTCAGTGAGGTCAATATTTCATCCCACTGAGGGTTGATATCATTCATCAGAGGTGTACTTATAAGGGTGCCAACATCTAAAAATAAAAATATTGCAACTCCAGTACTGGCATCAAGTATCAAGCAAAGGTAGTGGCACCCTTCGCACCTAAGATGGCGTATGGTAATTGTGGATTTCGATAATTTTCGTTTTCATCAAATTAAACTACTTTATAGTTGATGTTATTTCTAATATTTAAGAACATGATAATTTGTTCATCAGCAAATATTTTTCAGTAAAGTAATTTGCCTGACTCAGCTAACGACGTCCTGGGAAGTAATAATCATATAGACATGTACTAGTATAGAGACATGGAATGAATTGAATGCTTTGTTTATCAAATTATTGTAAACTTGAATGCAACATTCCAATTATGGATATTTTCATTTTAGTTCTGACTTAGTTTTTATGTACATCTGTGAAAAATATTGTTTCTCTGACAGTTATTAGAAATTCATTATTTGATGCTTATTCCAAAATACTCATACCATTTAAATCATTGAGGATGTCATTTATTGTTGAATTCAAATCCACATTGACTAATGTAAACACATCCTGAAAGTAGAAAATTCACAAAATAAATCAAATCTTCATTTATACAATGCAAGGAGGACCGACAAATCCCATGATTCTACGATCCTCTGAAGAACCTCAGTTTGATTGAAGATACCTTTTGATTTCAATGCTGGATTACAAAATCAAAATTAAATTTTGCTAACAATTTTCTTATGTGTAATCAGTGGTAAATGCATTAAATAATGTGAGGAAATAATTCAACTGTGATCGCTTTTGAGCCACAATTTTCCACAAATATGTGTATTTGATAATAAATCAATGAAGGTACTGACCCTTTTGGCAAGTGACTCCTTTATGTTCATCAAATAATGAAAACTTATGTTTATATCCAGGGTCATCAGAAAAGATGAAGAATAAATATAACATCCAACAGTTAATATGAACAAAGAGCCAATGAGGGTATTTAGGCTGGTTTTTCTGTATAGTGTCTTACCAGAATGAACTGGTCCTTGTATTGATCTATTTCATCAACAGTGGCCTTGATAGCTTCTCCAATGTAATTAGGACTTGCACCTAGCTGTTCACTAGCAAACCATGTCAGACACCCAGCAAGGCTAGAAATCATAAGAATATATACAATGAAGAATTTGTGTGTGCATATTTGAACAATCTCAGTGTTAGTGCAATGCCACAAATGCAAACACCCATGAAAAAACAAATTTTCAACTTTTGACAACACTCTATATTGTACTACTTTACTTAGTCATATACTCAACATGAGTTTTTCTCCATGACAAAAAATCGAGATGAAACCCTGAACTTGTCAAAATAATAAACTTGTTCTTTCCACAGAAATTCTTTGACAAAACAAGACTAGAAAACCCTACAAAAATTTTCTTTTAAATTTTTAATGATTTTAATAAAGCTTTCCAAATAAACAGATATGCAATAGAAAAGAATGTTTTCAAAGGTAAATTTCTCTGTAAATATGTTTTTACTGAGAAAAACAAGGATAAAATCAAGACACTTTGGTCAAAATTCTGTTTTAAAATTGTCTTAGAGAGGGACCAGATCAGCTTGACCTAGGAGTTGTAACATAAGACATCAATTTCACTCCCAAATATGGAAAGTACAAAATAGAACTGTCAATCAAATAATGAACTATAGAGAAAGTTACATTTAGGTTTGATTGTTAATCAAATAAATGTAAGTTTTTTCAAACTGACTGTTGAGGCTTTTATAACGATTAATGCCCAAAATTTAACGAGTAAAGACTACTATTGATTTGATAAATGTATATAGGTCAGCATGACCCAGCTACCCATGTTAAGGTAGTTTGCCAAATCAAATACACACATGTAGCTTCCAATTAAGGTAGTTGTTTATGGCAATATGTGGCTCCATGCTATATACCATAGGAGCAATGATTTGATGAGTGTTCAGCTTCAGGACATATATACATTTTGTGATATCAGACTTTTGAAAAATGAGTTTTTTAGTAATAGTACATAATATTGGTGGTTTTAATAACTTATACCCAGTAATGGCATTTTTAATGTATTTTTGTTGCACTTTGATATATAAATAGTAGCACATAGACAAATACATACAGAAATTGTATCTTTTTCGAAGAGTGATAATAAAAAATGAACTCGGTGATCTATGATTTTTATCTTCTGAAAATTAAATTTAATCCTTTAACTTCTCAGTGTGCAAAAATTAAAAAATCCTGCCATTCAGATTTAGAGGAAATACTCTATGTTAATCCCCTACTCTCCTATTACCTAACAAAGGGGATCAAAATGTTTTCTTGCTTCAAGTAAAAAACGAAGTTGGTGACACCATTTTTGTTTAATTATGAAGCATAATTATTGCATGGTAAACAACTACCTTAATCATCTTTATGTAGTTAGATGATGGTACAAATGGGTTACTTGTCTTGCCAACAAACCTGTATACTTACACCAAGAAAAGCATACACAATGCTAACAAGATCCAATAGACTTTCACCCCAGTGGAGC